>WBMY01009133.1:256556-399024 GCA_013397315.1 Donacobius atricapilla
CACTAAAAAATATTCAAAATCAAATCTGTGATTTTTACATTATGGCAGTCCTGTTGTAATTACATGGCCAGCACCCCTGGAGTATTTCCAAATAAATTTGCAATAAGCAGAAAACCATAAAGTGAAGACAAAGGATAAACCAAAAAGCCATCCAGTAATGTATATTGCTTCCAGTCATGTCCAGTGGCCCAGAAATGGTGTAAGAACATGACAGTCAGATATCAGTGACCCATCAGACCTAGTCAAGGTCCTCAGACAGCCATAAAAACAAGAGTTTTATGTGACTTCCCATTACCATTGCATCATCACAAAATCTATGCTCATACCGGGGAGTGTATACTTTTTGGTTCTTCTCCAAAGTGTTCTGTGCCGTTTTCAGAGTATGTAAACACTGAAAAAAAGAAAACACACTACATTTTAGGAGTAGTTTAAGACTCTTCACCTTAACAGGATCACCTCTGTTCCTTCACTTGTTCATACTTCCTTTCATTAACACATATTTCTGGGACTAGCCTACATAGTAGCTGACAGAGTCTAACAGAGCCTGTGGAGAAGCTTTATGAGGGAAATAGTAAGGTCCTTTGATAGTATACAGTTGTACTTGGCTATTGAAAAACATGGTGGTGTTCTTGTAACAGATAAAAGACGAGTGAAACAGCAGCCACAACATGCATGAGAAAGATTTTGTACAAAGTGACAGGCATTTATAAGCACACACATCTTCTCTAACAAAATGTTGTAGTCATAAAGTTCAGTCTGTGAATGTGAAGGGAGCATGTGAGCCGATGCCTGCCACACTTAACGTGGAAATGCCACAAGTTGTGTCTGGCTGTCCTGACTGCCACAGACTTGGGGCCTCAATATGCTCCTCACCGAGTCCTGTTGCAAAGGGACTCTGACCCTGCAGACTATCACAGGTATCAGAGGAAAAACCTTAGAAATAAACCTAATTTCTTGTATCATTAATATAGGGCTATATATATGTCTGGCATCTGTATGAAGGGCTTTAAAGTGCTGCTATTACAGTTTGGCAGTGTTTAGGTGCTACTCAAATTACTATGCTTTGTTTTTCATGTTGAGAGAAACAGGAGTTAGGAGGCAAATTGAAGATGTTCTGGTGAATACTGAGTTGGATACAGGAACCTTTTGGACTTGCAAAAAGTCATTCACCAGATGAAGTAAAAGCATTTCAGCACCATGTCTGGAGTAATTTCTGTCAGGCAGCAGAAAATAAAGCAAGTTAGTAATGTACAGCCTCATGAACTGTGGAGCTGACCCAGCACATGGGGAGGGAGCTGAACTGTATCCTTGTGTTGGCTGAGAAGTGCTCACCCAAACTGAGTTTGTGGGGAAGTCGTCCCATGTTTGATTCAAGGGGAAAATGCTCAAATCACTGTTGATAACAGGCTCATAAATGTCACCCAAAGCACATTTTGGTTTTTGGGATTTCTGTTATAGAGAGCAGTTCACAGCAGTGAAAAAGTGTAACTGGCTTAGAGGAGGCTAAGGGGCTGGAAATCAGGTATGCCATCTCACAGCTGTAAACTGGGAAGCTTTGCTTCATAGGACTTATGCCAGGGCCTGAATGAAAGAAACTTCCCTTGAAGATGTTGTCATAGGAGTTCTACAGGAAAAATTACATGGCCACACTTGTGCTGGGTCATTTTACCTTTCTGGAGGCTGTCTTTGCTTCTGTTTCCCTTTACCAAAGAGCATCAAATGTATATTTTCCTAAATACTTATTTGCAGAACAGTATTTTAATAGGAAAAAACCTAAACAACCCAGACTCAACCAGAATGGACCTGAGTCATCCAGGCATTAATGTGGAACTTCCTGATAAAGAGGCAGTGGACAACAGAGGAAAAAGGAGTCATGAGTCATTTTGTAAAAACATTTTGAATGTACTTAAATTTTTAATCTATGTTTAGTTCGTGGTCTCTGGATGTTAACAGGAGGCACTTGAATCTGAAGCCATAGAAGGATGTTGTTCATATCTCCACACAACAGAAATCCAGCTATTTTCATAGTTTTTTTCCCTAGTAGCAACAGACAAAAAGAAAAAAAAGGAAAAAAACAGGGATTTTTGCACTCCGAAAAGGATTTTACCATTTTCATAGCTTGTGGAAACAGTGCAGGCAGTTTATTAAAACTCTACCAAGAGGAAATTTTTGGAGTGAGTAATGCATAATTTATACCCTGAGCCTCTAAAGGATGGATTGTAAAAAAGCCAGTGCTGATCAAAGGAATCATTAATGTGCCGTGGAAGTTATTTGGGGGTTTGACACATGCTGAGTTTTTAAACTAATCTCTTTAACTAAGTTCCTTGAATGCTTTTCTGTGTATTCAGTGAATACAGATCTCAGAGAAAAAAAAGTTTCTTTGGGTTTCAGAAATGAAACTATTGACTTGCAAAGAAAAAAAGTTATCTGAACATTCAGACAGGGTTGATTTGATCTCAGGTGGGCAGGATTAAACAATGTGGTGCAGACTGAATTCTCTAACCAGGTCAGATCAATTTGCACTTGCAAGACAGAAAACTCCAGAAAATTTTCAAGAGAAATCAGATCATATGGATGAGATGTTCACAAAATGAGAGGAAGGAAATGTCAGAACATAGTGAGGAGAGGTGATAGGACCAAGAGGGGAGGAAAGGAATAAGGAGGTGGCATAAAATAAAAACAGACAGCTGAAGCTGGCGTTTCACCTACATGAATTGGTAGCAGTATGTAAGGAACACTGGGGGTAAAAAAAAAGTTATGCTCAGTGTGGTTTGTTTTTGTTCTGTACATCTTGTGAGATTCAGCAAAGCAGATTTCAGGTGCTGCTAGAGAAGTTGCCATGCTGATTTGAGCCTGAAGTTGTGCTGAGCAATAGCTCTTTTTGTTTATGACCTCCACCACCATGACTGAATTCAAAAACAGGGTCACACACACCAACTCTTGGTGGCTGAGATTTCATTACTAAACTCTTGATGCTATGTTGGTTTTCAAATCTCATCAAGCCAATGATGTAAAAAACATTACTTTTGCACTGCAAATCAAACAAAAGAATTGGGCCATTAATATTACTGGACACATACTATAGTTGTACTGAGAAGTTGCAGTTATAATAAAAATTCACTGCATTGTGTATTTTACAGACACAAAGATCTTTTATGATTAATTTTCTGTCCCAATGAGGTTATGATACACAAAATCACATGGAAAAATCAAACATATGGAAAAGAAAGCAATTTTTTGGTTCTACTTTGCCAATGTGAAAGTGAAGCATGTTAAGTCTACAGTCATGACCATGAAGTAAAGCTAGGAGATGGGGAATGGACGTGAACCTTGTCCAGTGGCAGTTTTGGACACATCACATTAAGGAAAGTGGTGGCTTTAATTTCATCTGAATGGCAAAAAACATTCCCCAAATTCTTGCACCAACTCACCTCCTGCTTTGAAAACCAGAATGCTGCTAAAACCTGGGCATGCCATAACCCCCCATCTGAATCAAGGCTGCGCATGGGCCTTCACACCTGAAGGTGCTGTCCTGGCCCGGGGGCACTCACCGCTGTTGCTGCGTTTTCTGCTTATGTCAAGGGTGCCTGCAGAGCTGTTGCCTTCCTCCGGGACTTCTACCAAGTCAGCTGTCTGCAGGGACAGAAACAGCGAGACGGGGTGAGCCAGAAAAAGGGACCAATGAAGTGAAATAAAACCACAGCGAGGGTCTTTGGGAAATGCAGTACTTGAGTGGTGTCAGTGCAGAGCAGAGCAGAGTCAGCCTAATGGGATGGAAGGAAGCACTGGATCTGGTGATGCACAACACATGCCTACTGCCCAGGGAGCAATGAAAGACTAGGAAAAAAATTCCAGACCAAGTTTGGAGTCTGGAGCACAAACGACTTCTGCAGTATAAAATAAAGTGAAAGAACAAAGGATTATGTTAAGCAATGTGCTTCTCTGTACAAAACAGAAAGGGCATGAGGAAATTTGCGGATTCTTCAGGTATACTAAATAGTTATCATCCAGGGAGACTGAACATTAGTTGAAACTACTGAGTTTTAATATCTCAGCCCTGAATACATTATTCAGTAAAATAACTGTAATGTAAGAGTAATTTTAATTCTGTTAAAATGTGGTAAAAGAAAGAGCTAGAGTCCAATGGAGTGGATGAATTCAGTCTTTAAATATCTGCCCTCACTTTCTTTTTAAACAGTCATCTGGCCAATATGGTTAGGGAAATTGAAACCTACATGTTGCTTTTAGAATTACTATGATTTCTTTTTTGTACCATATTAATGTCAGTCATGATTAGGGACCCAGTGTTCCAGGGTGTAGGAAAATGTGGGATGACATAATCTCAAGCCTCAGAAGTATACTCTGCATACAGCACTAGATTCCTTGGTTGGATAGTCAGCTTCTCCTTGTATAGCCCAACAGGAATGAGGAGCTGCCCAAACAACTGTTCCAGTCTGGTCTTAGCAAAACTCCAGTTGTTGAACTCCCTACATCTTTGATAACCAGAAAAAACCCCAAAGATTAAACATGAATCAGGTGCTTTCTCTAATCTGAATAAATGTAAATGCTTACATTGTTTCTAAACTTTATTCGTTTCAAGCTCACAAATTTTAAGTCACAGGAAGGATTTAATGTCATTTTATGACACTTTACAATTGTACTGTACACACAGCTTGCTCTATTGCTCTGCAGTCCTGTGTCTGCATCACAGGAACAGTCCTGTTTTTGTTTAGGGAGCAGAATATGAATTGCTTTATAGATTTTACATGTTTTTTCTTTTCCCTTTTACTAATGTTGACAGCAAAGCTTTTTTTAGAAAGTACTTTCAGAATTTTATTTCTCCTATCGAGTACTTTCCTAGCTATTTCTCCATGAAGGAAACCAATGAAAAAAGGGGTTGAAAGTAGATTTGTGCCACAGGTGTCTTGCGGCTGTCTTGTTTCCCTTGCTATTTTAAGAATATATGCTTTACTTTGCTGCTCTGTTGTTTCCCATTTTTAAGACTCAGCCTTTTGCAGCCGGTCATGTTTGTCTTGCATCTTGCCCAAATAGGTCACCTGAGGATGAGAAGGCACTGCAATAACAAAGTTTACATAGACTCAGTGTGGAGCTTATCTATGGATTCTGGTTGCTGGGTGGAGAAGGGAAAGACTGGCTTTGTTGAAAGACTAAGTCCCAGCTATTTTTCAGCTCATTGCTACAATATGTTCCACAGTTTTCACAGACTAGCTTCATTATTGCTGATTAACAATTAATGTTATTTTGTTAAGTTCTAGTGCATATGGGATGTGTAGTGACTGTCTCTTCAGTATATACCTCATTCAGAACCTTCTGAGGCAACCTCATTTACCTTATGATTTTTCACTGAATGACTACATGACAAATGGTCTAATAGAAATGATAGAGGTGCAAAGCTGCTTTGAGAGGAGCTGATCCACAAAAAACTAACAAGAGCTAGATTCACATTTACATCACCTCAAGTGCCTTTTTGTATAAATGTGGGTTGCAGAAGCACAGTTTTGAAGCAAGCAGTAGGTAGTAAATCTGGAGCATATGGCCACTTTCTTTTATGGGAAATGCAGAATCCGGGCGGAAAAATCAGTGAGTACGTCCACACAGCTCAGTCATGTTAAAAATACTTTGGCTAGTTTAGAGGAAGGTGGTTGTCTCTACTCTCTGCAGAGACATGAACTGCATGCAATATGGAAGCTTCATGGCTGTGGGGGCAAGGTACAGGTCCTAGGCCAGTCGCCTTTGCTTTTCATCACCTTCAGCAGGAGCAGCTCTCCTGTGCTGACCCAGAGTGAGGCCTTGGACAGCTTGGACACCACCTGCAATGTGGAGTAGTATTCCAGGTGTCCCCATGTCCCTGGTGTCTCCAGTTTGGTGACATGGCAAAACCTTGAAGCATATTCCATCTCCCAGGGCTGGGACTCAGCACAGTCCCACAGCTGCATTGCTGCTTCTACTTGGAGAGGAGCAGAGCAGCCCAGAAGAGAGGATCACTGGGGAAAGCTCGTGGTCCCTCTGAGTTACTAACTACACATGCTTCTGAGGGCTCTGTGCCACATCCCTGTTGCAGTCACTGGCCAGTACCTACTTCCAGGTCACACATCAGTTTTAAAAGTCTGCAGCTCCATCATTTTGTTCGGGGTTGGGTCTACCCTGTTTTTTATCCTTGTCTCAATCCACAAGCTTGTGCCAGCAAAATTTATGGTTTCTCAGGTCTGTTTATTGAATTCTCTAATGTGTGCTATTTCCTGTATGCTGACACATGTTACATTATCTCTCAGCTTCAATACTCTGGAGAAATTCCTGTAATGAACTTGCGTTCGTAGTTCTACACCCACACCCCACCTAGTTATGATCAGCTCCCTAGAGTAAGCTGACACCGCATTAGAGATTTCTATGCTTAAGTTTTCATTTATAATTCAATGCAAACTTCATTGATTTAGAAAGCAATAATTACATTTGTAGAAATTTTGTTTCAAAGGAAATTAAATAATTGAAAGAAAGAAATGTAATAATGCAACAGAAGGTAAAGTCACTTTGGATTTAAAAAAAAAAAGTGAATTAGCAAATTCCTTTTAAGGCACAAATGGGGGTAGACAGAGGACATGTCCCTTAATAAATCCACTGCAGACTTCACTTAGTTCTTGTTTAAATTGGTTTCTCTTCTTTCCTGTCTGACATCAGTTGATGCCTGTTTAGAGTCCACCTATACCACCTGAGATTACAGGTCAGCCATGTGACTAAGCATGCATTTAAATGCCAGGGAAATGTTGTAACAAACATATACAGATATTGGCATGACTTGATATTAAGCATGTAAGTATTTGCTTTGAGACCTGGAGACCAACTCTCATCATTTCTCTGTGCCCAGTGATTGAGGTGTGTGCAGAAGAGACTGTCAGATAATGTCGGTCTGATCTGTAGAGATGACAATCAGCTTTAGCCTCCAGTGGATTCAGATGTGATTTTCTTTTTTTGATTACTATTTTTTTTGTGGGGGATGGGAGGGGTGGACTGGGGAAGATCTTTTGGGAATGGAAGAGAACCTCAAACATAGGTGTAAGCACCTGTTTATGAAAGGCTGAGAGGGTAGGATATGTTTTTCCAACACCATGAAGGAGCTCCTGATCTTGTGGATCCCAATACTGGGATAAATAACCATTTCTGTAAGGAAGAAATTGGCAATTGTTACTGTTGAACAAGGTATGCATATAGCAAAGGCAGGGCCAAGGGAACTAACCATTTCCTTGTTCTCCCCTTCTTCTGCCATGGTCCTGAAGAAAGTGACTTTTATGATTGGAGAGTGAATGACAAACATTAGCATCAAGGCTAAAACCTCCCTGTCTGGATTCAACAACCTGAGCATGCCTGTCTGTATTTGGGGTTTGGGGAGAGAAGCCCCCATCTGTGATACCTCCCTCACCATTCTGCACTGGACAGGGCTGGAAGTCCCAGTCCCTTGCTTCATTGCAGTAGCAGCGTCTTAATTTTTTCTGGGCCTGAACTGGGGTTGTGTAATTTTAAATCTTGATTCTGAGGACTCCAACTCATCACTATCACTTTTATGAAGGGCAGATGGCCACCATCAACAACAGGCACTATGCATCTACTCCAGCCTGACTGTATAATATCTCTGTTACCCCTCTATGTGGACATGCAAAATAAAAAGATTAATATTTCCTTTTGCAATCTGATAAAAACACTTTGCTTATTTAATTAGTACTTTTTTTTTCTCTCAAGAGTCATCTAAAAGATACATAAAACTTGAATTTGCAAAAAATAACAAGTTTTCTGGTCTCAATATGGAAGCTGAGAATAAGTTGTTAGGGGTTTTTATTACAGTTTGAAATACAAGTTTTGTGAACTCTGAAATATAAGCTCATGTGAATAAATATCTGTTGCTCCTCCAGAGAGAATGGAAGAAAGGTGTGGGATACTTACAGAGTTCCTGTTGGGAGAGTCGGACCCACTTCCAGAACTTCCTTTTTTGGTTTTCTGGGCTAAAGAAGTCCCAAAGCGGAGAGTTTCATACACAGGGTCTACCTTATTTCCACAGGCTGCAACAGAAGGAGCAAAACATACATCTATCAATACCTTGAGGATATCTCTGGTCACATTTCTGCTTAGCTTGGAGCAACACCTGCCTCTACCAAAAGGTAGAGCTGCATGCTTGGAAACAATCTGACAGATTATCCTGATAAAAAGTGAGTGTTGAACTCAATGGAATTGCTGTCAGTTTTCTACTGCCTCTCGACTCCCATAGAGATCATCCTCCTCTCATGCTGACTCTTCAATTCTTGGCTATTGCCTTGTCTATCTTCACCTGCTACTCTCCTTCTTTAATCATCACTGGTGTTGTCTATGTGGAGGTAAGGAAAATCAAGTACCAAGAGGTTCTAATCCATGTTTGTCTCTACCAGCAACTTCTTGGATCACTCTCAACAGTAGCTCTCCCTCATAGCTAGCCACAAAAATTGTCTACCATGGAAGAGAAATGGATTTCTTCACTGGGAACAAGCAAATTCAGTTCAAACTCTCTTCTACATCTTGCATTCTTAGACCTCAACTTCCCTTGTGACAGAAGGCCTTGGGTATGAAGAATACAGTACATTTGTAGCACTATGTAGGAGGGAAATTTTAGCCAAAGTACTGAGAAAATACGAGAGATTTGGGATTTTGACTAGAGCAAAGCACAGCTCATTTTTTGGCCAGAGTTTATTGAAAATGTTTGTATTCTGATAAAAATGATGGGTGTTTTTTAGAAAGAGAAATTAGATGAAATCTTTGTAATTTATTTTTTTTTTAAACTGCTGACAGTAACAATGTAAATGTCATCAGACAAGTAGTTTTAAACTGACTGCCTAGTTTTAGCTTTGTTTTTTTGCTCTTCCAGGTCTGCCTGGTTAGAGTACTGGGGGGGAAAAATATTTTCCAGAATGAACTTAACTTCTCCATTTCAAAATGTTTCTTTTCAGAAATCTGGTATTACCATGAGGAAGAAGTGGTCTTTCAAGAACTCAGACAATGTGTAGACATGATCAATAAGGAGAAAATATGAGGAAAGTAAGAAATATGAGTGAAAAAGGACAGGAACATAGCAGCATCCCTCAAAAGCTGGACCAGCGATTTGAATGCCTCCCCTGCTGTTTTAATCTCCATGTTTTTTATTTGTTTTTTTTTTTTTTTTCCCAGCTCAGACCCTCATCTCAATATTTCAGTGTTTCTTCACTCCTAAGTTCCTACCTCGATCTCAGGTAGTTGTTACTATAAAGAGGGTAATTCCTAAGAGGTATGCATACAGGGTTTTGAGTGAAACACGATGAACACACCCTCTCCTCTTCCAGCTTTGTATCTTTGGAGTGGTCCTTTCCTGGGCTGGCAGAAGGGCATCCAGTCACTGAAAGGAGCTGGACGGCTGCTGAGGGAAAATACCATGGCTGGAAGTCTGCCGCTGCTGTTGCAGAGCAATGCCAAAGGAAGACTGAATGGAAAAGCAGTCAAAACCTACCAATAGGCATCACTTCTTTGATGCAGCCAAACTGCTCGTGAATGAGTAGTGGTGAGCTGTAGTACCGTCGAAATCCCTTTGGCTGGAGGGAGGAAAAGCAAGAACAAGTGAAGTGCATTGCTTGCCTTGATTGATGAAGTAGAAATAGCCTCAGCTCTTTGGTAATGGTAGAACATTGTGGTGAGGCTGGAAATTTGCCTCCTGTTATTCAGTCAGTCTGAGGTTTAGAGATCAGATGTTTATTTGATTTTTCTCCTAGAAAAAAAACCAATTTCCCATGTGTGTGTGGAAAGAGGGGCTCATTTTCAGCTCTCCTTTTTCTTTTGTCTTACACAAAAGCAGCACTAGTTAATTGCAGCAGAAGTGCTGAATCATTAGAGGTTCTGGGAAGTTTCCCTCTCTCTATCTTCTTATATAATGGGAATTTGCATTGTGCTGTATTCATTAAACATGTGACTATTCTTCCCCACCCTAACTCCAAATCCTCCTGTTCCCACATATGCTCATGTGAAACCCAAGAAATTTAGAACCTTTGTATAGGTTTTTCTAAGGTTTACTGCTGACTGACTGCAGCTTCCACTGCCTTTATTTTTTTTTCTTTTTTGTCTTGTAAGGTCAAAAACGTCTCCAATCTGTTAGCAGATATTCCCACAGTGTCCTCTTGTAGAGAAATGCACCATAACAATCCAAGCTATATCATTAAAGAATGCCATAATATGGCAAATAATGGTGCCTATACCACTGTAAAAATATATCTCAATTCAGGCAAATGCTTAATACTCAAAATGAATGCCTTCAAGGCATTGGAATTTCACAAATGGTCTCTCTGATTTCTAATGTCTGTAGGCTGTGAGAATTCCTAGCCACAGTGAGAAGTGAGGAAGATTTGCAGAGATGTGTATGTTTTCCATATCCTCTGCTTAGTGTACATCAAAACCTGATAGACAACTAGTTCTTTAGGTAATGAACTGGAGAAAAGACTGAAAAAGACTAAGGGGACTGATAATCTTGGAGTCTTAGAGGAATAAATTCCAGATTCTTCAGCCTTTGTGTACCCCCAAGCTAGATTCAGAAAAGCATCAGCATGAGCTCACAAAACTCCTGTGACTTACAACTTCCTGATGTAAATTTGGTCTCTAATTTTTTGTTTTTGTAAACTAGTAACCACAAGAGCTGAGGCTGGAATCAAGAAATGCATGAATCAATTAACGTGGGATAATATTTGCTTTGTCCAGGGCTTCCTTGAGCTCTTCACAGACCAACTTCTTATACCAGAATGCCTTTCATTAGAACTATGAGTATGGTTTAGATACATAAAGACTTGCCTCAGGGATATAAACAGCAATAGCTTTCAGTGAACACTCCTGGACAGAAAGGATTTTTCCAGTGAAAGGTGGGGCTTGTAGCACTTTTGAAGTCAGTGCTTGCATTTTGCCATCACTTAACACAGTAAAGCTGTTTGGTTTTAGCTCACAGTTGTCTCAAGTGCCTTCAAGTTGCAACAAATCTAAGAACATCTGAAACATGAATTTAAGTATTCACTTTTCATATTCCAATTGGCCTTCTTCCAAGTTCTTTTTCCAAAAGTAACCAAAAGAAACCATATTCTCTTAACAGTCAACAAGGTGGGTTAGAATTATCTCAGACAGTGTACTGCCAGCGCCAGTCATGACATTTTGCTGCTCAGAAGGCAACTCGGGCACTAAAGTGCTCTGTCCATACAGAGGCAGGCTGCCCTCAGCCTCTCCTGCTGAGAGATTGCTTCAAATTCTGTAGTGTCTTACTGCGAAATATCCTTTGGTTTTCTTTTTAAGGTGAATTATGTTTTTTTACTCAAGCCCTAAAGGTGGAGAAAACAATAAAACATAATTTGAAGGATTTTTCAAATGTTAAACCCTACTGAAACACTATGATTAATTTATAGCATTCTTTGACAGGTTTACACTACAGCAAGCACAGTTGGAATAAAGGTAATTAATCCTGTTAGCCAGCTAAATTTGTATTCTGTAACTGTTTTCACATCCACCAAGCAGACCAGATTTGCGCTTTGGTTTTGTTTGCATTCTTGTGCAGCAGCAAATGCCCAAACTGACAACAGGGCACCACCTGGCTTCCCTTTTCCCACCTCAGTAAAGCGATCTGGTGTGGATTCTGTTAATGCAGCAGCTAAATGCGAACCTGGGGTTCAGGCACACAAAGGATGTGGCTCCAGCACAAGCTGTCCTGGGCTGCTCACTTACCAGCTTGCCCATGCAACGCTGCTGTCCGATACTGTCTGCACACTTGTGGTGGATGCTCATCTTACAAGCCTTACAGCGCAGTCCATGCTTAGCATTTGTCCCTATGAAATGCAGGGCAAAGATTGAATTAGACAAGATCAATAGTTTCCATTCACTTGAACAAGTGACCTGAAAGAACTGATGGGGTCAGTTACAGTAGAGCAAACACGGACAGCATTCTTTGCCTAACCTACTTTTAAAAATGCACATTTGTACACCTATTTGCTTTAGAGCCTCTCCATTTTAGGCATTTGTCCCCCAGGCTCTTTCCCAGGCTGTTGCTGCGTTTAGATATGTATTGGATCATGCTCTGCTGTATGATAATATGACCAACAGTGTCTCTGCCTCATGAACACCAAGCAAAATCCCTTTACTATTTTGAAAGGTCTTGCTATGGCTGTGCATCTCTGAGGGAGCTACTGCAGGAGCACCCAGGCTCCAGGGCAGCTCTGGGGAGCTGGGCCATCAGTGGAGGCCCAGGTCTCGAGTGTGACAGGTAGCTCCAGACATGTATTAGAGGGTTAACCCAGCTCCCTTGTCATTTCCCACCCACAGGCAAACACATCCCTGTTTGCGTGGTTTCTTCTTCATGTGTGGTTGCATAGGTTTAGTGTACTGTGAGGATTTTTTCAGTTATAGTTTCTTTTCAATTACACATGCTCAAAACAATACTGACAAATTGCTCCAGGGACTGCTGCTCTCACCATCCTGGGCCAGTGCTCAGAGGCTGCAGGAGGAGTCCCTTGTGTGTCCCTGAGTGGGGCAGTTAGGGTACCACAAGTTTGACTGTGCTCTCCTCCCTTGTCAGTGGAAAAGCTATGTGTCACGGGTAGGGGAGCTAAAACAGAAATTTTGCTTTAAAGAAGCAGAATTCTGCCACTAGGCCAACAGTAGTTCTGCATTAGCATCAGTGAGGACTTACTCTTAAATGACAGACCCAAGTCTGCTTACTTCCAGGCAGGAACAGTCTCTTTTACTCACACACTTTTATTTATAACTCTTCCTAAACTATGCAGAAGCAGTGAGGCTGCAGCAACTCTTCTATTCCTACAGGACTGCGTAAACAGAATGAGTAAACAATGTATCAGTTCATTATATCTACTGTGAGAGTGAGTGTGAAATGAGGTAATAAAAAACCCTAAAAACTCTTGACATTTTAACCAGCCCTCATTAGTCAGACAAGATAAATATTAGTCAGAAGGATCCTGCGTCTGAAGGTACTCATTTAGCTCATTGGTTATTTGAATAGTCAACACCAGGTACATGCTGCCAGTTTCATTCAGTGAAGTGCTACCTCAGAAAGAAGCACTTGAGGGAAGGTTTCATTAAGTTGGTGCCAAAATCCAAGCCTTGTGTTCCACTTTCAGAGGAAGAGGTGTCTGAAGTGGCCACTTTCAAGCCAGATAAGGTGGGCTGAGGTAGACAGGGGTTGTTACAGTGAGCCAGGCTCAGATGTTTCACCTGTGTGCTTCCTTTAGGACAGAGAGCCGAGATCCTCCCCACCTTCCCATAGAGACGACTGGACAGAGGGACTGAATGGGTTTGAGTGTGGGGTGTGCCCCAGTGATTTCAAGGGAGTGGGGTCAGTGCCTGCTCCCCACTTGTTGCCCCTTTCAGCCACCTTTGAGTGTGTGCAGCCATCCTTTCTATCCTGTTTTCTAAGGTCTTTTTTCCTAGCAAACACAGGATTTCTTAGAAGAACACATGCTTGTTTGCTTGGTTTCTTTTTCCTGCATGGTTACACTTGGATTAGTGTGCTGTGAGGATTTTTTCAGTTATAGTTTCCTTTCAATTTACACATGCTCAAACAATATTGACTTCTGCGGCTTTGTGCTTTTATTACTGGTGATGAAATGCTAAATCATCCTTTCTGGTGATCAACAATTGGCACTGAGAAAAGAGTAGTTCCCTCACAGTTTTTCATTGTATTTATAGGGCAGAATGAAAAAAGGAAAATAACATCACAGTTGGCCTATGCAACATGTCAGTGTTTACACCAGGTCTAATTCTCCGGTCATGCTGGTCTGTACCAAGTTACTCTTGTACCAAATTACTCCTAAGATTTAGCTGTGAAAAGGCAGTCAGGCTCACACTCCTTCCTGCTGGCTATGTTATTCTCTTCCAGCCATTTTATTGCTAACTTCACAAGGGGGATATTGGTCCTTACATGTTATAATCATGTGATAACAGAAGATACACATTTGTCAAAGCAATTGTGTGCCCAAATGACATACAAAATGGATGTGAAGCATCTGTGTTGCTTTCAAAAGTCAAACCTCAGCTTTTTCAGAACAGAAATCTGTGGTCATGTGAAAATGAGTAAGACAATTACAGAAGAAAAACACTGTATTTCCATTGGTGAGTACCATATTTTTATATCTGAGTAGCTAAATAGTGGCTTCAAAGAGAGGAAAAGTATTTCAGTCACACACTTGAGTCTACAAGAAGCCTTGTAAATCAAAATGAAATCCCTGAAATTACCAAACGCTTCAATCTTCAACCCATTTTTGGTTCTAACTACTTGGTTTATGGCAAGGCAAACTTGGAAAAAATTTCCATGCGTCTCCCTGCCTCTCACTGAGAAATAACTGCGGAGCTTGGAGAAGAAGCATTTATGCTTAACCATCATCTCTCAAGCTCTGAAAATGGCATTTCTACAAGACACATCTCTTTTTCCCACAGAATAATTATTTCTTCAATTTCTCTTCACCATTACACTAAATGACTCAGAGAACCATGGCTAAGCTGTTTCAAAGCTAGTGCATGCCAGGAATCAGATAACTGCATACTGGCAATGTACCTGACCCAAAAGTTCCTGAGATTCAGAAATGAGGCACAATCACAGCTCACATCACGGAGAAGAGATTGCATTCAGTACAGGTGTAAATGAGACCAGGGTTTGACTCATTGCATCAATTTCTGGTCTCCCATTTATGTAAACTTATTGTACTTGCAGATGCCTGAATGGGGCAGATTTTAGGACATATCTGGCTTTTGAAATAGTGAAAAAGCAGGCAGAACATGGATCTTGCAAAGAAGTTTTTTGAAGCTCAGTGAGTACAGTGAGAGTTCTATAGTCATGCACCGGTATAAGAGAGTTATTTCATTATGCCTAAAGTAGTGGCACAGGATATAGAAATGTGTTGAAACATTATTTTCCAATAAATTCCTCTGCAAATCATAAGAAAGTTAGGAATTTGGTCAGAACATACATCAAATAATAGAAAATAAGTAGTATTAACGACTCATAAAAGTAAAAAAAAAAAAATCGACAATGACAAAGATGGTAACAAGAGTAGCAATAGCTAAGACAACACAATAGGGCAAACAAAAATTATTTGAGGATAATTTCCCTTTGTTGCCATAGGGTACCAGGCCTTGTTCGAAGTTGAAAGCCTCTCTGTGACATACTTATTTCCACTGGGTCAATCTTTCTGTGGTTTGAAGAATGGGGCAAGGGAAGGGGAAAGAGAGAATTCACATTTGAGCTGGCTACAGCACTGACTGGAAGTGTTCCAATTAGTGAAGTTTCTGACACTAACGCAGTCTCCTCAGGGACATCTGAACACACATTGATGACCAGCAGGCCTGACCACTGCTATCTAGGTTGATTCCGGTCCCCCTAAATATCTGATGGCTTGATTAGTAGCCTACTGTTTATTCCCAACAGCAGATACTATCCTATACCAACCTTAAAGAAAAGCTAGAGGCTACTGATACTCACATACAGTAGTCACTGCTATGTCTTAGCCCACTTGGAATAATTTTCGTCAGTGGGGGATCAGAAGTACAGGAACTAAAGGCTTAACAATTAAGCTCCACTTGCAGTAACATAGCAACTTTTTTTCTCTGGTTTTCATTCAAAGGGGAAGTAGACTAACAGCTTTGATAGCTTTGCTATTACCTTCAAAAAGTAGTCATCCCTTCTACCTTCTTCTCCAAAGACCCTTACTAGGGTTACTTAAACTGGTTAAATACTGGGCAGGACAGAACAAAATTCTGCTCAGTTGCTTTTTGGTTGCTGTCTGGGGATGTGATTTTCACTGTTTTTATTAAAGGCACATTATTTCATTCACCAAACAGGGCAGACAGTTTTTGATGAATGGGCAGTTCTGTTCGACATTTATTTTTTATTTTCCTCAGTCAGTGTGTGTCTTTTAGAATCATCTCTTGAGTACCATGTTAGCCTTATTTCAAATACAAAGTGATTAACAGCCTCATAGGTTTTCTTATGTCTTTGTCTCTTGCCAAAACTTGTATGAGATGGCTCTCATTAGGGGACTAAGGGATAAAACTGTCGGAGGTTGCACTAATATTATTTTGGCCCACATAGTGGAGTTTAAGTTGTAAAAATTGCAAACCCAAAAAGTGGGGGTTTAGAATGGAAAGTGCTAAATATGTTTAGCTGGTTTAGAGTGTCCATGAACACTTAACATGTCCCCTTCAGTGAACAAAGTAGTGTCAATGTAGTCATGAAAATCACATAGGGAATGAACAAATGTCCTCTGTGTTCTATTCATTAATGTATCAACTATCTCCAAGTCTGTATAGGCTGGTATTCCTTTTTCAAACAAAAAAGAAGGCAAAACTGACAAAAGAAACGGTATTTCACCAGAAAAAAAAGAAGAAAGATCAGGTGAGAATACTGAGTAGCTCTTAAATAAACTTACAAATGAGGTTCTGCCCTGTCATTTTCTTCAGATATCAGCTAATGTATCCAGGCACCTAGGTCTGGAAGGATGCATTATTTTGAGAAGCAGGTCATGTTTAATAACACCTTGCTAGAAATACTCTGTGACTGGGTCAGCTCCCATTTGAATATCTAAACCAGTGGCTAGGTTTTCCAGAACAGTCATGGAAAATTGAATCTTAAACTGTTCTGATAATATGACCTTAAATACCACTAAAAGAACACACTGCATCACTTTTGTAAATTTAAATCTTTTTTTGAGGAAGCCTAAATGGAAACAGAACACTTCAATATAGCTGAATGGAAATATTGGAGGCAGAGAAAGACACAGGGAACAGGGCAGAATTTGATTCCAACTCTTTTTACCTGTGTTTCTTACAAAAGCAGTTTAGTAAATACTGTGCATTTCAGGAAAGTCACATTTTTCCTAAGGAATGCAAATGAGAATCTGCTTGTTAGACACACACAAAGGGAATCTGTATCATCCTCTTGGCCAGCACAGCTATGGCCACAGCATTGTTGGCTGATGCTTTTTGCCTGTTATTCCAAGGGTCAACATAAGATTAATAGCTGGAGAGGGAGAACAAGCCCTATAGCCTGGAGAAATTTCCAAGAAAACTGCAAATGTTGGTAACAACATGATGTTATGCTGACTGTATAAACATAACTATATTAGGTACTTATGCCAACGTGAGGAAAAAAACAAAAAAGAGAGGATAAAAATATTCAGGTCTATAAAAGAGAGAAAGAAGAATGGAAAGAGGCACAGAGAGACTGTTGCCTCCAGCTACTCTAGCTATGACCCAACCACTGATTTTAATCATTCCAGATGAGAGGAATATACCAGTCAGAAATTGTTTTTATTTAAACTTTCAAAAATAAATACATTTGAAATTACATAATTTCCATAGAACTTCACCTTCTTCTGTGAGAGGCTGATAAAAATAATGAATGTCTTGCCCCTTTCTCCCTAAATGCAGTTACAATTGTCATCAGCAAATTTCATCCATGACAAAATTTATAGGAAATGGAGAATTTTAAGCAAGCTGGGCCAGTATTACAGCAGTGAAGGGTTTCAGATGTCACCTTAAAAAGAGGGAATCCCCGAAATGGGACTGGTGCCTTTGCAGTTTTCTCTAAGCCTTTGTCCACTCTACTCTTATGCCCCCTTCTTAATTTTTAATTAATTTGCTTCGTATAAAAGCTCTGATGCTGAAAGAGATTATTATTTTAAAAATTCCTCTGTAGCTGCTTGCTGCCCCTGTGGCTGGTGCTGGACAAGCACTTCTTCCCCTGCTCTATCTCCATCAAGAGCAGTGAGGAGATCAGAAAGTAGCATTTTCTACACGAGACATCCAGACCTTTAAAGTTAAAAACCTTGAGCCTAATTCATCCAAACCACTACGTTTGTAAGAAGGAGCTGGGAAGTCCTTTTCTCACCCTTCCTCGGCCTCCAGCCTCCCAAGTGCCTCCTGCCACCTTGGGGACTAAACTCTGTCCTAATGCCTGGCACCCTTCTGATTATTTTTTTTTTTAACTGATGCTGCCCCATCAATTTCCACAGCTGACATCTTGGAGAGTGCAGAGGCTCAGATCCTCAGCTGTTCATCAGGTGAGCCATAGACCAGAACCTGAACACAGATTTTTCTCCAGCCACCCTAGAGGGCTGAACACTGGAAGTCATTGCTGCCTGATACCTGATTGAGAATTCAAATTGATGGACACAGAGCTACTCTTTAGTAATGAGATTTTTTTCTTTATTAAATTGTGGGTTGGATGTTTTTGCAGTTAAATCTGCTGGTTCAAAATGCACAGAGCTTTGGTTGTCTTAAATTTATAATTTCTTGGCATGAGGTGCACTGTACAGGGATGTCTGACAACATGTTGGAGCTAGAGGAGGGAGCCTCTGAACTTGGGACCAAGTTGCCATGTCTTGACCTGATGCCTTTACTGCCTGAAGTGTCCCCTGACACCTTGTGTCACTCTAAACCAAATGGGGTGTGGAGAGAAGCTGGAGTTTGTGTTCATATTTATGTTCTGTAGAGTAGGACTTGATATCCAGTCATGGTACCTATTCTGTCAAATGAATAAATTTTAGATTATATGTCACTGAGAGGTGTGGGTCCATTTAAGTGCCTACTCCAGTTTCTCCATAACAATATCCAATGTTTAAATAGCAAGAAAAGTTGCCTTGCCTGTAGGCAGGATACAAAACAGTGCATAAAATTAGAACTGACTTCTTAGTGACATAGTTTTCTTTAGAAATGACATGCTGAGAAAAAAAATGAAGCAGTAATAGGCAGGTTTTTCTGCAAGACTGCCACAGAGATGAAAAATATCCCTGCTAAAATAAAGTATTTTAAAAATTTGGCCATAGGAATTTTTTTCAAAGTGCACTTTTCCCATATTCAGCAGCTTTGCTATAGAAGTCTACCCCTGAAAGGAAATATCCACCTCCACACTTCTTAAAATATCATCTCAGGTTTTTGATTATCTAAATGTTAATTAGGATGCTGAAACGCCATGGTAAATAAACTAACAGCTATTATTGAAAGAAAAAGTCCCCATCCCGTAAACACTAAACATGCTAAATCATGTCTAATGTTCTCTGCTCTGAACAAACTGGTACTGATATATTGATACCTACTTTTCTAGATAATTTTCAAGATTGATGAGCCTGTGCTTGTAGGTCTTTGGACTGGGCTGCTTTGCTGAGAAGGAAAATATTTCATACAAGATAGGCAAAGACTTGCCTGTGGGAGGTGATGGTGCCAGAGCTGAACAGGACAAGGAAACATGGAGAAATTAAGCTTGATGTGTTATCTCAAACAAGGACAAGCAGAGATAAATGGCTGATCTTGGTCTCTGTAGTATTAGTAAACATAGCATCTTTAGTAACTCTTCTTGAGGTGAAGACATTGAAAGTCAGATTTCAAGCAAGATCTCCATTTTGACAGGCTCAGGTTATTTGCACCTGTGTTCTTACAAGGTCTGAAATGAAAAGTCATCAGTTGCAGCCTTTTTTTTTTTCCTGTGTTTTGAAATGCTTTGAAAAAGCAGCTGAATTTTGTAGGGCTGCTCACACGTGCCAAAATCTTTATCTTCCAAGGGCCTTGTACCATTACAGGGGAGTTGGAAAACAGAAACCAGAAATCTGAACAAAAACTATGATGTGAAAGGAGGACCAGGACTGTGAGCTTGCTGAAAATGTGGGAAAAGAATTAAAGAACAAAAGAACAGTCTGTCCTCAGCAAAAGGATTTAATGTCCTCTCTTCTCTGCTAATGGATTTTAACACAGCCTGTTGCTTATGTGGCTCCATCATCATCAATGGGCTTGAAATGAGAGACTGTTATTTGCCAGAAGATCAGGAAAATCAATTAGAACTATAAAATGTTTAGTTAAAAAAAAAAAAAAAGCAAGCCCCGTGAGATATATATAGCTGGTTGTCCACTGGCCCGCTGCTGTTTCAGACTTACTCAGGATTTGGGCTCTTTCCTCCTGCAGTAATATCACTCCGTCACCAGCACAGACTCCCTGTGTTGTTGCAGGTCTGTTAGCACAAACTGACTGGAAGTGCCTGCAGCAATGGACCTTGCATGCAGAGTGCTGAAATGTGGTTTACCAGGACCAAAACTCCTCTTCCTTCCTCCTTTTTCCATTCTACAGTAGCTGGTGATGGAGATGAGGAGCAACAGAAGACATATGACTAAAAACCAGTGCTTGGTCAGGATTTGGCCACACACAGAGATTTCTGTTCCGAAGCCATTTTTTCCCTTGGATCACACATAGCTAAGAAGCACTCATCAGAAGCTACAGGTGTAATTGATAGTATGATTTGCTTGGACTGGAGGGAATTCAGGGCACCACTATAAGTAACTGGGTAGTTGCACCACTTTGGTGGCATCAGTTTTCAGGGAAGTTATTTCTACAGATAGTCACAATGTGCTTCTACCTTTCAGAATTTTACAATCACATTTTATAGCAAAATGTGTTTCAGTTTCTTTTCCATGTGGGAAATATGCAATCACAGAATCAATTAGTTGGGGAAAGACCTCTGAGATCATTGATCCAACCTATGACCTAACACCACCTTGCCAACCAGACGATGGTGCTGAATGTTACATCCAGTCTTTCCTTAAACACTTCCAGAAACGGTGACTCCACCACTGCCCTGGGCAGCTACTTCCAATATATTTTTTTCCTTTTTTCTGTGAATTTTTCCTGATTTCCAGCTGACGGAAAAACATTCAAGTGAAACCTTTCACACCAAATGCAGGTTGGGGGAGGTGGGGTGCAGTGGCGGGGGGAGTGTTGGTAAATTTTTTCCAGAAATAGTTACCGATTTCAGTGAAATCACACAGGTTGGGCAGTAAAAACACTTCCTTCACAACTGTCATCTGTTTAAAGAGGCAACCTCAGCCTTCACTTTTATAACATGAGAGAATTCGTTACTTGACACATAACAGTAATAGCCCAAAGCACGCCTACAGTACGCTTCCATGTGGCACCAATTACTAATTAAATGAATAAGAAAAATTTTTGCCAGGTGATTGTACAGAAGTTGTATGTATGAGTACATAGCTCAGCAAAGCAAAAAGAACATTACATGACCAAGGGTCAATCTGGATAGTGAAAAAAAACTTAACCTGCATTTTCACCCTATTTCTAAATGGTTAAATCATTACTCAAAATTAATGATTAATCAATAAAAAAAATCAAAAATCTGCTTTTTAAGATTTTGTCTATCAATGTGGAGAATTCAATGCATCACTTATAAATTGTCCGTATTTAGACAGTATTTGCATTACCTGAATTCACCCTGGATTCCAGCAGGAGCAAGCCAAGCCAACACAAGCCATAGATTTTCTCATCTACACATGTGGTTTGCACCAGCATGGCTACGTGGTTTGTTGTCCAAAACCCTTAATTAACATCAACCACAATTGTGCTACCACTATCAGGGGTAGGGAAACCTACAGGGGCAGCAAAAGTCTTGGCAGATATTATCTGTCTGTTGTACAGTTGTACAGTGTACAAAGCTATAACATATAACAAAAGTCCAGCGAAAAACAGATCAGTGTGTCAGAAGGTACTGGCACAGAGCTGAATGTCAATACAGATATTAAGATTTAGGAGCTGTCATAGGCAAAGAGATGAAATTGTGAACAGGAACAGACAGCAGGCAACTGCTGCATAAGTGCATGGGTGAATGCGTGAAACTGAACCTCTGAACTCTCAGACAAGAGGCTGCTACTTGCAGGCTGCAACCCCAATTAGCTGCTGGAAATGTTGATAACAGTCTGACTAAACAAAGCAGTGTATCCCAAATCCTCCAGTTACTAAAGAGACAGGAGACCAGAGTGCTAGTTAAAAGGCTGATCATGTGTTGCTCTTATGCACATACATTATTTAGACTGGAGGAACTGTGAGCTTGGTTTCCAGGAAGAAGATTTGGTGCCAAGAGATGAGTTCCTGGAAGGAAGAAATGGTCTCAGAAAGAAGAAGGGAGCCAAAGGTGAAGTTCCTTGCCTGGGGAGGGAGCTTGGAAATGCAGGAAGATCCTGAAGATGAGGAAGCCATGGACATCAATGTTGTGCATCAGTGATGGGCATTCAGTGATGGACATCAATGCCGGGGGATGCCCAGGGACTGTGCCTGAGATGGGCAACTTCAAGCAGCATCACAGCAGCAATAAAAAATTACTTTCTGCCCCATATCACTAGTAGTGACCCCTCCATGCAGGGAAGGGGATTCTTAGGGAATGAAAGGCTGTTGAGGAGGGATGAAGTTAGTGTGAGAAAAAATAAATAGGGCAAAATCTGTAATGTCATTTTTCCTTCAATAAAACCTGGTACCCATATGCTCTCCACATTGGAATTTTTTACAGTATAATAAACACTGCAAGACAGACAGCATCTCACTGTGCTGCTGTAAACAGATGTTATAACCTGAGGGAATTCATTACTTGACGCATAGCACTACTGGCCTAAAGCACACCTACAGGTACACTTCCATGTGGCACCAATTACTAATTAAATAAATAAGAAAAGCTTCTGTCAAATGATGGACACAGTCAACTCCCTGCATGTTATAAAGGCAACTGCAATCAAATCACAATTTTCAACTACATGTTATTTTTAACAGAGCATGTCTTCAGAATTAAAAGTCAGGACCCACGTGTTTGCAGCATCCTTCAGTGTACCAGATAAACGTATGTCAAAGAGGAAAACAGCTCTGGATTGTGTATACCTGGAAAATGAAAATTTCCGCAGTTCAGAGAAGAGCGGTGGTGAAGTTGCGGTAACTTTCACTCCTGTTACCAAAGCAGAAAAACATGCGATGATCCATGTGAGCTACAAGGATCACTGCTCTCTGAGACATCCTTCTATATTAAGGACAGCAACAAGCAAACGTGGGTAGGCATTTTACTCTACATGATAACAGTGTGCTATTTCTTGCGAAAACATTTCTGTTAAATGCCTCATTTTAAGATCTCTGAAACTCAGAGTAAGGTAAAGCTTCTAATAATTTTGCTTCTAGATAATGCTTTTGTCAGCTATTCAGCGTTGTAATTATCCACGTAACAGTCACACTCTGGTAGATAAGGATTCTGAAGAGAAAAATAATGTTTTTGCAAGAAGGTCAGTTTTAAAGAAAATGCTCCTAATTTACTTATCTGTAAACACCCAATATCCCATGTGGGCTCTGGAAAAAGTACGTAGCAGGGCATAAAACCCCCCCTTGGATTCTGCTTCATCCCTTGGCCTTTAAAAAACCTTGAGCTTGCCATTATGTTGTTCACTAGAGCTGATATCAGGAGCAATGGTACCAGGAGCCTACTCACTACTGAGTAGGGTGTTTGTGGTTTTTAATGTACTTTTTGGTTAAAAATCACCATAGCTAACATAATATTAAAATATAAATTGTAGATATTCTAGAAATGCTTATTGTTTTCCATCTAATTACACAGCAAATGTTGGTCAACATTTTTTTAAAGTCTCTTTTGTCTGAGGATTAACTGCAGTTTCATATTAATAGTAATTTCCCCCAAATTAAAGTGAGCTTGAAAATTATCTAGTAACAAATGTGAAACATGTCTGATGCTGTTCAAGGACAAATTAGAATTTAAAATATATTTCCACCCTCTTTTCTCAGCTAAGCAGTTTCTGATTATCCAATTTACTGATAACATTCTTGCCTCATCTCAGAGGAGAAAGCTCTCCCAGAAAATAAACAAATGAAATATTTTCTTTTCAATATTTGTTTTAAAGTATGTTTAACTCTTTGTTAACAAAAACAAAACAAAACAAAACAAAAAAATTAATGCAGGGATAATGTGTGAAAATGTGCTGTAGCTTTTCTACGAATGTGGGGGTGTGAGAATTACTTTTTGCCATGCTTATTAAAAAATAGGAGTAAAAGTCAATGGAACACACCTATACTGCGCAAACCATATGTGTTTCTACATCTTTACATCTGTTTATTCCCATTTTATTTATTTTAACAGACCAACTATCTCCTGTTGGGAAATTTTGGAGAGTCCAAATAATATTACCTATATCTGGTAATATCTATAACTGGTCTATAACTAACAGTTAAATGCATATTGTATAGTTTGTGTAAATTAGTACTTCATATTTCTAGAAGGCTTTTGTTTGGCCCTTCTTACAGGACTCCACTCAGAATTGGTAAGGTCTAGGCTTATGGAGACTTATTAACTTGAGAAAGAGATTATGGGACAAGTCAGGTTCAATTTCAATCTAATAGGGTAAAATGATTATTTTACACCAATTTTTAGCAGATGCGTGTTAAAAAAATACAATGTTTTTGTTTGTCCTAAACCTTAGTGCAGCAGAGACAGATGACTCAAGCAATTTTCACTCACACTGACTCTCAAAAGCACTAGAAAATTTAGGTGCCCAGAGTCATTCATTGTCATCAACTGAAATGAAGTGTCCTAAATAAAGGAGTGAATTTAGTGGAGGGAATGAGGAGGTAGAAGCAGGGATTATAGTAATAGTAATATATTGGATTAGTAATAATTTAGTAATTTATTAATTTAGTAATATATTGGATGGTACCTGGTACCAGTTATTGAAAAGGTTACACAATGGCCCTTTTTCAACTAGTCACAGAGTGACTGGGTTTGGAAATGACATCTGGAGATCATCTAGTCTAACTCCTTGCTGTACGAGGTTCTACTAGAGCAGGTTCCACAGGATAATGGCCAGATGGGCTTTGAATATCCGTGTAACATCAAACTCCACAACCTCTCTGGACAACCTGTTCCAGTGCTCTGTAACTCTCACAGTAAATAAGTTATTCCTCATTTTCAGGTGGATCTTTCTGTTTCAGTTTGTGCCTGTTGTCCCTTGTCCTCTCCCAGGGCACCACGGAGCCTGGTTTCCTCCTGTTGCAAACCCCCCTTCAGGTACTTACATTGATGAGATCCCCTCTCAGTTGTCTTTAGTCCAGGCTGAACAACCATGGCTCCCTTAGCCTGTCCTCCAAGTGAGGTGCTCCAGGCCCCCAGTTATCTTTGTAGACCTCCATCGGACCTGCTCCAAGAGCTCCATGTATCTCTTTCCCAGGGAGCCCAGAAATAGACACAGCACTCCAGGAGTGGCCTCACCAGGGCTGAGTAGAGGGGCAGGATCACCTCCCTCAGCCTGCTGGCAAAGCTCATCCTAATGCACCTCAGGGTACCATTGGCCTTTCTCGGTCACAAGGACACTGCTGTCCCTTGGACAGCTTGTTGTCTGCTGGGACCCACAAAGCTGCTTTCCAGCAGGTCAGCTCCCAGCCTGTATTAGTGCCTGGAATTCTTCCTCCCTGGGTGGAGGACCCTGCATTTGCCTTTGCTGAATTTCTGGAACTTCCCCTCCACACAGCTCTCCAGGCTGTCCAGGTGTCACTGGGTGTCAGCACAGGACTCTGGGGTATTTTCCACTCCTCCTGGTTTTGTAATGTCAGTGAACTTGCTGAGGATGCATCTGTCCCTTCATCCAGGTCGTTGATGCACTTCCACAAGACTGGACCTGGTGTCAACCCCTGGGGAACATCAGTTGCCATGAACCTCCAACTGGACTTTCTGTCTCTGCCATTCAGCCAGTTCTCAAGCCATATCAATGTCCACTCATCCAACATTTCCTGAGTTTGCCTACAAGGATGTTATGTGAGACAGTGTTAAAAGCCTTGCTGATGTCAAGGTAGTCAACATCCACCACTCTCACCTCACCTACCCAGCCACTTGTGCCATCACAGATGGTTACCAGATTGGTCAGGCATGATTTCATAATTTTTTCTCACAAACAAAACGAAAAGAGCTTGGATTCAGCTGCTTCCCTTCTTTCCATAGGGAAACTCTTAATAATAAACAACACAAACTTATTCTGTAATAGTAATAGTGGCTCTGGAGAATAGATGTGGGAAGGCTTGGCTGTGAATGCACAAGCGCTGCTCCAGCGATATGTCCTCTTCACTGGAAACTCTTCACCCTTCTCTACAGGGGACAACTTCTGATGAAGTGGCAACTCTTCCCTCAAGGTCATCTGTGTTGGGACATGCTAGAGAATCTAGCACTAGGAAGAGTGGAGGACAAGACTGAATGAATAACATTAGTTTTTCCTTCACCCTGCAAGATAAATAAAACTGTCTTTTTTTGGTTTTGTTTTTTTTCTGAGATTTCTGTCTAAAGAGTCTTCCAAAGTACCATAGCCTCAGAAAAAGTCAGTTACAGTCATGCTTCCAGGAGTACTTCTACTTCTTGCTGCCGAGAAGTGCTGATCAGTCTGTGACCATTTACTGCATCTTTGTCTACCTGGATAGTGCTGGATATAGGCAGGTTTGGATCAAACCAGTATGCCTACTTCATGAAATGAAGTAGCAGGTTTAAAAAAAAGTCAAGCATATTTTTTAGGAGAGAGCTGATCAGACTGGAGGCAGAAAGCACTGTGTCATAGTTCCTGTGAAATTTTTCTATATTTAATAAACATCCACATAAATTACAGTTATATAAACACTTCCTCTAACCATGGATTTTTTCCAGTACTTATTAGTCGCAGTAACTAATAGTCTAAGAGAAGAAGTTCAAATTCAGGATCTAACAAAAAAGGGGAACCATAGCTTCAATCTAGACCCCTTTGTTTCCTTTATTCCTGCATTTGCAAAGCTTGGCCAATTTATCAACTTTGAGCCTAACTTTCTGGAGGATTTTACAATACATCTTTGGGGATAAAAGTGGTTGAAAGTTCTAGCGGCCACAACTGCACAGTGAAATAAGGAAATACAGGCTGCTTTAAAAAGATGAAGTGAGAAAGAATTATTCATGGTACTTTTTTGGCTGTCTGAACCTCCAGAATGACTGGCTAAACCAGAACAGACGGTGGTAGGAGTGAGTAAATTCTGAAGGGATAACGCAATTTCACTGCTTAAGCACTATTGATTAATAGACTGAAAAGAAGCTATGATACAGCTATACTTTGTTTTTTTATCTTCTTTACTTGTTTATTTGTTTTCCACAGGTTTCTCTAGCTGCAATCTGGTTAGTTCCCCTAAAAGACAGGTACTGAGTTATTTACCTCCAGAGCTGCCAAAGTCCATAGAATCTGCATCTCAACCAGAAGCACACTTACCCTGAGAACACCTATAAATGCATGTATCTCGTCTATCTAAGACAGGGGTGGCATGACCCAGAAGGACCTGGTTTTGACTTATTACTGGACATTGCAGACCACATTTTTTCTGGTTTTCCTGCAAGTTTGTTTCAGGCGAACATGCTCTAACAGGTATGCCAAAAAAAAGGGTGTTTGATTAAAATTCTGTGGCATAATTAGGGTTAAGAACAGAGTGAAACAGTCAAGTACACTTTGGAAACACAAAGAAAGATATGATATAAACAAGCAGATATTTCTTTAAAACACAGCTTTGAAAGATTGACTTTAAAATAATAAATTTTTAAAAGCAAAGTGTCTTACTTTTTTACTGCATTACTTATATTTGACTTAGATGGGAATACATTAATTGTATGTAATATGCTTGGAATATATGGAAAATAACGTTTTTTCCATGTGAATCAGCGCAGGAAATGATCTGCAAATGAATAAAATGTTGAGAATTCTACAGATGGAGGTTTTTCTTGAAAAATACACAATGTTTTTCAACTATAGAGTACTGACATCATATTTTCTTTAACAGTAAAGTGTTACAGAGATGGTTGATGACACACCAGAGACTGAAGATGAGCAAGAACTTGCTTCTGATCAGCATAGTTTAAGACTGTAATCTGATGCAACAATCATTTAAAGTGTCTGTCTTTGCTGGTGCCAGGTGGTTTTACCTCCCTTAATTTGCCATTGCCAAAGCTTACCACATTCCTGCTAAACACAGAAAATAGTAGATAACACAATGCAAACTCAGAGGTAACTGTCTTGGTTTTCTTTTCACTGTGATGTAAAATAAAAATCCAAAAAAATAAGTGTCTCCTAAATGATGAAATTGTAATACATTCAACAAGACACTTTGATTTTCAAAATTTTCCCTTGCTGGGGTTAGATATTAAAATAGTAATAAATACTACTACCAGCAAATTAATGGTTTTCTAAGAGACATACTGTGAGAGGATGTTCAAGGGTGGATATGTTTAGGAAAATATGTAGCCCTCCATGGAGCTGAAACTTCAGTCCTAATCAAACGGACGCTAGGCACTCACAGTGGCAAAACAGTGAGTGGGAGAAAGGAATACAGAGTCTGCTCCAACACACCATTGATTTGCTCTGAAATTATGTGAATTATTACTGTTGAATTCATGATTAGAAATGATGATTTTATTGGAGAATTAGATGCTGTAAGAAGGCCCCATTAATATAAAATGGATTCTGCACGCACTCTTCAAAGCTCCCTCAAATGTGAAATTTCCTCCATTATTTCATTTGACAGACAATTACTGCTTCTGTATCAATTTTTTCTTCTGTTTACTGAGGTAGAACTTGAGTCCCAGTCTAGTACAATTAGTGGGAACACTCTGGCTCCTGCCTTAAAAATGAGGTATGAAGCACACTGTTAATACTCTTTTCTTTATGAAATCAAATCAATAAGCAGATTTTCTTTTGAATATGTTGCATTACACCCTGGGATGCATGAAAAACATTTGAAAGATAAGTTTATTGANTGGTGCCCAGGAATCAGAGATGATGAAGGTACTTTTTTCTAGTAAGATAATGTTTCAAGTTCTTTAATTTTGCCACAAAAAGAGCAACACAGGGAACCTGCTGCCTCTGCTCCATGTGTCCTGTTCACTCTGAAGCTACAGACAGATTCTGCCACGAGTGAGACTGAAGCAGTCACTGCACATTCATGCTGAGCACTGCTCATTACACTGCCATGTACCAAGCAGAGCTGCTTAGTACATAGATCAGAGTGCCATTTAAGGTGAACCTGGAATCATTCTTGGTGGCAAAATTGAAACCATCTAAAGTCAAGACACAATTTTCCTGGAATCTTTCCTCCAGTCTTCAAAACATGTATCTCTCTTTGCCTTTCTCATCAATGAGGAATTTAGTCATAGACTCATTACTCTTAAATGTCACTGCCTGTGAAAAATGAAAATACAGAGAACAAATAAGCTCCATGTTTCAAGCATAAATTCAGAGTCCCTGAACAGAAATGAGGCTTTTTCCAGTCTGTCTTTGGGAGCAGGCTTGACAGAGTTTCCTGAAAGCTGTCTGTTTTGCTTCTCTATTCCTATAACCCACAGTTCCACAACCCATATAGATTAATTGGACAGCAAACAGTAACATCAAGATCTATCATACTGCTTAAAATACAATACAGCAAAACCAGGCATGACTGCAGTGAGGATCAAAGAGAGAAGGTGGCAGGAACAGAGAAGATGTTTGCCTATGAAAATCAGGGCATCTATACTCCAAGGCATCTTAAGGTAAAACTCTTAATATCTTTTCTGCCTTACCTCCAAGCAAAGATGAGCTGGAGGAGGTCAGAGCAATTCACCTGAGTCAGACTGCTACCAGACAAAATAGGCCACATTAGTTTCTTGAGCAATTATAAAAGTTTCTTTAGCTAATGAAGTGGCTAAGATATAGAACAGAAAAAATGAAGCCCTCAGCAGAGAGAACAGAAAAAGTTCAGAAAGCACGAGTGGTTAAAGCTGATGTTTTGAAGTTTAGAGCTGCAATTTAGGACTTTCCTATTCCAGGCAGACACATTGCCCAGCAAAGGAGAAGGGCAGGAGTGTTTATGAACTAGACTTACTCTCTGCAAAGTTTTCTGCCAGCGATAATCCATCATGAGCTGCAGTATTTTGAAACACTACTGCGGAGTCATGCAGATTTTTATGATGATATTTATCTCCATACGACTTCACAAGAAGCTGCCAGAAATTCAAAGAACTTGTATTTGCAGCATATATTTGTGAAAATAAGCTTTGTTAGAACATCCACACACATTACTGAAGGAGACAAATTCTGGGCCTTTTCCCGTATATAAAGTTATTTCAGTTAACTACTCTTCCAGACTTCCTGTCAATTTCTGGACCATGAACTTCCCTCATACTGATACTTTCTTTACTACCTTTCTCTTTCATTTATTTTATTGCTTCAAGTAGAAAAAAACCTTAAAAGACTGGAAAAATTACACAAAAAAATTTCTGTGATTAAAATTCCTTGGTTTCCTTGGATTCAGTACAGCTGTGGTGAAGTGAGAATATAAGTTCATTTATGGAAACAAGATTGTCCTGCAGAAATTTAATGTTCTGTAGACAGCTGCCTTTTCCAAAGACCAAAAATTCCTCACACGAGTGGGGAACACTGAGCACCCTCATCTGAAAAATGTTGATCAGTCCTATCAGCATCTTTCAAGAATTTATCATACTCTTACCAAAAAGGCAGTGACTTCCATGCCTAGGGACATAAGTTTCTGACAGTAAACTACACAAATTACAGACAGTAGTTTGTACTCAAAGACCTGTACTACTTCTACATGCAGCTAAATCTGTGTTTAATTCCTTGTTCTGCCTAAAAGCTTGGAAATTGTGTCACTCACTTTCACACTGGTAAATTGCCACTGAATTTACTCCTGCTCTGATGTGCTGGGACAAGTAGATGGTAAGCAAGCAGGAAGATCAAATCATGTGTGCAACCCTTGCCATGAGGATGTGAATTTCCAGGATCAGATTTCTGAATAGCAACTCCTGCAGCTTCCCACTGTTGCTGGTGGCCATGCAGGTTCTACACCTCCAGGCACTTGCAATTCTCTCTTGACCTCTCCTTGCACAGCCCCCTGGATGATCTGTGTGAAGGCTGGCTTTTTAGGTCTTCACACTGCACTTACAGTGAAAATTTCATTTGTAGTGAAAATTACCTTACAAGCAGGGCTCAGCAGGGAAGGGGGTTTTTTGCACATTAAGGACAATAACAAAATTATCTCCTGTCTGTCAGTCAATCAGTCCCTGGCCAGAACTTACATAGTGATGAACAGCTTCAGGGAGTAGATAGGGCTGTCTTTCAAAGTTATAAAGTTAGTGTGAGGTTTTGTGCATAGCAGGGATCAGGCAGAAGAATCCCAAGAAAGTCTGCAGTGTAAATATGGCTGTTATATTTGGGATTTGACCTGTTCTCGCAAAATATTTATCCTAGAAAGCCAAGACCCACACCCACATAAGCAGATAAGAGCCTACCACCCAGCAGATGCTACTTCTTGTCCTTTAAGTGACATATGGGACAGGGGGGGGAGGTAGATTCGGTCAGCACAGTGAAAGGGAACTGGGGGTGATACAGGATGTGAAGGCAGACACGAGGAGAACAAGAGTTAAAATTACTGCTGTGGAAAAGAGTGAGGATAGTGGACACATTTTCAATATGGATTTCTGCTGCTTCTAGTGTAGCATAAAACTTGTGCTTAGTGCTCAGTATAACCTGAATGACAGAAGAGTTTGATTCCAGCTGAAGCCCTCACCTGTAATTTGTGATAACAGAATGTGTCTACAAGGCAAGACATCTGTCAACAAATGTAGAACTTGTGTTAGCCTGTGGCAGATATGACATAAATCCAGAACCTCCCTGCATAAATATTCTCAAGGAGACATCTGGGCTCACAGAGTTAAAGAAAGGTCATCTTGCAAGTTCTAGCATGGATTCACAATGAGATTTTAAATAAAATATTTCTTACCAACAATCATATGGTTGCAGACATCACAGAAGGTTGGTTTTTTGAAGATGTGCTCCTGGAAGATGTGAGTCTTGTTGTTTTCTGGCAGCTGTTGGGCTCTAGTGGGTGAAGATGCCTGGCTTTCTGAGTTGGGGAGCTGCCCAGTGCTTGTGCTAACCTCAGGCATCAAGTCTACTTGCAGTTTAACATCACTATTAGTCCTCTGGAAGAAATTGTCTGCACTTTTACTCCGCAAGCTTTTCGTCTTGAAGGAGAGGGATCGTTTCAGTTTCTGCAGCTGCAACAAATAATCAAGTTATAATTACAATTTTTTTCTACTCTAAAAGCAACACCAGGCTCCTGGTTTTGGGGTGCTTTGTTGCCAAGTGAACATGGGAGCTCCTGTCAGACCTTGAACCACCTGAACAATAAAACTAACTTTAAAATTGAGCAGCAATTTCTGAGCAAAGAAAACAGATCCCAATCAGAAAACAACCTACCCTACATATGTTTTCTGGACAATAAACTTGATAGTCCTAAAGAATGCTTATTTTGGTCTTTATATGCAGGTAAAACAGCAAAGAAATATTACTGAAAGTTGTAGGCATTGGAGAATACACCATTTGTATTCAAGCATGAAGGAACTTAGAGCATTATTCATCCTCCAAGTGTACTTCATCAGCCTATAAAGCTGTTACAGGATAGCTGTTAAATGGTGGTACATGACAAGTGAATTCAGTAAGTATATTTGATATACTTACATTTCTTGAATTTGGCAGAAACAAAGATTATATGCATTTTATATTATATATATTTTAGATTATATGCATTTGATTTGCTTTGACTAAGAAATTCTACTTTTATTTTTTTTTAAGAACAGAAGTCTTAACAGCAGTAAGGGTGTCATCAGCAGGCCAATTGATAGTTAATGTATTAATTAATACTAGTTAACACACATTCACATATGTTCCTGTATGTTGTATTGTGTGTTGATTGTCAGACTATCAAGCACCACAATAAGGCATTACTAAATCAGAGTTGTTAACTCAAACTCTATCTGTAAATGCTCTTGTGCCGTATCAGCCATTCTTTCATTTTTTGTCCTCGTCCCCAATTTTGTACAAGGTTGAGAAGGGTACTGAATGAGACACCAAAATGACTAGGAAATTAGCCACACAAATTTGAGAATTTGTCAGCTCCAACATCCCACAAGGAGAGGCCAAGTAAAAGGAAAGCCAGCTCTAAGTCTGCTTTGTGTTTGCCCTCTGTGAAGTGCAATAATTCTGTATCACCTTTCACTCAGCATTATTCAAGCCACTGCAAAGTAATTTCAGTCACTGCTGCTGTTCTCTGGGTGACTGTGATGTAACAACTGAAATTTTCCATGCCTCTCAGGCTGCCTGTGGTAACCAGCAGGAATGGTTTATATTAGAAACTGTTTATGTTACAAGCAATGATTATTTGGAATCATAATTCACACTAATATAAAGGGAGGGAGTTTACATGCTTTCCCAAAAAAAGCATAGAACTGGTACGTCACACTGACTTAGTGGCCTCAGACTACTTGCTCTCCCTAGATTCTGTTTCTGATCCATCCTTTTTCTTTATGATGTGACTGACAGCATGCTGTTGGAGAGGAGAGTCAAGACACTCTGGGAGAAAACCTCTCTTCCATCTTCAGAAACAAGCAGCTTGTTCCTGGAGAGGGAGACACCAGCTCTCTACCCAGTGTTTCACAATAAAATCCAGGAGTCAAGTAAATGGACAAGGAGCTGCTGTTAACAGTTAACAGTTAACAGTGTTTGGGTTTGAAGCGAACTGCATTCTACTTCCCGAGTTGTCCCTCCAGAGTGGCTTTGGGAGTAGGCATCAGAGCCTGGAGCCCATCCCACATGCACCTCTCTCATCCACAACTCACTCTGGGTTCAGGAGAGGAGCCCTGGATGCAAAGGACAGAAATACCAATTTTCAAGAAACTCTCAGTCTCTAGGGGAATGTGAAAATAAGAGCAATTAAGTAATTAAATGCCTACTATGAGGTAAACGTAGTTTATGGTTTCTGATACTTTTTCAGCTGAAGCCTAAGCCATGGACTGATTGAGCCTAAAAACCTCGCTGTAAACTGCACCATCAAAATGTGATCTTCCCTCTTCATCTTGGATGTTAAGTTACTGGCTCTTGAAATCACTGAGGTTATTCAGTTCTGAGATTACTTCATCTCCCCAGGGACAACCAGGAACTCGGCAATAATTCACCTCCTTGCTCCCGAAATGTTTCTCACTGAAGTCGGACCTAATTAGTGTAGCAAAACACAGAGAATTACAACACCACAAGGTGACTGAAATGGCATCCATTATTGATTTGCCATCCATTCCTACAGTTTCACATGAAGCTAATTAAATTTCAAAATGCTGTTCCTGCCAGAGAAGGAAACCTAAGCTGTGCAATACAGTATTTGTTTTATCATGAAACAAAATTCCTGCTAGTTTGGACAATGTATGCAGTACATTTAAATAAGCTTTGCATTTACTATCCTTATTCCATTCTCCTGTTGAGGGATCTACCAGCAGCTTTTTCTCCCCCAAGCAGAAAAGTCAAGTTTTCCACAGAAGAGTAGTTCAGCATTCAGGCTATACCTGCTCAAACTTATGTATAAACACTAAAGAGCATGAAACTGTGTGTTCTGTGCATGCTCTCCCAGAATGTTCAGAAAACACATATCCAAGAATGAGTTGAGCAAGTTACCTTCACATATTTGGCAGGCATCTCTGCACCAGCTGATAGCCCTTTCTAAAACTCACTGGGAATTGTCCTGTCTTCATGTGGTTAAATAATTAGGCAAATACAGATTTCATGCCCATTTGCATTCAGATAGGAAGACACCTACATGTTTGGCTTGCTTTTTATACCTAAAACCAGTGGAAGTCTAGGACTATTGCATCCAAAATAGGTTTTATGTGTAGAGAAGTGACTCTGAAAAAATGAAGAATATTGGCAAAATTTAGCATTTTGCACAGCTCATTAAACACTTTTACTGTTAAAAATACCTCTCAGATCAGCAGGGTTTATGCCCTTCATGCGTAAGAGAGAGTATACAGGGCTATAGAAGATTGGCATCAGGTTTTAAAATCAGATCCAACTTTCCTTTCTCATATTAGACTCATGAGAGAATTTGAAATAGGACAAAGCTATGTGATTGTTTACTTAGGAAAAGTTGGCCCAAGCAAGGGCAAGGGCTGGTTGTTATACATATCGTATAAATTATAAATTATAAAACCATAAAACCTTAAGTAATTATTAGACCGCAGTTGAGTGCGCATCACTTCCCTCACTTAAATATCACTATCTCCTCATTTTGAAATTCGCCATGGTTTATCCTCATTCTTTTACTGCAAGATTTCAAATATAATTAAATACAGGTATGTAATATATGTCTGATTTTGGTCTACTGTAAACTGAGTTAAATGGGCTTGTGATGCCACAGCTGCAATAACATTCACTTGAAGTGGGAATCAAATCTCTCAATAGAGAGGAACGTAAGCAAATTTTGTTATTTATACTTTATTTCTGCAGAGTGAATGATACCAAAGTTAAACCTTATGAAGAAACACTACAGAACTTTGAGGAAAGAACTTTGCAGTTGTTCTACACTCAATACTTCAACTCTTCAGTGAAAAATCATGTATTGAGACTGGAACAACCCCTAAACCAAGCACAAAAAGGCTTTAATAAGTATATTTGAAATAAATTCCCAAGACTTTCACATTTTCTCCATTGTGAGCAAGGTAGCAATTTAGCTTTCATTTAATAAAAATAGCATTCCCGAAAGCACAGAAGGTTTTCTAGACTTGTAGTAACATCATGAGACTTCACAATGTTGACACTTCAGAAATCTGAGTCCTTGATATTAAAGTCAGGATGTTCCTGTGGTTTGAAATTAGAGTAAGGGAAAAATCTTTGTTTCTAGTCAAAAGCTTTTTATCGGTCACACAGATTCTCAGTGACTGCACATACTAACCCCACAGGCAAGGCAGAGATAAGTGCAATAGCTCAACCACAGAGCTTGATTAACCTTTATTATCTCTATCTTGCAGCACAATCTCAATTTTCCTCCTAGTCACTGAATGTTCAAGCTTCAAGGGATCAGGAAGTTTTGTTATCAGCACTCCTCCATTCCTAATTCCCCTACTACAACTCTTTAGCTGTTATAGGCAGAAAACAGGAGGCAGCAAAAAAACAGCTATTCAAATTCATTGCTAGTGTAAGCTACGTGCCACTGCTTCTGCTATGACTGGGAATTGCACCTGCCCTCGCTAGGACTTTATTTGATGTAATTGTTGGAAACACCCAATGCTTTTCTACAATTTTCATTTAAGAAGATCCCATGAAAATCAGAAAGATGTAAGTAATTTGAGCTGTTTTATAATCCCTAGCTTTGCAATTACAAAGACATGTCCACCCTGCAGAGTACTTTATTCCGGCTCCGAAGCAGTCCCTGATATCTAGGATCAATTTTCCCCTTGATTCTCCAGCTTGTCTACATTAGCAATCAGCAGGGCCCGGTAGAAGCAGATGGGAAGAATGAAGCAGGGGCTGTTGAGCACCCAGCATGCACACACATATCAGGTTGTTTCCCAACACGCTTTCCCTTGCTGCCTTCTGGCTCATTGCTAACCATCCCTGCAACCAGCAGAGGCTCCTGTGCAGTGTGGGGCCAATGGGGAGATTGTTTTGTACATTTCCACTCTTAACTATTTTCTGGGAGAAATGAATAAATGAGTCCCACTTATCAACCTTAATTTACTGACTGACCATATAACCAAGCCCTTATTTTCAGACATCAGCTGTTTGCTATATTGTTACTGGACTAGCAATGAACAAAAAGAAGTATTGCTTGCTGTTCTCTATCCCTTTCTTTACATTGGTGTTAACAGTATCATTAGACCCACTGAAAGTAATTCAGCATATAACAGAGTTGGAATAAGCCATCAAGCCAGTTTGAATCCTGCAAGCCTTATAAAATGTAGTTATTTTGATTAGTATGCAGACTAAAATGCTCTGTCAACAGATTTCACTCTGCTGTGAGATAAACATCCACCTTCAGTAAGGAACCATTCTTTCTTCCTTGCAGCTTCTTAGAGCAAATTTCTGAATTATTTGACGCTCACACTTTTATAAAAGGACTTCAACAAACATGGCTTAGATGATGTTGTGTAGATTTGCTAGAGAGAATGTCAGGTACAGGGGCTATTACCAAAAGGGACTCAGACCAAAAGCATTTCAAATAAGGGAGAGAACAAAGCCTTGATGAATGGCATCTCCTCTACCGAGTACAGTCCATTTTCTGGGTCAAGGAACATTCAATTTGTATTAGCAACTCTCAGAACGTACTTCAGTTGTTTACTTGCATTGTTGAAGGACTGGATGTTACCAGGGTTTAAGCTACCCTGGTGGCATTTCTGGGCTCCAGCTAGCTGTGCTGATCCTGAGCCAACAGAGAACCAGCTCAAATAGGAGTGCTTACTTTTTGTGAGCATGAAGGCTAATAATTTTCTTTTAAAATCTGAGAGATACAAAAGCAAGTGATTTTTGAGGACAGACAAGAGTGGGATTTTTTACTGATTTTGAGTTGAAAATGCTCTGCCTTGGAATTTTAATGAGCACAAAAAAGATTATAACATGCCTAAGGCAGCGTGCAATTTCATAAACAATATGTGTGTTTGCCTGCTGATGAGAGTAGTACCATGTCTTATAACATTAACAAGATAAAAAGATATTTCTAATACTGAAGAGGTTGTATTGTTTATTGGCATAGCACCGATGATAAAACTTGCAAGCAAAGCTGATTTCTATTCTACCATCTTCTTTCTAAGTAATAGATAGTCAAAATACTCTGCTAGTACAATTAGCTAAGCTGACTTCAATTGTAGATGATTTATACAGTCTGAGAAGCTGGCCCTATCATGTAGACGTGTTTGCTCTAGCCAGCTCTCTTGGAAGCTGTATCCATTTAATCCGCTACAGACAAAGAGGGAGTGTTCATTATTGCAGAATCTGCTACGTATTAACTTTGTGTATTTTCCCTAACAGATTGCATAGCTGTTGTTCAAACAAAATATGTTTGTTAGTGTTGTAAAAAGTAAATAATTCAGACTTTCTGCTTGAATATGGTACTGAAGCAGTCAAAGAGGAGACATTTTCCATAATAATAACCTACCAATAATATTAATGATTCATTGGGTACCTTCAACTACTCTGTTTGGCTCTTGCAGCTCTGATCATTGTCCTCAGATTCTCCTCACTATCTTGTATTATTTTTTAAATCCACTCACAGATACAGACCTATTTAGAATATAATCTTTTCTAGGCAGGGCTCTATCTGTGATTTTGTTTCACAGATAGAGTCCTCAACTACAATGAAATGCTCTGATTGACATGACAGAGCATAGCAGCAGAAATCCTTGAAAGAGCCTCAGGGTTTGAAAGCATGAAATCTGAAGGGATGCCCAGGTGTCACTGCCCCTACAAAGATCTCAGTGAATCCCATGTCAGAGATTCACAGCTTCAGCCCTCTCCTGATGTACTACATCCTTGCCAGCTGTGTGTTTGCAACTCTAGTTAGCAGACCTCTGAATTATCAAGAGGTCTGCCTGCACATGTAGCCGAACAGGCAGTTTGCTTGGCAGAGCTGTTCAATCTCTATGACTGGTTTGTTTAAACCAAACTAAAAATTCACCTGGTTCTCAACAATTGCTCCTTCACTTGGTTTAAACTTATCACAAATTTTAATGTGTGTCATTTCCTGACTCTGCAAGGAGCCAGGACTGGCAAATATGTGAGAGAAACATGAAATAAAGTACATGAGGTTTTAAGGCCTAAAAATATGAAAAGTCTCCTATGTGATCCAAATTCCTTTATATGTCTTCAAAATGCAGCATCAGATATGACAGAATAAAGTAATGTTGTCCAGTGAGTGATAGATTTGAGGAAACACAATTTATTCAGTGTATCAATTGCCATCAAATCTCAGGGAAATCCTTTTCTCTCTCTATTATGTTCAGAACTGTCTACTTAGTACTAAGGCATAAAAAGGGTAGACACTCACATTTTCTGCAATTGTGACTTACCCTGAACTCACATTACCTTCCCTGCTAAATTATATTTTCACTGTAACTTCAAAAGACTCATAGTCATTTAAAAATTTTGAAATAGTTTAGAAAAAGGAGGAAACATATGCAAAATAAACACTGGTATGAATGAAAATTAATAAAAATGTAAGGCTTTTAAAATCAAAAACTGAGTAAAATCCCCACCCAAACTCTCAAATTTTATATCTAACATAATTTTTGCTTCTGTGTTTTTGAACAGCTCTATCTTGCTGTATTCCTTTGATTTCTTTTAACCAAGCTGTATTAGAAAGAGTAATCTAGAAAGAAAAGAGTGCATATTACATTATCTTAATGAGATCTAGTTTCTATCAGTATTTCTTCAAACTTCCTAACAGGTTTGATTCAAGTTTATTTTTTGTGGGGAAAATGCTTGTAATAACTCTCAACCATGGTTTTCATTCAGCCTGCTTCTAGCAGAGAATCTTTCTTAAATTTGCAGTATTTCAACATAATAAGTCACCATATCTTTCAGAGAATCTGTATTGTAGCTTTCCAAAGTTTGTAATCCAAATGACAAAAATCAGATTAACAGTCTCAAAGTAAGATCTACTGAGTTCACTGTTGAGCTCAATGATCATCAATTCTCCATCTTTTGTCAACATGTGCATAATTCAAAACACTTTGCAAATTGAACTAAGGAACCCTTAAGTCATTATCAAATATCAGAGTTGCAAAATATTTTGTCTCTTTGACCTCCCCTGCTGCCTCACCTAACAAAAGACGGGCTACTTATTTCAGGAGCCAAGGCAAAGACTAAAACTCCTGTAGCTATATCCAGGATTCTATTCTCCCTGCTGCTAAATAACCATTCCCACATGGGTGGCACCAGCTGCAGGACTTCCTTTATAATTCAGGTTATGAAAGGTCTGGTGCAGACGTCTATGTAGCCTCTGTCTCCCTTTCAATGGAACTGTCTCAAATTTTTCCTCTTGAAAAGGAAAGCTCATGAAAAAAGACAGAGATGGTTAGGAATAGTCCTTCCAATTTTTTAAAAAAATCAGTCTGTTCTTCCAATTTCAAGAAAGGTGGTGTTTACAACATCTTGTTTTGTACTTTGGGGTTCACCTCAGGCACCTGGTTGCTAAGCAGCAAGTCATCTCCATAGTTTGCCTCTATCAGGACGTTGTTATCGCTTGCTTCTTGATGTAGAAGGCATTTGGACTGTTATCTCTGAAGGTCCCTTCTGGGAATCCTGTATTTTGCATCTCTTTTTTGATAGCTCTTTTCCATTTCAGCTTCTATATAGAACACTGATTCCCCTATGGTAACTCCTGACTCAGTCATTTATTAATCTTTGCTGTGGTGGATGTGGCACAATGAAATCTGGAGATTGAAAGGATGGGTTTCAGAGTGATGTAATAAATCCAGGCAGCCCTGCTGAGGCAAAAGAAGCTACACTGGTAACTACCTGCTGAGAGTCTTCAAGATTGATAATAACAGGACCTGAGTTTTACTTCTTTTCCTTTTCATGAATAATCTGGAACAAATGTGATTGTGAATGTAAGATTAATCATCCTTGACTGTATCTCATGTCTGTGCATTTCCCCTATTGATCTTATGCCTCAGTATGTATGACACCTTTGGACCTCTACAAAAACCACTCAAAACACAATAGTGCTTTGCTTAAAATGCTGGGCTACATACAACAATAGTTTCCACTAATATATTTTATCTATTTTATTTTCTTTTTTTTTATTTTATTTTTGTTAACAGAGCTGTTTTACACCACTTTAAATGGCAGTATATCTCTTGAAGCAAATATGGAAATACATCTCTCAGAGAGGCTGATACTAACTGAGGGCAAATTAACACGAACACCACAACCCACATACTGAATTATCACATTTGTGTCATCTTAAAACAAAAAAGAAGTCCAAGACCTGCTGGGAGTCGCTGTAGTTAATACTCTGTCACTGTTTCCACTCTTAGTTCTGGGGCTCAAAACTTACACTGTTAAAATTGCTTTGCAATGAAAACATTTTGAATGTTCAAATGCTCAGCTCTACAACAAATTGTCACTGGGCCAAATCCTAAGGTCTTTGCTTACTGCTAACTCCCACTGACTTCAGTGAGCATGTATCCTGAGTAGAGGCTCAGGATTTGGATAGGTTATTGAAGGGTTTTTTGTTATTTGTGTGTTTTGAAAGAAAACTTAAAAAATGTTTTATACTGTGCATTAAAATGAAAGAATTTCTACATGCAGCATGAAAAAACACCCGGCCACATTTGACAGTGTTACCTAGCTGACTTTATTGGGCTTTTCAATTTCCTCCTCTTTTTCTTAAGCTGCTCTTTTCTAAACTGTGCTGCTCCACAACCAAATATAGATAGATTCAGGTGACATTATGCTTCTGCTTTTTCTGTCTTTCCTAGACACTTGTATCAATTCATACTTTGTGTGAATATATTCTGTCCAGTTCCTGATTAGCTACTGTGCTTTAACTTTGAGATGATATTACTTGTTTTTTCAGTCAAAGAAAGAGCTAGAACACAATGCCAGAATTTGGGCGTTGTGTAGCCTATTGGCTTAAAAGAAGACCACAGATGGATATTTTGTCTTATTTGATCCCACAGATTTCTTCACTTCCTTCTTTGCTGCTTGTTCACAAACAGAGATTCAGATCCAAATTTTACAACTTGTTTCCATGTTTCCATTTCAAACCCTTCTCAGTGAGAGGTGGCATAAGAACTTATACCATACAGAATATTAGCAGTGGTTGTTGGTTCCCTTCCAATTTTTCTTTTTTATGGTCTCCTTCCTCTTCTTGTGCATAATCTGGTAGCAAATTTGCTGCCTTCTATCTTCCTTTTATCCCTCATGAAGACTAACAGTGCCTCATCATGTGAACACTGCTTCTTGCCAGCCATAAATGCCTTGGAGGCCAGTGCATTTGGCCACCCTGGCAGTGCCGGTTCAGACACCACAAGTCTAGCAGGATCTATATGGTCCTGGCACACACTGCTGCCCTGAAACCACCCTGGCATGAAGTCCTGGATCTGGGGGTAGAGTTGATAGCACACGAGGAGCAAAGCTAGTTCATTCTCTGGGCTTCTCCATGCTTTACCTGGGTACCCACAGGGTTTCTTTCATCTCATATTTTCAGTTCTTAAGTCCTATAGCAGCTACCACATACATAACAAATACTGTGTCAATTAAATTTTTTTCTACCTTTGTGGAATCCCTGCAGCCTCTTGATATAATATCTAGGAGTTGGCCCTGGCAGGCTAAACTATAGTCACCTACTATGCTTGAGAGATAGGACCTCCCAATGGTGCTCTGTGCACAATAGTTTGCCCCTGGTCCTCCCCACCCTGGGTATATGGTTTTTCCCCATCCCTTTGTGTCTGACCCTGGTGACCGGACCCGTTTTCCCTATAGGTTGCTGACCTGCACTTTGCACCGCTCCCGTGCCTCAAGGTCATTGGCTGCTGTGGCTCGTACTTAAGCCAAGAACCAGCTCAGAAACCCCCTCTTTGTACTGGGCCACTATTCAGCACCACTGGAAATAAACCTGTCTGGAACTGATCCAGGCAAAGGGCCTTCTGCCTCTCCTTGCTGGTAGCTGCGTGGTGTGGGTGTGGATGTGTGAGCTTGACTGCTCTGCCTGAACTTCCCCGAACGGTTAATCCTCTGGAGTGGTTTACTGGGGATTAGGCATCCGCTCCCCTCGCAAAATACATGCCATTTACATGCTGTTACATGCTTGATAATAGTAGCTAATTTTCAAAAAGCATTTCCAAACATTTTTGGGAAAATTATGCTTGTAGTACCAGTTTCCAATGAATCTGTTACTGCTGCAGAAAGTTTCCACTCTGTCTTTTGTCTTTTTGTTATAATTTTGTAATCATGCCCAGCAAAAACTGCATTCACAATGTCCTACATAAAGAATAGGCCAATTCTCCACATGGAAAATTTGTTTAACTTGATGATGATATTGTCATATAGATTGCATAGTTACTCAGCACTTCATGGAGACATTTGAAGGCCTAAACACTGCCTCAAGAAGTTGACAATGTAAACACGTATATTTGAAGATGTTAATTAGCAGGAGTTGTTAAGTATGAGATTTATGATCTATCTTTGACTCCTTTTGCCTCCGGCTAATCCATTCCTTTTATATTTTTTCCTAAACCTCCAAGCTGTTGAACATATCTTCAGCCAGCTACTGTTTCAAAATCAACCCTGAAAACCAAAACCACTTTATTTTTATCCTCACCAGCTGCACAATTTTCCTTCTCAAATTACTCTATCAAACTTTCAAGATTATAATGACTGAACTGTAAAAATGTGGTTTCATACTGAGATTAGCTGGTTTTGTGTAAAAAGATAGTTACATACAGAGTACTATATGTAGAAAGGTAGAGAATTTAAGACTATAACTCTTTCCAAAGAACTACATTTCTTTTCTGACTATTAAGACTGGTTTTTAAGTTCCTCAAAACTCTCTAAAATTAAACTGTTGCTAATGAAATACTGCACAGAAACATCTAATAATTGTAATAATGTTTTTTCAAAAAAACTTGTAATACTGTCACAATGTTGTGTTCATCTAATAAATGATGCTTCATAATTTTAGTGTTGCAAGAGAAAAGAGCTGTTGTCATTGATATAAGTTACCAATTATTTAATTTAATAAGAGCTACTGCTTTGGTAGGAAAGTCAGGGATCTTGAACCAGTAAAACTGTGAAGCCTTGTCTGACAAAAATAATATCTGTGACTTCAAGAGCAACAGCATATTGCAAGGGGCTACGTGAGGGATTCAGGCAGGCAGGAAAGCAGGGACATAGAAGGAAGAAGAAAGGAAAGTCAAGTTAACAGAAAAAAAGTTTTAAAGAATGTGAATATGAATCCTATGAAAGAGGGAGGTTTTCCATGAAGAACTTCCCTTTGTCTCATCTATTCTACTATTAGAGTAGGTGCAATTCTTGAATTCTTGCTATTAGCTGAATAACAATGACTTATAAGGCATGTGAAATATTACAGCAGAAATACAGTTACTGTCTACTGCTGAACAAAAGAGCAAGTGCAGTGCTAAATTCTGAGATTTATATCAATTTTCTCCCATCAGTTGCCTTTTTTTTTATATGCAGCAGAGGCTATTGTGTGGGACTGTACTGGAAGAACATTAACTCATGGAAAGGAGACTTTTTTTCTAGAATTCAGCAGCTGGTAGTAAAGATAAAATGACATTACCTCTATTGCTACCTCGGGAATATTGTATTTATTACAGTGTGTTCCCTACAATACCATAAAAAAATAGGCTATAGCTTTCTCATCTTGTTTAAAAATGAACTGATGATTTTTGACCAGACTGAGTGGCTACTTCTTATGGCAGCATCTAGTCATAGTTGCATTCTCTGCTGAGGAGAATCACTCTATTAAGATTTTTCATTTAAAGTTTGACTGTCATTTTTTTTGGACCTTTATGAAATGTTTTTAATTTTTCCACATTCTAGCAAGATTCATGTAGCTCCATTACAGCTGTTGGCATTCATGTTAGCTTTGATAATCTCTAAGGAAGATGTCCTGAGTATTTTTCTTGGATGCCAGGCAGGTACTGCTAAAAAAGCCAGTGCTGTTGAAGGGCAGAATTGCAACCTGAGGAAGTCTGTGGAAGCCTAAGCTTCTGGGGGAGGCAGGAGCTCAAAAGGCCATCAGCAGCAGTGTACTCAAAAAGGGCTCTTTTGAGTAGCATTGCTGCTCAGCTACCTACCCCAAAAGGAGGGTACAAAATGGGGAAACTATGAAGACAGCTTTATTTCTTCTCCATGAGAAATGTTTTGGATTACCTCATTGTTCAAGTTTTAAATTTGTTTACTGCACAGACATACAAAGACACAGTGAGGTTACATCAAGGGATAAATAGGTATCCACGCGCAAGGAACAGGCCACGTAAAACCAGAAAATGTGAGGAAATTATATGCAACTGAAGACATCCCTCTGTGAATAATGCAATTACAGCTTGAGTATAGGTGAAAGGGAAAGTACAAACTATGGGGTTTGCTTTTTTTCCAAGTGTACTTATGGCATGAGTGTCAGCATCCACATAGTGTTTATGAAAGGTCATCTTCCGTTACTCCGTCCTTTTTCTTAACTTGGCTAAGCCTGGAATCACAGAAGTTTTTCCTGCCTGTAAAGACTCATTGTCAGAGAGCCTGATCATGGTTTAAAGCATTAGTGTGAGACTAGGAACAGAGAGGAAAGAAAGAAACATTGAGAGGCAGAGTCTGAGTGGGGAGGTAGCAAAAAAGTTAAATGTTTGCCTGGATCTTTAATGGTCAGGAGGGTGAAATTCATTTGTCATTACAACTAACTACAGGAGGTAGATCTAACTGCTGTGAACCTGCCAAAGACTCCTGCATGCCCATACTTCATCAAACTGGTACATGATTCATCTTGTGGCTACAGCTTAACGGCAGCACTTCACATTCTGAAGCCTGGATAGGCTCACACTTTTCTCTCTTTTTCTTGTAGGAGCATATCTTTCCATTATAGGACTGTCTGGAAACAGCAGTTCTGCCAAGCAAAAATTTTCAAAGTTTGAATGATTTTGCTCCACGTTGGCATAAAAATACAACCTCAGCTTTTCCGAGCGTCTTTGAGAGACCTATGGGCAGGAGAGTGGGAAGTCAGACAGACTAGCCATGCAGGGGAACAGACAGCTGACCGGTCTTTGTAGGCAAGGTTCAAGACCTCGTTCTGACAGAATCTCAGTGGTGTTCACTTTACTTAAATTTGAGCTTTTAACTCAGCTGTTGCTGCCTACTCCGGTCAATGGAAAAAGATTTCTGCACAGAGAGGCTAATTTAGATGACACAAAGCAGGCGTTTCCTCTAAATCACCTTTGATAAAACCATTTTGGTCTGTGTTCCATTTATAACATAGGGGGACCGAACTACTGGCTTACCTGCCTATAGTTGGTCTCTAATTACAGGTGAGGCTGTGCAATGTAACCTAGGATGCTTTTTTTTTCTTTTCCCTCCTGTTTTGTCTGGAAATTTCACTTGCAGTCAGGGAAAGCTCTCTAGCAAAAGTTTACACAATTAAGAAATTGAAAAATTCTTCAAGACCAGATGTTTTGACATTGAAAAATAAGTAGTAAGTGCTTTTTTNTGTACTTCAGTCATACCTTATGAGGAGATTAAATACCATAAATCTTTTTTTTTTTTTTTTCCTTAAAGCACTCAATGAGCAGTCATTTCACTGGAATGCTCATTATCAGAAACATTTGGCAAATCATTACAAGTCACCTTATGTTTATTTGTAAGTTTTTCCTTAATTAGATAATTTAAATTAAAAGAGGATGTGAATATGTGAGAAATTATCTACTATAACTTATAAATAATATAAATAAGTACACTTAGAGATACAACAAAAATTGTATATGCCAGGTCGTTGAGTTGACTGACACTAGCTGATAAGAGTAGGAGCATTTCAAAAATGTAAATGACCCTGAAACATCTTAACAACTGGATTCTCAATTTAACTGCAGAGGAGTCAGGGACATTGGTAAGTTTACCATGCTGAGTGTTTTGTTTACTTGTGAGTATAGAGATGCCGTGTCCAAGGCCATTTCTCACTATATGCACAAAGGCAATAGAAGCTGGGTCAGAGCTTTTAGACTCTAATTTCAGTCTCAAGATATTCTGATTTTGGGAACCACAGCATTTAAACTGGCAGGGAAAACACTGGCAAATCAATGATGAATAGTACACTTACGTAAGTGATGTTTTAGAAGGTGACTTGTTTGCATCATGCCAGAAATCTGCCCCTTGTTAGACAAAAGCTGAAGTCTCCCTTCCCTATGGATGAGCAATTTTTGTAAAAAAAAAGGAAGTTAAATACTGAGGTAATGGCATTTGTCTGTAAGGTCGTATTTAACAGTATTTGCTATAACAATCTGTCAGGTTGACTTTGCCCTCTCACCTGTAGCTGTGCCTCCAAAGCATTCCTTTCCTTTTCTTACTCTGATGAATAAGTGAAAAAAAATATTCTAAATGAAGATTTTAATAGCTCTGCTAATACCGGTTTATAGTATTTTGCTTCTTTCTTAGTTAAGCCTAACCATCAGTTTGTGTAGGTCAGCTACGTTTTCCTTTTCTATTCAGAATACTAGACTGCTAAAATGATCTTTATTAATAAAGCAGTGCATGTGTGGCATTTTAATAAAGCTGTTAAATGGCACTCAGAGATGGAGCATATTATGTCTACAAAAAAGAAAAGCATTAAAACTGTTCCTGTTACTTGCCTAAAGGACTGCAATTCCATATTGAACTTGCAGCCTCCTGTGGCTGGGAAATACCTCTGTCCCACATTTATTCATGCTATGATATTTTTAACACCACTGCAGCCCCTAAACACTTTCATTTGACATTACTTAGCAAACTACTCTCATAATTTAAAAACAGGTTAGCTAAGAAATGCTGACCTGTCAGGGAGAAAAATTCCATGAGCTTCTAGTATGTTTATGTGAGATTACAGACACGAAACTAATTTCATTTTAATAAATAAGAAGATGGGCAAGCCATTTGTCACATTCAACTGCTGATGTCAGAGACACAAGAAATATGTTTTTCAGATATCCACTGTAAATATGTTTTACAGGGTTTCTGTGTTAAATTCCCTGACAAGAAGGCTTTACTCTCTCAGTTGGTCTGCTAAATCAAAGGGGGTTTCCTCCAACAGAGGCATATGGTGAAGGAAAACAAAGTCAAGTTATTTCAGTCACTCACACATAATTTCTCATTTTCATAGCTGGTCCCCTTTGCTAATGAACATGCTAAATTTGCTTATGCTTCAGCACTTTCTTGGGAAGTGATCATTCAACACTGAATGACTGCTTGCCTATGCAACTGGAAGGACTATGTTAAGAACAATCAACTCATGCTCACATCTGAAAGCCTAGTCCTCTGCCTGACAAACACGAGTATAAATTTATCAAATATGCAATCTTATACCCATCAAGAGTATGCAGCAATGGCTCCTAGGCAATAGGCATAATGCTTGTCATACAAAAAATAAGTTTTCTGTCAGGTGGTTACGACTTACCTGCATTTAAGTTAAATAAAGCACATTATAAAAATGAACCTCTAAGCCATATTTTGGATTTCAAAAATCCAAAATTGATGTGCTCCATTACCCTGAAGAAATTTCAGGCCTTCAGCACTCTCAGATACCTAGAGGTATATTTTAGACCGCATCACTCTTTGGAGTGTGACACAGAAGGACCTGAACTAGTAACAGTAAGAAGCCATGAATGTCTCAGCAGTGGTTTGGAAAGCAGCAGATCTGCCTTGAATGTGCTTGGATGTGTAAGAGGCATATAATTTCTTCAAAGTTGCTAATACTAATACTAATGAAATACAAATACTAATACTATGAAACCAAGATAAATAAAAAAGACTCAGTGTGTGCTCTTGGAAAACTGCATGAAATAGTTACCTCAAAAAGGCAATTTGGACTAAGAAAAGAGACTAAGAAAAGAGTCTACAAAGAAGGTGGGGAAGGGAACAAGAGAAAGAAAAAAAGTAAAACAAATGGTGTGGAAATAAAACTGGACATTTCAAGCACAATTCCTTAAGTCAAAGGATATTAATTGTCATGAAAAGCTGAGTCAGTCCTTTGAAAATGTATTTTAGGAAATGTCAATTTGGGCTAAGGAAAGAAAAAGAAGAAAAATACTGTTGTACAGTAAGAACAGGATAAAAGGCTGGTTTGGATCTTCAGCAAACACTTCAGCTTACGTTCTTCCCAGAACCATGATCCTGGGAAAAACCAGCATGAATAAAAGGAAAGAGATTACAGAAATTTATGGCATGATTATAAAAAAACAGTTTAATGTGTCGTTGAGGTGAAAGGGAGAAAAGAAACTAGTTAAACGCTATTATAAAATTTTACTTTGAAAGTCTAGAAACAAGTTTCCTTAACAAGCTTTAGCAAGACAGAAGTGATGTAAAGTGAAATGGAGCTCTCTGTTGAGAGGCAGAAAATGTGATCCCAGCAAATACAGATTTGTAGATCTGACCTCAAGAGAATCTGACAAAACCAAATCAAAATGAAAAAATAAAAAAAGAGAAATCCTCCTAGATCAGTTGTAATGAATAAGATGAACAATTTTCTAGACAATTTTCTGGAAAATGTTTTAGGTCAAAGGTAGATTGTGTCTACTTGGATTTCATTTAAATTATTGAATACGCTGCTGAAAGGGACTCAATTAGCCAAGACAGAAAAGAAGAAAAGTTGTAAATAAGTTTTATGGAAAGTTTAGTGGGAGATGGTTACTACTGAAAGGAGAGGTTGAGGGTTGGTCATTGGTGGAGTTCTTCAAAGAACAGCTCTGACATAGTCTTAGGGTCAATATTGCTCTCTCTACTTTTATTACTGCATTTTTTGCAAAGATTATGCATGCCATAAGGCCATTTCCCTCTAGCATTGTTGAGGAATATGTTTAGTGCAGACAGCTCTGTGTGCAGCTGCAGATTGAGCTCTGGGTGGCAGGACCGCAGGCAAGGCTGTGAACTGCTGACCCTTTGCACAACAAAGGGTATGGGGACCTGTGGCACAGAATGGTGACCAGACACTGAGACACAGCAGGAGCTGAGGACTCCAGACTTTCCCATGCTTACCTGTAAAGGTGTAAACCCCCATGGTTTCCTTGGTTTGGGGTCCCTCCTTGGAGGCATCTGCCTCGAGCTGTTATTTTGCTATTGTAGCATGATTAAATTGTTTTAAGGATCTAAACAGCTGAGAATGTGCTGTGGGAAATCCGGGGTCAAGTGCGTAAGGAAACCTGGCGTGGCTGTGTGAGTGTGGGATGTGAACCTGGGGAGGGGCCTTGGTCCCAGACTGGGTGGTCTAAGAGTGACCATGCCTGAGTGGCTCCTGCATGGTCAAACAAGGAAATTTCTTTAACATGAGGTGGAAGCCATTGTCACATATGGTGAGGCCTGGATTTTGAGGGATGGAGTCAGGGAAATGTGATAAAATTCATCCCTAGGAATGCAAACTTCTGTGCCTGAGACCTGATTCAACCCTCTGCAGATGAGGACAGACAAGTGTATCCTGCCTGTATCCCCTGGAAATTCCAGAAAAATAGAATGGAGACATCTGGTTCACCAAGGGGTGACTGGGAGACACAAACATCAGAAGTTTTCTGGGACTTGATGAAAATGTACAAGCTCTCATAGAGAATATCATGCACAAACTAAGTAACTCTTTTTCAAGAAAGATTATTCAATACGGAAATGAGAGCACTTCTCTGCTACCAAAATGAGATGAAGAATAGAGAGTTTATTTTATGTCAGCCCAGATTATGTAGTATAAAAAAATAAAAGGCTAGTAAGAAATATGAAAGTGCTGGAAACCTGCACCAAGAATGGAAAGGAGATGTTTAAGCTAAAGCAACATTATTACAGTTACAGTGCCACACAAGCTGGCAAAAATAAATGTAGACTGGAATTAGAAGAGGATGAAGAATTGAGGACATCCCTTAGCCATTATTAGACCATTGCAGAACTTTTTTTAAAAGTAGTGGTAAAAGATAAATTCAACAGACTTACTTTGAAGAAGAATACAGTGTAAGAGACTGACAGTGGACTGAACTCTCTTCTAATTGTATACACAACTTGTTTTGTTTCAGTGAATATTTGCACTATTTAATTTTTTTTTTTTTTTACCACACCAGATTTCAGTCGAGTCATTTTTAGTTGTTGAAAGGTAATAGATATCTTCCCCATTTTTGCACCATTGAAAGTGTTGATAGAAGAGAATGAACTGATCACATTTCTTTTTTGTCTTAGATATCTCAAAGTGCCTAGAAACTTATCTGACATACACAGTAAAAATGATACCAGAGAGTTTCAATCAGAACAAGAGTAAGAAAGAAAAGTCAAAATAAGTGTAAAAACAAGAATGAGTCTGCTGAGGAAATGTTGATAGGTTAGAGTATTACATTCCTGCTTTAATGAAACTTTATATTATTTGTTTCCAAACACATAAAAATATTTATTCTAATTTCTTTCCCTTAGTCTTACCTTCACAGCATGTACTCACCATTTTACACAGAGGCATGGAAGTAACACGGAGAAGGAAAACTGTTCTTTCCTCCCCTTTCACGGGATGTTTTTAAGCTGTTTGGTATTCCTTTGAAGACTACAGCAGTAGTTTACATGCTGGATATTTATCACTGGTGTGGAGGGTGAAACACTAACTGCACACCATACTCCCTGCCCTTTTAAAATATTGATGAGCAACCATCTATGGAGCCTCATAAAGTATTAACTCTTTAAGTGGGGAAGATCTCTGCTTAACAGCATAGCACAAGTTCTGTGTGATTTAAATCCCACACAATCCAAAGAGTTTCAAGCTGTTTATGTTAGCTCAATATACAATATTAACACCTGGGTTTGAAACCTTAAGTAAGTAATATTGCTCTATCGATGCAGCAGGACAGGTATGTAAGTTCATGGTCGATGTGGTAAGATTCATAAATTAAGTCTACATCTTGAATTTTAATGCTTAATCCTTTTATTTGCTTTCTAATCTTTTTACCTTCCATTTTATATACTACTTACCAGATTAGCTCATGTTGGAATGACTGTTGCATCTCCTGAATTGACATACCTGAATTTGAAGGTAATGGTCTGCATTTCCCCGGATATTGTCCACTAGATTGTCATTGTGTGAAAGTGTCAGACTGAGGCTGACTCATCTATTGTTTGAAATGCATAGTCCAGATACTACATTTATTTGGAGATCTAATTTTCTTTTTTTCTTCAATTTTTTTAGCTGTTCCAATTACCTAGCTGGTCTGAGTGTAAGCAATTTTTTTGACCCATGAATTTGTGGTTCAGAGGAAATTTTTGATTCCTTACAAAGATGTGTGATTACGGTATAACACAATTATAGCTGTACTTTATCAAATAAAGTTAATGGAAATGGGAAAACTGTGGGGAAAAAATTGTTCTTCTCAGAAATCCATCAATCTTTTCAAATATGTAACTTTTACATGACAGATTGCCTGCAATGGCAGGGGCAGGACTTGATATCCCTTCTGAGGTATATGAGGAAGTCTGAAAGACTTTTAACATTGACATGGAACTCTAATAGCTTGAAGATCAGCAGTGCTAATTCACCCTAGTGGCATTAACTCAAACATTGTAGATGCTCAGGTGTCCCCTAAAACTTAAAAATGCTAAGGGAATTTCCAAAGGTAAACCTATTGTCTAGGAATCCCCCAGCCATTGCCCAAGGAAGAGTAGTAACAACTTGATTCATACCTAAAGAAATGAGCAGATGGGTTCTTTCCTCTTCATATACAAATGTCAGTGAGATAAAATTAAAATAAAGTTAACAGTATTATGTGCCAGCTACGCCAAAACCCAAAGAGATCATGCCGTGTGTAGGATTCCTTCCTTTGGACACATATGCATTCAAATTTTAGTTTTCTTTACTAAATTCCAAGGTAAAGACGTCAGATATATGATCTCTGCTGCCACTAGATTTCTCTTATATTGCTAAGTTAGTGATTCAACAAGTGTGCAGTGTGTCTTTAGTTGCTACCATCCAGAAGAAATTTTCCCTCAGAATTCATTAACTAATGACTTCCTCCCTTGCTGAGTTGTAAATTTAAAAAAGACTTTGGCAAGCCAGTAATTTGCCTTCTTGGAAACCAGCTGTAAATGTCCCAGACAGGTGGGACAAATAACTACAAACACATGAATGTCACAAATTTAGCAATTGCATATACTTTTGTGGTACCCTCCTAAAGTCATTCTCCTGGTAAACTTTAAAGTATCCAGTCAAGTCATACCGAGGTGTGAAGTAAATGTTTTCAAGAGCCAATAAATTTGTTTAATAAATTAAGTATTAGTTTTGCAAGATGCTTAGCCACTCAGGCTCTAGGGTTTTTAACACATAGCAGTACATATAGTACCACAGCTCGTTCAACAGCCAGGGTGTGCTCACCTGCAGCTATGCTCCTAATTCATTGGAAAAGGTGGTGGGAGGCTTTAGCATGTGTTTAAGAGTGAGCTGCTTTCCTGCAACAGAGGTGTGTGACTAACACGAGAGTCATCCTTCCAAATTTCAGCTACTTGGTAGCAGCCGGAAGTTCTGCCTCACAAACTCAATGCCAGTCAGAAGTTTCAGTACCTGCTCCCTGTCATCTTCTAAGAACAGTCTGAAGGGTGTGGGATAAAACTCATTTCTGGACTTTAATATGACAAGGGATTATGTGCCACCAATGTCTATGATTACATTGGAGTGGAAGGAAGCTTACAGCTTATTAGTTCTACCTTATTTTTTCACAATTTCTTCTCTGCTGAAGTGTTCTTAAAGGCATTTTGAAGGTTGCTATTATCCATGTTAGTTCTGTTCATATTTGGAGTCATAATAAGTGAAGGGTTTTGCCACAGAAAAAAATTGTTGTGGGATAATTAGATACTGCACAAACTGTGCTGCAGTAAATGCAGCAGACATGAACTTTTTAACCTAGGCAACAGCGAGTTCCTGAAAAAGCTTAGTTTTCTGCGAATGACAGGATAGCTCCCTCAGAGTGGGACACCACAGAATAAAAGCACCGACCTATGTGTCTGTCAGAGTCTAGTTTTTAAAGTACATCAGTCATCTTAGAAAATAAAGAAAACCCCAAGCATAAAAAACATCTCTATGAAGTCACAGATTTTTTTCCCGTCCTCCGGTTTCCTTGGACCAAAAAAAAGCAAGCTTGTTACCCCAGTGATCAAAAGGTTCTTTTGCCTCTATCTATTGAAATGACAATACATCACGCTATCTGATCATATTTGCAGCTCTAAAATGTGAATACACAGATTATTTGTTTATCAAGAATATCTATATCCAAGTAATGGCATCAACTGCATGGTCATAGCTTTTGCCTATTCCACTGTATTGCTTCAAATGCTCAAAAGACTGAAAAAAAGAGATGATGATAATGTTTGATTATAAACTAGTTTGCAGCCTATTTGTTCTCCAGCTAGATGTGCCTAAGTCCTGTTTTCATCTTTGGAAGCACATGGGTGCTCAAACAGCAAGAAGGAACCCACTGTGCAGCTCTTCACTTTCTCTGAGTTTTGGATCCATGCCAGTCTGTTTTAGGAACAGCATTCCCTGACCCAGTGGGAAAGTCCCTCAAGCACCACTGTTACCAAGTATTCTGGCACAGGGTGAAGATCACAGCTGGGAGCACGGGGAGCACACAGCCCACCAGGCCCCCATGCACAGCCCAGAACATTTGAGCAGCTGGTGCTGGCAGTGCAATGAAGGCTGCAGTTTCTTTTGGAACCTCACTAGGGGCAAAGCTTCCCACTGCCCATTTAACACTTCAGTAGTTCCAGAGAAGTGGACTCAGTGGGGTTGGATTTTGGTACCATATCCTTTTAGAGCCCAGGCTTATACCAATAATCCATTTACTTTTCATTTTCCATGAACCAGGGAGATTCCAGCAGAGCTAAATATGTATTGTGAATATTGTATGTTATCGTTACTGGAAAAGCTCTTTTCTTTTCAAGAGATTCTATTACACAGGGAATACCTCAGCTCTCCTCCTTGGAGTATAGCTGCTAAATAGACATATAAAATAAAGGAGCCCAAAGCCCGCGTCAAAACTCTACCCACACAGACGGATAATTTGAACTCACTCTCCAGAAAGTGGAGCGCTATAACTGTAGGATCATGTAGCAGTTTTTCTATATTAGACCCAGGTAGCCACTGCCTTTAAACTCAGGCCAGCACAGACTTTGCCTCTCAAGCAGCTGTTTTGCTCACACAGTACCTCCTGAGGCTTTACCCACCTGTAAGCTCCTAGTGACAAGTACCTCCCTATTTTTACATGTTTACAGAGCATCACTATGAAGCTCACAGAAAGATCTGTCGGGTGCTATCATGGTATCAATCATGAGTAACAGAGGATTAGTAAAAGCATGTAATCCAAGTCAGCTTCAAGGAACTTCCATTATGTAAGGGTACTACTTCACTTTTTACCTCTCTGTCTTCCAAGTAACACCCTGGCAGTCAGAAACACTTTTCACATGCAAGTCATTTAAAAATTCAGAGGCCATGCCATTTGAGCTGAAAGTTGATTTTCAGTAAGGTAAATTGAACACTGAAAAACTCACAAACAGAAAAACAGGCTGTGAAAACAAAAATCATTTTCTGTGTGGTGTACATAAAATTCATGGTGATAAAGCTGTGACTTATCTCCAGTCTTAACAGACTCATTAAACAGTGAAAGTTCACTAAAGAGTCTGCCAGAGAAGTAAAATCAGCTGAAATACCCCAAGCCCCCAGACAAAATTATTTTCTCCGAACCTTTGAGAAAAATATTTTTTTCCAACAAAAACCCTTTAAGTGGTCTGATACTTGGTGTGAAAATAGCTAACGATGTCCATTGATGGCAACCCCCTCCCTGAGCCCCATCACTACCCCAGGATGTTACTGTAACAGGAGGAGAAAACATAGGCAAAAATCCACAAACCCAAACAACTCAGAAGGCAGGTATTTTCCCAGTTCAGACTCCTGAGGTGACAGGGAGAATTCAGAAGCAAGAGTGCTGGAGCAGGCACCGCAGTCAGAGGTGGCTCATGGCACTCTGCCGCTGATCCTGGCACAAGGCTCCAAATGAAAATCAAAGCAATACATCTCTTTTCAAAACAAAGAAAGAGGGGGAAAAAAATAAATCTCATTCTCTGAGTACCTTTGATTCCTGGCTGGTAGTTGATGCTGGAGAGGGGGGCTGCTCTGTGCTCTCCACTTCATTCTCTTTCTCCACACTATCCACGCTGACTTCAGTCGTGCTGCTCGGAGGAATCATTTTACCTCTAAAATACTGCTACTGTCAGGAAAAAAAAGCTACAGATGGTTCTTGCTTTTTTTCATTTAATGTCCTCTTTCTTCTCTGCTCTTCTAGAGCAAATGAACTCCAACCGCTTGGTTTCACTATATTTGCCAGACTAGAATTCTCTGGATTTTCTTTTTTTCCCCCCCCTTCTCCTCCTCCTTCCCCTCCTTCCTCCCTCCCCTTTCCTATGCAATTGTGCTGCGAGGGAGTAAGTTATTGATGGCTCTGTAGGTCAGTTGTGTGCCTGCTTTTCCCTGATACTCCTCCCCTCCATATGAAGCCTGGAGGTGTGGAGTAGCGTTGTGACCGTCAGCCCCACAATCAGAGGAGAGTGAGCTGGAGCAGCAAACCCTAGCCACGCACACACACGCACACACAAACACACACGGCACTGGAGGGAGGAGTTGTATTGCTAATTTCTAGTGCTGTGAATAGCTCTGGAGGAGTGTGTGCTGTCATAGTAGTGAAGGAAAGTAACATATGCATGCACATGCACGCACAGAGGCAGGCAGGGTATATGAGGTTTGGAAGCATTTCACCTTTTAACTGGTGACTGGAGAAGATAGAGTTGTAGGGTACCCTTATATTCTTTCAAGTCTTTTACTGAAGAAAAAGAAGGTCAGCAAAAGGGCTCTAGAAAAAGAGGAGAAAAATTACTCTTTTTCCTTGCCCCAGAGAAGATTATTTAAAATCCTGGTTACTCCCACCTTGCCCACATCCCAAACTTGCTAGCAAATGACAGGACAGAGTCAGGGGAGAGTTACCTGTGGATCCACGTGTTCCTTGCTCCCCTCCCAGGCAGGGAAGCCCAGCTCTGAGGCATGCACACTCAATCTGGGTCATCTGGAGCTCCCACTATCACGCACATACTATACCTGTAGGTTGTCATAGTGATAACACTCCATCAGGCAGCAGCAGAGCTGAGGCAGCCATTGGGAAGAGCCTGTTGGCTTCCCCCAGTGCCGTCATTCCTGAGGATGCAGCACCTGAAGTCACGCTTGGGTCTGCAGTACTACTGGCAGAAGGTCAGCATGGCTTTGCTGTCAGGCTCAGATTGCTTTATATTGCTTGAGGTTTTGCCTCTGATTTAAACCTGCTGCAAAGGTGCCTGTCAGCTCTCTTCCCTGCTGAATTAAGGTCTGTATTGTGAAAGGATGAATGGATGTGCTTCCCACCAGATACGCTTTGCTGAGCATGAGCCACTCCATATGGCTGGTGGAGATGACTCCTTCATTTAAAGAAAACAGAAAAAAAGCAACCCAAATATGTTTCTAATAGCAATACTTACATCCTGGAAAATGAGAAGAAAAAGAACATATTTGTTTAGTGGATCTATACAGGTATTTGGAGGTGATTTGATGGGGTTTGAGACAGAGATGATCTTTAACACCTTGTAGCTCTGGGAGAGGAAACCAGATTCCCCTTTGGCCCCATCACTTAGAAACACAACTGCTACTTGGAGCTGCCTTGCAGGCCCCCTTCACCTCAAATAATCAGTGTGTGAAAGTGAAAGCAAGTTTACATGATAGTAGGGGTTATGCAGATGAAAACCAGAGCAGAAATTGCCCTGCAGCCTCTGTATTCTTAATAACTGTGCAGAAGCCAGAAAAAAAATCAGCTTCTCTTAGAATCCCCAGAGAATCTTCAGGGCTAGAACTTAGATGGGGAACAGATCTTTATGTTTTTGAAACAGAGCATATAAAATACCCAAATCCTTAGCAGACAATAAAGATGAAATGCTGCAATGCTATTTGTACAGCTACTTCAGAGCAAAAGAGTGTCTTAAGGGTCTGCCAGTCGAACCTATTATTTGGCCTGTAGTCACTAACACGATTACAGGGATCAAAACGAGAATGCTGTTTGCTCTTGAGGCAGTGGCAGTGACAACTGAGATTGAAGCAAAGCAATACAGAGCTCAGAGGGGCAGATTTGGCAGGTAAGTAGAAGAATTTATTTCTAAGCGCTTGCTTTCTAAAATGCAGCAGTGTCTTATACCATTCCCTTCAGAGCTGGAGGAATTCTCCAGGTGCAAAGGTAATTTCTTCACTCAGCAAGTAAGATTTGGGCTTTGCTGTAAAATCATCCTCTTAGCAATGAGCAGTGACTCATCAGAGCCACAGTTTTGGAGAATTAGGGCAGCTGTGGGCAATGGAGACCTTTGCTGGGCAACAGCAATTGAATGCTGCAGCTCTGGCAGTAGCATCCTTCCCTGATGGTCCAGGCTAGAATGGCCAAGCCATGGCCAGTGCATGAGGTCTGCCCTCTGCAAGGACTGTTCTGTGTGCTCAGCAACCTGACAGGTGAGAATCATAAAACTAAATTCTGCCTGGTTCCCCAGAAGTGTTGTGATCTGGTCTTTCCTGTTAAGAGGCTCAAAAACATCTTATGGTGAACTTGCAGGTTACGTTTGAAATGGATGTGGAGTGGCTGTTTAGTAGTTAATTCTCTAAGTGTTGTAAAATGTCCTGCACACATTTTGTATGAAGAGCTGGTAACGTCATGACTGTATAAGTGACTATCATACCACTCTTTACTCTAATTGTTTTACCAAATTAGTACTAACACCTGCTGCACTTCTTCTCTTCTCCCTATTACTCACTTGCCAACCACGATGGATTTGTCAGTTGCTCAACAATTAGCTTGGGAATGATGAGTCAAACAAAATTTTACCCAAAAAAACCNCTGGATTTTTTACATTTTTATTTCCTTCCATGGGAGCTGGCTATCGAAGATCTAATATACAGTATAACAAAATAGACTGATCAAGTTAGATAAACCTACATCTCTCACCCATGCTTCACTCCTGAGAAGTTGGACTTGTGATTACTGCCGATCAGTTTCTACATGAAGGTACTCAGAGGAAATGGGAGCACTGCAGTACAGTGCTAAACAAGAGGAAATTGAGCAGCTTCTGTAGTGTAGAGAGGAGTGTAGATTTCTAGAGTGGGGGGAAAGCAATTTGGATGAATAAAACATGAGCGCCAATTCCCAGTCCCCAGCTGAAGTTGCTTCGCTGTGTAAAGGCTGTTGTGTGTTGCCTGGAGCCCCTGCCAAGCATTTCTTACCAGTGGTTTGATGCTGGCTGCATGGGTGCTGTGGTCAGATACTGGATATGTGGGTGCCATGTCTTGTCTGCCTTCCTTCACTCCCACTCTCTGGTCCCACACACAAAGGTGTGGTAGGGCACAGCCCTCCATGCTGGGGCTCCAGTAGCTCTTCCTAAGCTCTGGCTGAAGCCAGCCTGATAAGAGCATCCTTGAGGCTCCTACTCCAGGAATATAGAAACACACATTTGCTGTACTGGCAAGTCCTACCTGCTGGAGACCTCCATAGTGGCAAGATTAAGCTGGAGGGATCTGGCCCATGCTATGGTTCTCCTTTCTTCTTTTTGCTTTTTTTTTTGGTATGAACATTCCTTTGAAATATTCGAGCACCTCTCTGCCAATGATATACATGAACAGTGCTGGATTTCACTAAAGGAATGATAAGAAATCAGTACTTATCAAATATTTTATTTCTATTTAGACTCCCATGTTAGTAGAGAAAAAAAATAATAAGGAAAATGGAAAGAGGGTGATATAATTGTCAACATTCAGATCTTGGTACATGAACCATCCCATGCTTCTGGGAAAAGAGGGTCTAAGGGAGCACAGAGATGACATTGCTTGTAGATGACACTGCTTGTAGATGACACTGGTTTAAATTATGATGCACATTCTCTAGACGTGTACACAGCAGTGAGGAATCAGTCTGGTTGCTGCAGTCTGGATTCCTCTAAAGCAGACTCTTGAAGGAAAGCAGAATCAAGTCCACTAAGTCCAACTTCCAAGAGGATGCAGACTGAGTGCCACAGAAAACCATTAGACACAGAAAAAATGTTGTCATACAAGCACTTGCAGTGAAACTTGATCAGCCTCACCCCAAGCTCCTCAGTCCAATTTGTGAGCATTCCAGGTGAGAAATAGTTTTCTTTCTTGAGTATTCCAGGTGAGAAGTAGTTCTGTTTGTTGAATACATTTTGTCATTATGGAAACTGGCAAGAGCATACCTTGTGCCATCTGTGATGAGAATTTTGGCATGGTGCTTTTGGCCAGATGTACTGGTCGATGTCTTCATTCACCCACAGCTGGCTACTAGACTACAAGGACCATAGCTCAGAGTATCTTTCTGCATTTCCAAGTGACAGGCTAGTGGGTTCTTCTCCCCAGCAAACATTGTACCCACAGAAAAAACAAGATTAAAATAGTATCACGTGGCTGGGGTTTTTTGTTTATAATCACCCACCCCTTGTTTGCTTACTATACAATCTTGTCTGTTCACTGAGCAGCTAACATGCTAACAAATCCCTGTGGATTCTGCTTATCTAAATGCCATCGGAGGGCTACAATCATCAGCTCATCAAGCTGGAAGCAAAAGCTGGTCAGTACTCTGAAAGCATTACCAGTACACTCGGAGTGGCTTGCATTTTGACTGAATAATCTCAAAGTATTTTTTAGAGGTAAAGTATTAAGCCTCCCACTGCTCCAGGGAGTGTAGTGAATGAGTAACCGTGGAGGAAGCCAAATCAACAGATTTGTGCTTGTACTTAAGCAGGAAAAACCCCGAAACCTCTGCCTGAATATTAATTTCAAAGCCCTTCTTCTCTCCATCCACAACAATGCCACAGGGAGCGATGCAGAGATCATGCTGCATCTTGAGCAACTCGAATATATCTTTTAGGGAAGTCATGATGAGATTGAAAGACTGCTACACAGACATCTAGACCAGGAAAACAAGGAGTGCTGCATCTTCTTGTGACAGCGAGAAATGCTTGAGAAGGGGAGAAGAGGATGTAATTATAAAAGATGGAATTTAGCCAAGATACAGCATGTAATATGTTACAAAAAGCTTGGCAATAACTTACAAAAAGCATGGCAATACCTTTAAATAACCAGCGACAGCCCCGACCTGATTTTACATCTTTGCTGGCAATAAGATTCCTTCTCACTTTTTATAGGAATATGATATAAAAGGAAGAATCAGCAACAACATTTCCTGCAACTCACAGATGCTCCTAGAATTTCCTGCCTTTTAATAGCCATTTACTGATTTGGTCCAATATGACTGTAAAAGGAATGACCTGAACCAGTTCAATGGTTTGCTGGAGTGCTGATATAGCCAAGTACTAAATCCTTTCAGGGAATCCATGACACAAAAAAATTTAAAGAGATAATAGAGTTATGATAAATAACATATTCTTCTCTACTCTTCCTAGGCTCTGTTTCACTTCTATTTCCTTGGATAGTCATTAAGACTCTTCCTGATAACTCTCAGTAGCAGTCAGAATGGTCTCACATAATCACACCATCTCAGCCAGGTCTATGTCTCTTTTATCCTCAGCATTTTCCATGATATGGTGGGAGGAAGCCCCAACAGGGTAAACATGCTGGATCTCAGGGGTTTTTTTCTGAATTTTTTNTTTTTCCGTTAGCTATCTTATGGATATGCACCATTTTTTAGCAGACTGTGCATGCGAAGTATTTCCTGTCTTAGGTAGTTAAAGCATGCTTGTGACTGTAATGTTTAGGCACAGACATGCATGCTGAATGCAAAATGAACCTCACTGTTGACTGCAAACCTGCAACTGCTGTACTAATGTATTTTGCTTTGGAAGAAAAAAGGATTTCTCATTGTGCTAATGACCTTGGTCAGAAAAGGGGGCTTTTCTACAGGGTTTTTAGAACTCAGGAGTGCACAGAAAATCTTTTAAATGCCTTTGGACACTAAAGAATGAAAAGCTTTGTAGAAATAGAAGAAATTATTATCAAGATTAACATTTCACTCTATCAGATTAGTGCATGTGTCAACTGTAATAGAAGTGTGTATGATGAGGGTTGTCTGCAATTATGTAATTTAGTATAAAGTTGTATCACAGCTCTCAAACAGAAATCAAGAAATTGTTCAGCCCTTTATAAATTGGATGAAAAAGTTAATATCTTGAAGACCACATATATTTGGTTTACTCCTTGATTCTTGAGAAGATGTAAAATTTGAAAGATATTGATGGTAGCCAGGTTGTTAGCTCTCCACATATTTACCAATTCAAAATAGAAATGGAAATAAAATTTTAGTTTAGTAAAAAGTAACTTTAAAAACATTGCAAGAGATTATCTATTATGATTTGTATAGTTTTATTTGAAAAAATGGAAATTCTTAGAGCTCAGCGAAAAATGATAATAGGAAGGTGAGTTTGTCTTCTTAATAAAGACAAGACTATCACAATCCTATGAGCCTAATTTTATAGTATTCAGGTCAATTTACATAGAAAAAATCAGATCTTACTATTAAGAATACAAGCAGTATTTAAACTGCTAAGCATAGTATTTGAGAACCTTTAAAACCTGGTTTCTTCACAGAAATAACACCTACTTTCATTGTGCTTCATTCAAGTTTTTTTATCTTTGATGGCTGTTGTTCATTTGAAATCTCAACACAGAGCACCCTGGACTCACCGCTTCTTTTGAGAGTTACATATCACAGCCTCTTACTATTCAAAGGGGTCAAGCTCAGCTACAAGAGCAAATGATTTTACTAGCAAAGATATTCAAGATTTTAGAGGTTCAAATGTCATAAAAGAGGAGAAATAAAAGAAAAATGAGGGGGAAATTGTCCAAAGTATGAGTACCTTTACCTCCCTCATTCATAACTATTTTTTTTTTCCATTGGAATCAAGAAAGAATCACTCAAGGTTTCCTTATGTTTGTTAGTCATACCACCTGCTGTAAAACCACTCAATAATTACCATTCTGATGTCTCAGAATCTGTCTGAATTCTTCAGGCAGAATGGGACTGCGCACCGGACACTAAGAGCTGGGTCTTTCCTGCTGTTTCCATGAAAGGCATATCTGAAATTCATATGCCTAATCACTGAGGTCTATTTCAGACTTTGAATAAGCCAAGTACTGAAGTATATTGGAGATTTATCCATATAATTGGTAAAAATTATTTTGGTAAGATAACTGAGACACCTAAAGTTACATAAATAGTGATTTAGATAATANATAAAAGGGGGCTTCAATCACTTTTTTCTTCCCTAGACCTTTCTTGACCTGAATTGCTCCTTAAATTCCTTTGTCTGGTTGTCCTCTTTTCCAGGCGTGAGCTTGATATTACAGCTTGCAGAACTTTACTGGATTTGTTTCAGGTTCCTGTTCTTTCCATTTACTCTGATATTGAATACCGTCATCATGAGCTATTTCTTAACCAATGCCAGTGAAAATGCATTGAGAGCAATGTTTTGCTTAGACTGTAAATAGAATTCAAAATGAGATCTGGTAAACATTCCCAGTATAACTGGTGGTGAACACAAAGAATTTTATATATATATATATATATATATTGNTTCACTCTATCAGATTAGTGCATGTGTCAACTGTAATAGAAGTGTGTATGATGAGGGTTGTCTGCAATTATGTAATTTAGTATAAAGTTGTATCACAGCTCTCAAACAGAAATCAAGAAATTGTTCAGCCCTTTATAAATTGGATGAAAAAGTTAATATCTTGAAGACCACATATATTTGGTTTACTCCTTGATTCTTGAGAAGATGTAAAATTTGAAAGATATTGATGGTAGCCAGGTTGTTAGCTCTCCACATATTTACCAATTCAAAATAGAAATGGAAATAAAATTTTAGTTTAGTAAAAAGTAACTTTAAAAACATTGCAAGAGATTATCTATTATGATTTGTATAGTTTTATTTGAAAAAATGGAAATTCTTAGAGCTCAGCGAAAAATGATAATAGGAAGGTGAGTTTGTCTTCTTAATAAAGACAAGACTATCACAATCCTATGAGCCTAATTTTATAGTATTCAGGTCAATTTACATAGAAAAAATCAGATCTTACTATTAAGAATACAAGCAGTATTTAAACTGCTAAGCATAGTATTTGAGAACCTTTAAAACCTGGTTTCTTCACAGAAATAACACCTACTTTCATTGTGCTTCATTCAAGTTTTTTTATCTTTGATGGCTGTTGTTCATTTGAAATCTCAACACAGAGCACCCTGGACTCACCGCTTCTTTTGAGAGTTACATATCACAGCCTCTTACTATTCAAAGGGGTCAAGCTCAGCTACAAGAGCAAATGATTTTACTAGCAAAGATATTCAAGATTTTAGAGGTTCAAATGTCATAAAAGAGGAGAAATAAAAGAAAAATGAGGGGGAAATTGTCCAAAGTATGAGTACCTTTACCTCCCTCATTCATAACTATTTTTTTTTTCCATTGGAATCAAGAAAGAATCACTCAAGGTTTCCTTATGTTTGTTAGTCATACCACCTGCTGTAAAACCACTCAATAATTACCATTCTGATGTCTCAGAATCTGTCTGAATTCTTCAGGCAGAATGGGACTGCGCACCGGACACTAAGAGCTGGGTCTTTCCTGCTGTTTCCATGAAAGGCATATCTGAAATTCATATGCCTAATCACTGAGGTCTATTTCAGACTTTGAATAAGCCAAGTACTGAAGTATATTGGAGATTTATCCATATAATTGGTAAAAATTATTTTGGTAAGATAACTGAGACACCTAAAGTTACATAAATAGTGATTTAGATAATATATCTCTATAATTTCAAAATTCTGTTTTCATTTTGTAGTCCATAACACTTCTGTGTCTTATTAGCCTCTTTACCTGTACCATGAGGAAAGAAAAGATTACTGAGCAATGAGCATCAGGATGGTTGAAATTTTAGCCGAAAGCAGAACTAACAGAACTAAGTGGAGGTAGTTGGACATATGTAAACACAGTAGACCAGTAATTAAAGGAAGTAGAAGTTTATAGCAGAAGGGATTGTTTCAAATGAGGACATTCCTCTGGAAGGCCAGATACAAGGAAATCCAGCTGACTCTGCAGTCCCCATTCAACATTCAAGAGACGAGACATTAGGAAAAGATCACTTCTGTCAGAAAAAGGCTTTGATTCACAGGAAAATATGAAAAGTTTTGTGACAGCCAGGGCCCAGATAGGAAGGCCAGGAGTCACCACAGGATTTTGGGTTTGAAAGTCCCTTTGATGGCAATATAAATGAGAGATGGGCATGGTCTGGTGACCTGAAAAAAAACTTTAATTAGAAGCAGAACAACAAACAGCAATCTGAGCTCAGTATAGGGTGCACCAAAAAAGGCAAGGGCCAGGAGTTTACAGTAACTCATGTAGGGTAGGGTAAGGGTGGAGTCTGAGGGCAAGGGAACCAACTGGGAGAGAAGATTTGGAATATGCAAATTATTGCAGCAAAAAGTAACTGATGGTAACAAGGAGAATAAAGAACTTTCTGGTCTAATCTACAATGGGAGCTCCCATGAGGCCTTGTGGGTGAGATTTCTCTAACCCTGACCAGTGGGATTTTTGCCATGGCCTTAACTCGAGGCTTCCTTCAACCCCAACATCTAGTAATCAAAGTAGAAGAGAGAGGAGATTGTCTTCACACAGGGATGTGATCAGCCCTCTGACATGAACTACTGCAAACACAGAAAATTTGTATGTAAATCGCGAGCTCTTCAAGCTAGGCATTGTTCTAATCTGAGCTTGTACAGAGACTAGCAGACAGTTGGGGATTCTGTCTGGTCTTAAATATTGCAGAAAAAAATAGATCTTTTGAAAAGTGGATATGTGTCTATTCAATCCCAGTGGCACAGTAAGTCTAACTCGTGCAATAAAATGACTGTGTTCAAAAATGTTATCACCACAAATTTTCCCTCTGCTGCTCCCCTCCTCTCAGTTTGTTATGATAGAGTGCTCTTCTGCAATGACTACTAGAAATTGGAGGAAGAAGTATAAAAACATTTTTCTTTTTAGAAAAAAGCATAGTGTTGTTTTCAAGACCAATAGCTTAACCAAAGACATTGAAATAAAAAGGTGGAATCTAAACAGTAACTATATATTAACACACTTCCATGCATGTTCACATGCTGCATATTTAGCGCAGTAGTGGCTTCATGTACTGTAGACATGTTGAAAGATTAGGACGTATGCTCAGGAGAGATGGAGGAAAAAATCACTGCACTAAGAACCCCATACATCAAAAGTAGTAGTGTAGAGGATGACCTGATTTAGAAAAAAAATTCTACTCTGTATTTGTTGACCCTCTAATGTGAGCTTTGTGTAGGAAATCTGTTTTTTATCTTCCTCGTAGAAAAGCAAAGAATATGGAGTAATGTGAATGATATGCTTTAACTGCAGAGAATGGGTAAAGATTTTGAATTCTAGGTGATCTATTTTTTGTTTTTAGTCCATTGCACCCAGTGGAATTATAAGGATGCTTGGAACATGTCTTAACAGCTGTTTCTGCATGAACTATAATACACTGTTCCCAGACCATCCTGTGATTTTTCAAAAATGTTTAATGGACTTTCTCTGATTCCACAGATGTGAAACCTGCTTCCTGTGGCCTAGACCAAAAAGCTGGACCATAATCAAGCACTCAGCTGAAAATCCTAACCCCACTTTGGCCCAAAACACTTTAGGCCTATTTTCCTGGCTGTTATTATTTTAATATGTTTTTGGTGGGGTTTTTTGTTTGTTTGTTTGGTTGGTTTGGTTTGTTTGTTTGTTTTTATTATTATTAGTCACCTAAAAATTCCTCCTATGCTCAGAAGAAAAACCAAAAAATAATATGGTGCTGTCTCCACTCACCTTAAAGACATATTTTTACTGCTTAAAAAATGAGGAGTGAAAGTTTTATTTTAGTGAACCAAAACTTTATCTGATCTAAATGAGAAAAGTAAGTTGTAAGTAGCATAAAAGACATGGTAATAAGCAGCTGAAAACATTTTTTTTCCAGTCCTTTATTGTCAGATGGTGTTTATTTAGCAGTTGGTAAATAGGCTATTAAAAAAGTCTTGGGGACAATTTTACAAAAGACGTGAATGACACTCAAGTCCTGAACTTTGTTTAACAACAGACACATAAAGCTAATATTTTAGTTTAAAGAGAACACATCTCCCTCCCACCCAGAGAGGCACATTTTGAAAATTACAGTAAAAGCTTCTGTGAAAATTCTAAGAAACATCTCTGAGCAATACAGCTTTGCACATGGAGTTTCAGTCCTATTATTCTATTGACATGGGGGAGTCATTCAGATTCAACTATTAAAAAAAAAAAGTTGAAAAAGGATTATCTTAAATGGAAGTTTTTAGCATGCATGCAAAATTCTGGGACCACTGAAATCAGTAAAAGGTCCCAGAATTTCATCCTTTCAAAAAAATTGAAGTAGTTCCAGTTAGTCATGTCTGCTGCTGTCTGTGGGAATAAAATGATTCTAAAAAAACAGGTCATAGCAGTTATCTGGCAAACAGGTCAGACAGTGCTATTATAGTCAGCATGCAAGCCATTTTCCCTGTTAATTATATGCGTCTAATGTCAGAGATCTAATTATCCAAGAAAAATTAAAATTCCTAAAAGAGCACAAACTGAAAAAAAACTGGAATACAGCCAAACATCCCTGAAGTTTTAACTCATTGAAATGTTAGCCAGAGAGATCAACTTCAATTCTGACAGTGCTTTAACTACGTTGCCATTTCTTTTCAAGTGGAATGAAAAAATAGAAAAAAAAATATCCTTGGATTTGTCACTCTCAAGTACTTACTTCTTCCCAGTGCTTTTTGTTGTATCAAATTATGCTGATTACTTTTATCTTTCCATCATTGTGAAAGAAGAATCTCCTGAAACATATAAATTTATTTTGTGAAACAGATTTACACCAGTGTTTATTTTATCTCTGAGAAGACCACTCAAAAATTCTCAAAGGCATGGAAAAATAGTAATAACTGCTCTGTTGAATAGTTAAGGTCATCCATTGTGATTAATATTTAAAACAGAAATTAAAGTTTAGGTGAAATTTCTTCCTGAAAGAGTAAGTTTTCTCTGCATAGCTATCCAGCTTTTTTCAAGAAATGACTTAGACATTCTGATGATGAGTATTACTTCTTTCCATCTTCCGCTGAGAGTCTCCCTGGGCCATGGACCAGGCCTCTTGGGAAGCACTATCGATGTCAACAGCACGTTTGCATTTGGCAACTTTGTCCCACTCTCTCCAGCTGAAATACCTTGTCCTCCTCTTTAGTCAAGATGCTGTGGGACTGCGCTCTTCACACAGAAAATGGAAAAAAAAGTGAATGGAAGAAGAGGTAAAATTCTGTGAAATGTCCAGGCATTGGGTTGCCCCCCGCCACTGAAAAGAGGGAAGCTGTAACCCAGCTTGCTATTGAAGACATATGTAAAAGTTTCAATTCTTTAGATCTTATAAATTGTTTTAGTTCAAATCTAAAGTCTCTGTTCACAAGTTTCAATTCCTCTACTAGCAGAGGATATAATACAAGCGGAGGGCAAGTTTGTAAAAGAATTCACCAAAAGGAGGAACAAGTATTAACTTGACATTACAGAAACTATATTAAATACATCACCTGGGACCACAGATGAGACACAAATTAATGAAATCATTGCTCTCATTTTATAAGAATCTATCCACAAGGGAACAACTTGACAAAATATCAGTCACTGTTTTAAATGACAAAGCCAAACCAATTTGTTTTAACTGTCAGACATACCAATGGAGAAAGGACAGTCCCATTTTTAACACACACATTCCTATTTTCTGTATTTTTCTGTATAGTCTATCTCACAAAGAAGTGCAACCATTACAATGCATTTCAGCACAGTTTAAAAGCCAAGTCCCTATTTCAGCCTCAGGGGTTCCTATTAATTCCATTCAAATGTTATATGTTAATTCAGAAAGCAAAGGTTTTCTGCTTTAATTAGTCACCTTGGTTTTCAGCTCATGTTCCACTATCTGTCCTAGACATGTAAATGCTTTATATATTCCCCACAACAGTAGCTTTGATACTGGGGGCCTTAGCTAACAAATGGTTTGCCAAGTCTCTCCAACAAATTTAACCTACTATATTTTCACTCAGATTATATTACAAAACTATAATCCCTATTGGGATTTATTGGCAGATGTGAAGAAGCACTGTTGCCAGCTTATGTAGCATCGTAACCAGCTGGATAAGTTTTCCCAGGGTGGAAGAGGTGAATTGCTGCTCAGCAAGAGCATGCCCGGTGTCCTGGCCCTTTGTTAAAGACTCACTGGAGATCTGAAAGAATTCCATGAGCTGTAAGCTTTCTTGGGGACATTTTCTAAAGGCATGTGAGCAGGTCCCTTTGAGCCGCTGCTTGAGGATCTTCCCTCTTTCCCAGGTGGGGAAGGAAAGACTATGGAGTTATAGAGTGACTTGTCTATCAGTGCGTTTGATAGAACCTGTGTGCTTGTGTTCAGACCACATGGACTCAGGAAGAGACTGCAGACAGATTTACATGTTTAGGAGAAAGCTAGGGTTTGGTCAGTGATTAGCTGATGGAAGTGAGAGGAAAAACTGCTTCCTATTTATTAAAAGTCAGCATCTATGCACCACAGACTCATTGGCTGTTTCAGCTTGATTCAAGCATGACAGTCTATTATTCAAACTGATGAGAAAGAGGTGGTTTTTTATTCCTTGAAATTCTAATTCAACAATGTAAAGTTTCTTATCAAAGACTGTTGAGCCTTCCCTAAGCCCAGCTTTTCAGCTGTAATGCCTTAAGCCAAGTAGGCATGAAGACTAATACCTATAACATTTATTGAGACACCAAACATAGCTCCTAACTCCTTCACTCTTAGACCAGTGCAAGTTACCCTCTCCCACCCACAATCTACCTCGGCATTTGACTGCAATAGTTGTGCACAATTTATCTCATCTCTTCAGACAAATCTCTCCAGTGTTTAACATTTATGACGTGGACAAAGCCTTTCCAACCTATGAGTCCCTACAGCTTCAACAAGCCATGAGGGTGCATGAAAGGAGGGAGTGTGCTTGTGGAAACGCTTTGATTTCTTATCTGTCATGTGTCTGGAGTAAGACCTTTTCTAGACAACTACTCATGAGCAGTGGCCTTTATATAAAAGGAAATGGTAACACACTGTGTATACTGTGTTCAAATGAGCTTTTAATTCTGAATGCAAAATTCTTTATGGATGTCAGCGGTACATATCAATGTATATTTGAGATGGAAAATGGATCAAATGTTGCACAGTGCTGCAGCTGTAACATCTTCTTTCTCTTCCAAAATGAAACAATTTGATTTTTATTTGATCCCTTAAGAATAAACAAAGGTAAAAGAACTCAGTTACTGAAAAGGAATGTGGGGTTTAGTTTTGCTGAGTCAGATACATGGATGGTGGATTTACTGCAGTGCTTTCAAAGCTAATGGCAGCACTCTAAATTTGCACAGCAGAACATCAGATTATTAAACACTCTTACATGCAATCAAATGAAACTGCAAAAAGTGTCTGATTTTGATGTAAATCTGTCAGGTGGTTCATCTGTTTTAGAGGAATGTGATTTCAGCAAATTTTGATGCACTTGACATTAACTGTTACTTAACCGTAGAAGAACTTGAACCCAGTAGAGCACTTGATAGTTTTCGGTTTAGAGATATTTAGAGACATTTGCATTACATGGTTCAACAAAAAGGAACATTTGCCCATATTAAATCCACAGTCCATATTAAATAGCACAGTATTCCTGTGACTGCTCATCAAAGTCAATGGATAACTTGAAGTATGTAATGTAAGAGCTATGGATTCTCTGAGAATAGAGCAATTGCACATTTCAAAATTCAGAGTTCAAAATCCAATTGCAAATATACATATATATACACATATATGCTGCAAATGCTTTTCTAGGCACGGTGTGCTGAAATAATTATTTTGATTACAAAAATTACAGCCAGTAGAGAATTAGCTCCTGGGCCACCACTATGGAGTGAATAAATCTCATTCTTGTAAACATCTCTATGTTTCAGATGTAGAAGATGAACCTATATCTGAATTCTGCTTCACACCATGTAGCCTCCTTCTCTCTCCTGTTTCCTTCTTGGTCTGGCAGCACAGAAGTCAGGCAGCTTGTTCCAGGCGCAGCCCTGTTTCATCCTTCTTGTTGCTCCAGTGTAACTCATCATCAGCCTCCTTATGTGTTTCATGATACTTCTACTAGAAAAATCTATTTCCTATGCAACACTGGAAGCTGCGTTCTGAGGCCCATGGTCCTAAGCAAATGTTTCTGGCCCTGTAGGAGAATTGAATGGGATTACTGACTTATGAAGGGGCTGCAAGAATTGCAGCTTGAAACTATATCAGCTGTAGGCTCACAGCCCCTGAAACAAATACAGTGGGCTTTTTGTTTATGCCATCTACAAAGCAGATTTAAAACAATCTGGGATGGCCAAACTACCTTTAAATGGAAAATGAGTTTAATCAGCCTGCACTAATGTCTATGTTTAGATTCCTGTTTTGTGAATGTCTGTCCAAATCCCTAATCTTTGAACTCCATGGCTGTTTTTTTCTCTCAGTGTAGCCACAACTTAAAACTAAGACCTCAATTTACTTGTAGCATAGCTTACCCACAGCATGTCAGCAGGATAGGTTTTACTTCTTCAGAATTACACTGGTCATGCATCTTTGCTTCAAGCTGGCAGAGTGGCTCACAAAGGGCCTCAGCAAAGGTTCATTTAACACACAAAAATGCAGTTAGAAACAAGGACACTGAGCCGAGCACACCTCTCAATCAGGTTGGCTCGACGCTGTGAACCAATCAGCCTAATTAGACAGATGTGATGAGGAGCTACTGACCGCTCTAGGAGGACCCAACTGTGCACAGAGCTGGCAAGAATAATCAGCCTTTTTTTGGAGACAAGAAACAAAACACTAGTACCACAATTACCATGGACTGACACTCAGGTGCAGAACTTTGGCTATCTGTGTGTGTGTGGCACTGGGGTATTTTTAGATTGTGGTAAAACTCTGCTCCAGTAGCTAGACTTACAGAGAAAAAAAGAGTAAGAAGAATAAAGGATGTATATTAAGTTCTAGCGGCATTAATTGAAAACTGTCAAAACTGTGAGAGATGTTGGGGAAAAAACCTCTGAAAGGGGCAATTATATACCTGTAGTTTTATGAAGTTGTTTCTGTGTTTATACAAAAAGAATTGAACAAAACTTATTTTAAAATGTTGAAATGAGACAGAATTTCTTTTCATGCTGTTGTATCTGCAGAGTTTTTTTAAAAATTATAGTTTCCAGTCCTTATGATTATGACTATAATTTAGAAAACGTTAATTGGAGCATTATACAGAGTAGAAGTGTCTGCAGTTACAGCCTGAAACAATAGCTTGGATAGATACAAATTAGTTCATCTTAGAATATATTAACTCTGAAGACATATAAGAACAATACAATTATCATTTTACTACTATTCATTTAATTTTAAATACCTAGCTAAAGCACATATCTCAAAAACTCTAAGCATAAAACCAAGCATTGTCTCTATGCATTAAACCCTCTTGACTATATTCTGTGTAATCAAGCATGAACACGAATTTTTTTTCCAACCTGTTGGTTTTTTGGAGTTCCTCTGACAGAAATGTTTTCTTCAGGCTAATAGTTTCTTTCAGCGCCTTTAAAAGGATCCATTTTCAACAGAATATGAACTTTCAATAAGGCTGAAACTTTTTTTCTGGAGCTAAAGTTGACAAAATCTGAATTGGAAGAAGCAGTTCCTTTCATATTTGGGTTACATTCCTTGCCTGAGACTCCAAGGACCTAGAAAGCTGTGGGCCATATTTGCAAAATAGGTTTTATTTCAGATTTGCTTTAAATGGTCTTTAAGTTCCTTCAGGATCTGATTAACCTAGTTACAAGCTGCATCACTAGACAAAAGCCAGAAAATTTTTCACTTTTTTTTTTTTCTCCCAGTAAAAAAAGGAACCAAAGTGAAAGACTTTGTTTTCTTCCAGTCTAATTCCTCTTACCTCTCATTTACTAACAATTGTTAGTTTTTTCCCCTCACTTACATTTTCTTTCAGATGCAGATCTGGAAACTAGTTCCCTGTTTCTAAATTTGTGTCACAGGCACAATGAGCCAGTGGAAGATTAAGGCACCGGAATTCCACAGGCCCCCCACGACTCCAATTAAAATGAGGGCCAGAAAGCAATTACTCCGTGAAAGCATATATATCTGCAGCCACCCGGGAGGGGTGGCATTAATAAAGAGTTTTAATGCTGTTGCCTAATTAGGAGGAGGAGAGCTAAGGTTAGCATTTTTGTATGTTGCAAAATTTTTGTGATTCAAAAAATGACAAAGAGGAGTGAGAAATAGTACTTCTAAGGTAAAGAAGGTTTCGCTTTTAAGCTTGAGACAACTATCCTTTCATCTGATAACTGTATGACAGATGGATGGAAAGAGTCTAAGAATAACAGAACTTTCTAGGTTGGAAAAGACCCCTAAGATCATCTAGTAGAACTGTTAAGAGCGTGTTACAGATTCTGGAAAGCTGCATCTTCAAGAAAAAGGAAAATCACCCCCATTATTCCTATTAGGAAAGGAGTCAATTAATACATTTCTTTTGAACTTCACTGCTATCCAATAATACTCTTCCTCCCTTCTCATGTCTCATATTTAGGCAAATACCAGCTAAGTGAGGGTGACTCTTCAGACTCTGGGTGATCTTTAAATTTGCTGGTGCTTTCGTTCCTCTCATCACTAAGTAGCAAGAAAGTTCAGGGGTTGAAACATCTTTGTTAATCTTACCAGGACCACTGTAAATTAATTTAAAAGGGATCATCCTCCTACTCTTGATAGTCAGCTCACCCTCCTAGCATTCACAGAGTGAACTTGTTTGGTGGCCTGCCAGGCAAGTAAGTTTCAGTCTCCATCCCCTCCTCTCAATGATACCTGTATGAAAAGCCAGACCCTCACCTCTTCTCAAGGAGGTCAAAGGAGGGTTAGAAACTAATTGTTCAGCCAAATTGAGCTGCCTCCTCTGCCAAACTAACTACCTTTTTCCTGTGTGACAAGCTGGTCTGTACCAGTTTACACAGACAGGTTCACTGGGTCATGTTCAGTCTGACTGGAAGAACTTGAGACAGACATTGCTGCAACCATCCTTACTAGAATGGAAACTCCATTCTAACGGTGGGACATATGAGACCATGCTCTGCCTTGCTGTTCTTCAGAGCCTTTGAGTGTTACTAATCTGGCAGTACATCCAGAGGGAGAGAATCTCCTACAGATAATTTGATCATTGGTGAATCTGAGGTAGAAGCACAACTAAAGAATCATCTCTTGCTCCAGGTTTACAGATTTTCAGCCTCCTAGCAACCACCCTTACCCTATCTGTATTATTAGAATACTACATGTGCTACATGGACTACATGTGCCGCCTAGGCATACAGATCCAATAGGTTTGTGTTGGACAAACTGGAATTGTAGGATGTTTATTAACAGAAATAACTACTTTTCATGTGCTAATTATCTACTTTCCTACTGGGAAATATGCCACCCTAATATCAACATAGAGCAGACAGCACATAACATTTACAGTGAACTTTGAGTAATTTCAGGTATTGCCAGAACATTTAAGAATGGAAATCTTAAAAACAACTACTACTCTCATATATTGAGACCATGACCAGAACCAGTTCAATTGCTCTCAAGTGCTAGGATCTCCTTATATATGGTCAGCAGGGTTGAAGGTGATCAAGGTAGGTATATATATGTATTTCTCCTTTGCTGAACAACTAAAATAATGTATATACATATTACAATAAACCTGTACAAGTCTTTCTCCCCAGGGCTAATATCAATCAGAAAGATATATGCTCAAGTGCTATTATGCCTCTATACTATGAACTAAAAGAAGAAAACCCACCTCATCTACCTTTCTGACATCTCTCAATTGCATAGGTTTCCTCCCTGCAACCAGCCAGCTGAGGAGGTCAGACAAGAGCAACCCCTATATTTTAGGTCATTCAGAAACTATTGTTTCACTGTTACTTCATGAAGGGGAAGCAGGAATCTTACAAGAAGTCTGGAGAAGTGACAGGGCTTTCTTCCCTCTTCACCACCCACATAGAGCAGGTCCACACACAGGACAAGGAGAGTACTTCTGAAGGAGGTTAAAAGATTGCTCTACCACTGCTTAAAAGCCACCACCCAGTTCAGAGGCTCCCAAGTGCATCCCAGGCTTCCTGTTGTCATGAAGAGTCCTCTTATTAATTTCAGCTGGAGCCCAGCATGTTTTACCTGTGCTACTTTGCTGGGTACTCTGGAAAAAAATCCTATAGCCAATAGTTTGGTTTAAAAACAAAGAGGGGACAGAAAGAAAACAGTGGGACATTAAAATAATTTTTTTAAAAAATTTAAATCTTCCTGAAGTTAGAAAAATAGTGAGTATATAGAATGTGAGCATATTAAATGATAATTCATTCTGAGTGGCTTTCTATTGTGTGGACCTGGATGATACCGGGGGAGCCCCAATCCAGTACTGGGTGTCAATCCACCATGAGATAGTAGAAAATGGCAATGTTGAGTAGCTCATGTGCTTTTTTTTTTTTTTNTAAAGTGTGGAAGATTTTATGATATAATAACAATGCTACATCTACTCAGCATGTGTCTGCACCAGGTGATTGTTTTAGCCCTAGTCTACCTGGCTTATTTTAGCTTGAGGCAAATGTTTCACTACAGCTTTGACTCCATTTTGAAATGCTTTCCTTCTGTGCTGCTCTCACTGCTTGATAATTGTCTCCTGAGTAGCAGACTTCTTGCAGTGTTTCTGTGAGGATGTCATTACAGAAGCATTCCTGAAAAATGGCTGTTACTGTCACCTATAAGAATAAAAGGCAGGGGTCCTGAATGTGCCAGAGACTACAAAGAAACAGAACAAAGTTTCTAACAGGGCACGTAAGACAAACTGATCCTTGCAGGGAAAAAGAGAAAAATGGAAAGGAATTAGGGATTTCAGAAGTGTCTCTTTAATTTGTTGAAAAGGGAAAAAATATTATGCTCAGTTCTGGTCCTAAGTCTCCTAATTCAATTTTCTACATTTCCTCTCCATTTCACTAGTCCTCATTTTTTTCCCAGCTGCATACAGGACAATTTAGGTGCTTGATGGAGACCTTTTCTTAATGCTACCACTTAGTGGAAATAATATGTTTCCTCAATACACAACTAAAACCTTCCCCTCCCTAAGAGGAATTGCAGAATCATTCTCTCAGTTTTTATCTTAAGGTTGGCATAATACCCACGGGTCTCTCAGGAAATGCTGCAAACCACATTAGACTGTGGCCCATCATGTTTGGAAAGAAGTAAGTCATTATCTCCAGCCAGCATCAGTACTTGCACAGTTTTCCTTGCCCCTGTAGACCACTACCAGGACCCTTTTGGCCTATGATCCCAAGTGCAAACTTAATCCAGTACCTTGGGCACGGCTTATGCTAAAGCCCTGCCCTTACAGGGATGAGTTTGAGATCCATACAGCCTCGAAGGAGAGCATCCCTCTTTCTGTATCCACTGAGCACCAGCCACTACTTAGCACAAAGCAGAATATTTGCAGAGGGAAGAGGGCTTTGAAGACGAAATGAAAAGGTAGGAAGCAGAAGGGGGTGACTTGGTTACACAACAGTATTGATTGTTGCTCATTACCAATAGACACTTGTTCCTTTATGTAGCTTTATAATAGAATAACAAGGCCTGGAATAAAGCTGGTGGTGCTTTCACTTACAAATCACAAATCACTGGAACCTCAAGGAATGGAAAAAACCATCAAACAAATCCAACCAGACATGCTGGCCTCCAATTAAACTAGAAGTGAAAATGCACTTGCCTGAACTTTGTTTTGGATTTAAAAACAATTTTTACTCAAATTCTGAAAAGTAAAATCTGGAAAACTTGATAACAAAGGCAGATAAATTTTCTCTGCTGGTAGAATACACAAGACTTGCAATTTTCTAGTAGTGATGGGAAGAATTGAGTTTTCACCAAATATATCGAACAATCATTCCAAGAGTATTTGCAGTGCCGTTTTCAGGAATTAGTGTCTGCAAATATAGGATTATTTTTCACATTCTCTCTTCTCCTATAACTTTTTTAATATGTTGCTTTGAAAACTAGAGAACTTCCACCATCTTACTGCTCTATCATTCATGGTGGAATTTTAAGTGTCTACACAGTCCAGCTTTTTGAACTCTTTTGAAAATTCAGCCTCTTAGCCTTGTGCCTAAATACTTACTGTGAATTAAACTAATTTGCAGAATCTGGCCTGGAAAATGAGGACCACCTAACTTGTGCTTAGATTAGATTCACAAACATCTAAAGAATCAATAAAACAAGCAAGAGATACAAGCACTTTAAAAACCAATTAATATGTCATTAAACCAATAAAAGGAAAAACCCCCATCAAAAACAGTTTAGCCAAAGCTTGCATATCAGGGAATACCATAATGATTAAATGTTTCTGTAGCTCTTTGCAGAAGCAAAGCTGTTTGAAACTATTACAGCTTTGTGTTTTGGGGTCTGCTGATGAGGATGAGAATGGCAAGGTTGAGACGTTCCTTGTGGATGTGGCATGTTTGTTCTGTGGTGAGGGCAGTAGGAAAGGTGCCTGCAAAAGGCACAGCTCTAGCAGAAAAGCTGGTGCTGTCACAGCCCCAGGGTTGCCCAGTAAGGCAAAGAGTGGTCAAGGGACATGGCCAGTGCTTCATGGCTGTGCTCCAGAAGTGCACAGCCCTAGCAGGGAGGAGTATCACAAATCACAGAATAATCTGCATTGGAAGGGACCCACACGGAGTGATCAGGGGCCTTTTGCATCTGTCTTCAGCCATGCTGATCTCACCAGCTCTTATTGCTGGCACAACAGGGGCAGGTGCACCAAAAATGTCCTCTGTGGACTCCCAGCACGCCAGGTGATGTGCTTGCATGACAGTTCCCAAAATTTCACAGTAGGCAGATAGGCGAGGTGAGGCGTTTGGCCTTGAACTTGCTGCCGGGGATGTCTTCACAGGACTATGTAGACACTGTCACTACTGCAAAATGTCAAAGCAATTTTCACTTCTACAGATTCACAGGCACAAGATTATAAACAGCTAAGTCACAGATAAACTTTTTTGTGTTCCTTTTTTTTTCCTGGTGCCAGCATAAAAGCACATTGGGTTTTTTCCGTTGGTTGGTTGGATTTTTTTTGTTGTTGGTTTTTTTTGGTGGGTCTTTTTTTTGTGCATTTTTTTCTTCCTTTGGTTGGGTTTTGTCGTTTTGGCTTCTTTTGTTCTGACAGCTGATTTATGAATGGTTGACAAGGAAATTATATGATGAACTCCTGCTATCGAATTTTTTCTCTCTCTTCTTTCCAGTAGTGAAGATTAAAGGAACAGACTTTCTCCTATAGCATTTTTTTTTTTACATGTCAGAATCAAGAACACTTCCTAAAATGGCTTCTCTTTTCCTAAGGAATGTGATAAAACACATGGAATAATTAACCTGAACTTCCTGCCAAAAAAACATAAAACAACCTAACACTTTCTATTTTCCCCTACCACTGATTCTTCTTGGGAAAGGTAGACAGGAGTGACGCAGTACGTCACACACACACAAACACACACTCACACTTTGATTAGAAGGCATGAACTAAGAACTACGTTTATTTAAAAGAATCTGACTTTATTATATAGTATTTCTACAAAGGCCAGGGGTTGGGGGAGAAGGTTGACACCTCTCCCCTTCTCGTTGGTCAAGACAACTGTTCATCAGCTGTCCATATCTCTAAGAACAAGAATGAAAACTTTCCTTGAAACTATACAATAACATTGGCCAATGTTTACAGACCAGAGCGTGAGAAAGAACCCAAAATATGAAACTGTGAAACAGAAGAGAAGGCTGAAAAAATCAGGGTGACACAGGAGGAGATTATTTTTGCTCAAATGAAACAAGTTCAACAAAGGTGGCAGAATCTTAATAGTTACGAAGTTCAAGAATCAGTTATAGCAGGATGAGGCCTTTTGATTTTTTTTTTTTTAAGGTCTTGCAATATTTTTGACTAGAGATGGGGGGGGGTTGGTTTTTTGGGGGGAGGGATTTTTGCTTTTTTTTTTTTTTATTTTGATAAATTTTGACGAGTTCACTGTGTCTAGTAAATATAGGTCATCTCATTAATTTCTTAGACACATCCTTCTAGTTCCATACTTAAAAGCAAGACATTAAGCTTTCCTCCTGCTATTTTCCAAATTCTGTATGAACACAGAAGGCCACAGTTGTAGGAATAGTTAATGAAAGTCTTAAATATGTTAAGATATTTTTCATCATAGCTCTTGGAAAGATGGAACTTCAGAAATAATTTATTATTTTAGGCTAGTGGCTGAAACCATAAACCAGCCAGCAACAAATAAAATGTACTTTGCATAAGGTGCTTCCCTCCTCCAACTCATCACTAGATCAAAGAAAAAGCATAACCTTTTTTTTTTTTTTAATTTAAAGCTGCACTTTTCTTTTAGTGGTGCTGTCTCTTTCTTAAATTTTTATTTTGTTTATCATGATCTAAAATGAGGATTTGAAGAGAAAATGTTTTCTCTTTGAAAATGCTGCAAGAAACATGAAAAAGATATAAGATCCTCATTTTTCCTGAAAGATTTTTTTTTCCTTGAACTTGGTTGCCCACTGGGAGATTGTTTAGGTCATGTAAAACATTATTTTCCAGCTAGTGAACAATGTGACTGAAAAGTTTTGCTTTAATCTAATATTCCATCCAGTTTTATCTCAAACAGTTCAGTGATCATAACCTCATTTCATAGGTTACATTCCTACTTTCCAGATCTCCTAACATTTACGTAAAGATAGATAAAATCAGATATGCCATTCAATCAAGTAGTAGTTCCACATTCAACTAAATCATGTCTTTCAGTAACCACACATTTATATGAAATATGTTAAAAGCTTTGGTCTTTTCTTATTGCACATTCCCTAGAATTCACTAGCACCCACTATGAATTAACACACTGGACCCTCAGGATCCCTTTAAATGCAATGCAATGCAATCATATCATCATATCATATCATATCATATCATATCATATCATATCATATCATATCATATCATATCTAACAAATGTGTAATCATGGAAGAAAAAAACATTTCTCCACATACAGTAATGTATTTATAAAATATACTTACAGATAAATGCCCACACTTAGCATTCTGTGCACTTTAAAAATGTGATGATGTCAGTTAGGGACCTTTTAAGAAGGTCTAAAGAATACCAGGACACAAAAAAATATTTACATCTTCAAAAGTGCAGTGTTGGAAAAGATTGCAAAAAACCCCTATATGTAACAATGTACAGATATGCAGCTGGTTAATAAAAAATTAGGAACATAGTAGATAGTCCCACTATGGCTCGGAGAAGAGGAAAAAGCATTAGGAAGACAAAATGGAGAAATAATTTGTAAGAATATTTTTGGGGGATCTAAAGAAGAGGGGATAAAAGGGTTGTAAAACCTTGTATCCTGGCTCTGTGTTCCATGGCAGATACACCATAATGTGTTTCTCCCGAGAAAAGCATATACACATAGAAACAGATAATTAAATTGGATGATGTTTCCCTGCCTTTACCTGAAACTCACAGATGAAGCTAAAGGACAGATGAAGCTATGTGTAGCAGAAATTCAAATGCCCTACCATAGTCCTGGGGCCTATTGAGCTTTTCAATGTAAATCATTGCAGTTTCTGTTGCCAGGAGAGCTATTTTATTTTATTTGTCTGTTTGAAGGTGTCAACAGTCTCATGAAAACTATCTAGGTTGCGGCTGATATTACCAACTCAGTTGAGGCAGCGCAAAAGAATCTTGTTTTGGAGAAGTAAATTCTCATTTTCCTTAATTATTGCAACTTTCATGCTGCAGATATAGCAGACAATGCAAGCAGAAGATACCACATGAGACCATGCCTGAAATACACACCCAGGTCATGGTTATCAGGGCTAGTGCTGATTTCACCTGCTGGGAATTAAAGAAGATCTGCACGCTTCCCAGGAGATGTGAGTGTCCAGTCTTTGCTCTGCTAAACACTGAGTGGCAGAGAAGGCTGAAGGCTTGCATTTCCGGGGAGTAGCACAGGGGAGCTTTGCAGCTCAGCACCCCAAATCACAGGCAGCAGCTTCAGCTGCTTGACGAGCAGCTTCTTAGAGGCAGCTCTTGTCCTTGCTCTCCGCCTTGGGTTTGGAGTATTTAGCCAAATTAGAATTCTGTTTCTACAAGCCTTGGGTTTATAGCTTTCAAACCATAAATTTAACTGTGACTGGGGCTCTTGTTTTCCCTTTGTAGCACATCTCAGTGATTCATAGCTTGAAATGATTAATTTACAAACTCAGGGACATTCACATGGAATTATTTTTGGAAATGGCCAAATATCCAAGCATTGCAATAGCATTCTGAGGAGTTACTCATCCAAAAGTAGAGGAGATGGCTGAGGGATCATAAGCAGCTGGATCTAGAGCTCTCCTACAAGCCAATGTGAGGAAATACTCCTGTGTGTGTGTCCATTTGTCTGTTAATAGGAAACTGAAAAAGGTGGTAAGCAAAGCAGTGATATGACTCCTGAAGGCCAGCAAATTATTTTATTCACCATCTCAATATTTCCCCATTATATTTTCAACAATATTTTTTTAAAATTTTGCAACTAATGTTTTAAAAAATAAAGTGTTAGAAAACAGACATGGCTTTTTGATTTGAATAGATTTTTAACTGAGTTTCCCTCAAAGTATATAATACTCTGTAACTGTTCCCTAACTAGCAACTCACACAAAACCCACTAGTGATCCATGCTGTTGGAGTTGCAAAAAAGCCCTGTCAGTAGAGAGGGAACAAACCTTTTATTTCAAAGGGATACAACTCAACAGCCCTCCCTGGGTGCAATGGATCAGTGCAGTGGAGTATGTTCAATGCAACATCACTTTGCTCCGCCTCAGGTAGGCAAATTCTGCATTTAATGAGAGGGACAAGCTTTTTGCCCAATTCCCCACAGTATGAAAGAATAAATGGGGACAGCAGTAAGTGTAGGAGTAGTCCTGGTTTCTCTGTCTTGTCAATAGAAGACAAATAGCTGTTGGCATCGAAAAAGGGAAGACCAACCAGCTTGTGAAGTAACCACCCTCTCTCTAGACTGAAAGGGAGTTTCTCACACTCATCACTTGATTTTAGGACCTTCTCAATAGGTTTTTTTACTCCTGGGAAGAAGCCGTGCAAAGCTAAAGTACTTTCTTTACAGGCTGCTTTGCACACAAAAGGAAAATGCCTCCCCACAAAACTCTCAAGTTTTGTGACCAGAGCTTTACTATAACTCCGAGTGTGAGCCAATACCAACCAAGGAGATGCAGGAGTCATCATAAAAGAACAAAACCTCATGAAGAGTAATTCTTGCCCTGAAGAGAAGGAAGAATAAAATAAGAAGACTTTGCTCTATGTTTCCTGATAATAAGCACATATGTCAAGTGAGAAAAGAAGTTTGAAAGTCTCTTGAATACAATCTGGCTCTCTGTAGAAAAACAGTTTTGGAGTGGAGTGGTTTTTGTTTAGATTCAGTTTCTGCAGCTAATCTTTCGAATCTTGGATTCTCAAAAAATTGCGTTTTCTCATAATCTCATTTCCTATACATATCTACCTTCTGTGTAGGAAATCCATTCTCACATGGCAGGGCACATCCTTTTGCCTACATTAGGAGCTTCTCTCAGTGAATACCATGACTTTCTGAAAATGGATTCTTTCTGGTTTCTTTCTTTCTGGCATGGGTCAGGACTCTTTTGACGTTACACAAATAGCAGTTTTATACTCCTGGGGATTATAATTCTCTCACACTGAGTTTAGGAGTTTGTGACTCTCAGGCAGTCTGTCCATTCATTATGTTTAGATTCATAAAACCAATATCCTTCTCTCAGGAAATATCACATTCAGACCTGTCCTTTCATCCTCTGAGATTTTCACCACTCTGCAATCGTATAAAAAAGACAGAAAGGCTTACTTTTCCCCTGTATTTAGTCATGGGACAATATCATAGTCTGAGCTCTGTTTTTTTTCTAAAAATTACAGCTCTCAGTAAGTGACTCAGCTGCCTAGCCCCAATCCCATTGGAATTTCTGCTGCTGACTTTAGTACAGGAAGAACAGTTCAACTTGTTACATTTAAATTTGATCAAACATGAATTATCTTTAGGATACCACAGTAATATTAACTTTTGCCATTATTATTTTTCTACCTCTGGTTGGTAGTTTGATGTAAAGAAAGACAAAAATTATTATTATGATGTCATTTGAAAAATGCCTTTCTAAGGCACTGAATTATAGAATCTTCAAGACATATTGATATTTATCTGATGCAACTGAGCATTCCTGTTATCAGCTGAGTTTGAAGATCAGTAATAAGTAGTATTATTTTGCAGTGATGAGATAGTATTTTCATTCTGGAGAAGAGTGCAGTATTGCTCTCCACTAATTGTTTCCTGGGGTGCATACACACTTGCTGGAAGCTTCAATCAGAACCTAATAGAGTGTCACCTAGGGTTAAGTGACAGTACAGATAATTAGGTATAACATTTATTTTCCTGGTTTTAAGTACCATTTTTTTTTGGTGATTTCATATTTTTCATCAGAGTGGCTGCTTAGCATATGACAAAGCATGGAATATACTCTCTGAACACAGGTATAAAAAGAAAATCACAAGAAGTGAAAGCCAGCGACTCTCAGCTACAATATAACTCGAGACAGCTATACACTGTACCTGGAAGAGAAAAAAGGTCTTACAGAAAGAAAGGCAAACCACAGAGGAAGATGATCAAGCAAAAGCTATATTTAACTTGAAAATACTCATTAAATCAGATATAGGATAATATCCAAGACATGGATTAGAAAAGCTACACGCAAAAGAGAGAGATGTGTGTATTATATGAGGGTTCTTGCTTAACCAAATGAGAAGGTTATTCATGGATGACTCTTATGCATAGCATAAGTACATAACCTATTTTTACATATGCACACAGCTGGAAAAGTACCTGAAGTAAAACGAGCATGAGCTTTGTGCTCATCATGTACTTTATGTGACCCAGGTGGTTCTTCCAAATCTGACTTTTCATGGGAAGAGTACATGCTGGAAATTCAAGTTTCCACTCAAATAAAGAGTATTCTATAATTTGGGAAGCTTGGCAGAAATCAGTGAATATTCACAATTTGCAAATCTCCATGTCCAGAAAGGAAAATACTCTGATTTCCAGTTTATGCCTCTGTAGACCAAGATTACTACTTTAAATGAATGAGAGCTCACAAGAGAAAAGGCAAGGCCGAATATTGGAGGCGGGACAATGAAAAGGTTTCTGGGAAAACTGAAAGTGGAACATAAAAAGATACAACATTACAACCTTCTCTCTACAAGAACCAAAGTGCAATTTCCAATGTGTTCCCAGTGCGTCTGGTCCTAGATGTGATTTTCAATCCAAAAGGATAGCATACCCTTTGCACACCTGGAAAAGGACCAACCATACCCAGAGAGATGTGTTGGAATGGTTTTATACATGAAGGTAGAGAGAACTGCATTTTTATTTGGTGCACTTGGCAAGAACATTTGGATTTACTATGTCCATATTAAGAAACAAAAATAAATTCCTGCACCTGTAGTAAATAAACAATCACAAACATGTGTTTGTAGGAATTGTTAAGTGCCTAAGCAGTTGGTAGCAAGGAAAAATCACAAAAAAAATAAACACGTTTAAACTGAGAACTCTGTACACAGCAGTAGGGAAACAAGAATTACTAGACAACCACTTTGAAAACAGTGAGCTGCATTCATCTGGTATTTTACTCTGAGTTTAATCTGAAATATGAATGCACACGTACGAAAAGTTGCAATAAAAAGCAGCAAAAGATGGTAAATGCTTTGTCATACCTCACTTCACCTGATTTCTAGCAGACCTGCATCTGAAGTGTGTTCAGTGTGGTAACAGAGAGCAAACTCACCATCTCTCCCAGCATGACACAATCTTGAGCCACCCTCTCTCACACAGCTTGTTGTCATGAAAAGCAGTTCCATGTTTCTGGCAGGTTTGGTTAAGGCTGGCTAATGGTATGACAGATACCAGAGATAAGTGAAGGAGAGGATTAGTACCCAGATTTTTTTGTCAACACTTTGTTGCCCTAGGAAATACAGCAAAAAGAAGCTCTGGGAAATTGTTCTCCAACGCCATTTAATGGAGTTAAGCATTAAGTTTAGCATTACTCGGGCTGTGTTTATCCTCTGGATCAAAGTGATGGTGGAGAAGAGTTTGCTGCAGCTCCAAATAGGGAGTCAATAGTGGTATCAGACCATTAGACATCTTGGTCCAATTCAGCTTGCTTTGCCAACATGGGAACTGTCACAACAGCAGAAATTATCTTGGAAGAAGTTCTGTAAGCTCTACAATCTCATTAATTCTCTATTTGGTAAGTAACAATACTGCGACAATATCTGTCAAGTAAGCATTAGCTGAGAAAAGGAGGCACAAACTGGATAAGTAGGTAAATGCAAAACAAAGTGTGGTTCTGTTTTCAGCAAAGTGGAATTGCAGAGAGGGCATCTCAGAGAATAACAGAAGCAGAGTCAAGTGTTTTGCAAGTATGTATGAGACCCCCACTATCAACTTTAGTTAAAGCGCGTCTTCAAAACACTGTGTGCTTCGACTGTTCAGAAGTAGGCAGACATAAGAAAGTAAGATGTATTTTTCTAGAATATTTCCTCAAGAGGAAAGGAAAAAACCCCTGACACTTAGAAATATTGTGATGCTCCTCTCTCCATGACATTTTAGGTCCAAATACAACAAAGTAGGACAATTTAAACCCTAAATGCCTAATTGTGAATCTGTTTTATTGGAACACTTCTATCTTCCTATGAAATTATTTGGTAAAATTCTCAATTAACATTCAGATCATTAAACTGTAATTATAAAAATTTCTTTCAATATTTCTCCCTTGCTGTCATGCAGAAAGCTGTAAACAAATATTTATAAAACATACTGTGTCTGTAATTAAAAGATCACAGTGTTGGTAGAGAGAGGGCTGAATGGATTTACATCAAAGTGTTCCTCTCAGAGCCCTTATTAATTTAAGAGGTTAAGCTGTTCATAATTTTTTCCCAAGTTTTTCAGCAAATCTTTAAGTGCCAGGAAATAAGATGAAAGGCTCCTTCTTTACCCTAAGCCTAAATACTGTAAATGCAAAAGTTTTTATTAGTTCAGTTAACAATTAATATGAGTTATAATAAACCATCAATATTTCCAGCAAAGGAAATATTTAAGTGAACCCTTTGTGCTATTCATCTTTGGTGTGAAACTTGACTTCAGTTCTTTTAGCTCTGCCTAAAATCTGCCATTTTATTTGTTGCTTAAGGAATGAAAAGCTGCCTAAGGAAATCTCCCCCTTTTCATGCCCAGGTAGAGCCTTGATATTGAACTTTGGACTTGAATAAAGACAGGAGATTTTTGCAATGCAAAATGGTCATCCCTTCTTTACCAGTACATCGGGTATAAGTAAAGTGCCCTGTGTATGTTGCAATGGAGCTGTTCCAAACCCATATTTTTTCCTACAGAATGAAGGCGAAAATTATGGCAGGGGTTTCTTGTATGTTGTGTAACAACGTTTAAATGCCATACAAATGTGCTCAAGGACTGTATTGGCAACTCAAACACAGTAAGTTAAACTAAACATCTCATCAGCCTCTCAGACTACATGTCCCATTCCCAGGCTGCCTTGCCTTTGAAATCTGCATGAGAAAATGTCCCTAAGAAGGAGAGCCAATGAATATAAAATATGTGGGAGAACACCACCCACAACAAAAATGACAACTTAAAGTACCCACAAAGACTTGAGAAACCTTGTTGTGTGCTGTGAAGATAAGGAAGATTGCCTTAAAATCCTCAGCATACATCCACATACTTCACGGAAAGGGTGCCAAGCGTTTGCCTGCTTCTGTGTAGAATGCAAGCTGGGGCTAGAAACTTGCAGATAAACTGCGTGAGTCACTTCCCAAAGCTGAGAACTCAACCTGGTGGCATTTTAACTTTAGATTAGAAGAAGGTATTTTTCTGTCTTCCACCCCTTTGCTGTGTTTTTTTAATGGAAATGGGAAATGGGAACTGGACATGTGGGTCACAGCCAGAGTACAGAGCACCAGTCCCTCACTAGTCAAATAGCCACATCCCAGCCTAACTGCTAAGCCTTCCTTTTCTGTATCACATTCACCCCAGATTCCTGCCTGATATAGCTGAGCTACAGCTGCAGCAATGTGGTATGCAAATCAAATGAGAAATTGCTTTAATATTCCCTTTTCATGGTCTCTTTTAAGTACTGAGGTCTCATTTTTCCAGTTTCAGGAAATGCGCTACTTGAGTTTTTGTTTTTTAAGGTCAATGTTATATGTTGTCTACAAGTGAAAAAACAGCTGATCTTTTCTTCTTTGTCCGCCTTCTCCTTAATGTGACACGAGAAAGAAAAATCGAGAAAAATAAACATTTTGACTTAGTTGAGGCTTGTTCTTTACTGCCTGTTACAAACAATGTTGTAACGAGTTCATTTCAGTTCATTTCCATTTTAGGGGTATTATGAGTTGTAGCACCATCTCTGCACTTAAAATGGAGCACACTCACTGAATCTGGCAAAGACACCACAAACACTAAAACTTTCATTTAATGCATCCGTTATATTTCATATTTATATTACTTAATAAGAGCCAGTGGGAAATTTTGACTTGAATAACTTCTTGACAGAAATTTTAGCAGGAGGGGAATCAAGGGTTTTCCAATATGAAAAAAAACCCAACTTGTTTTATATTCAGAAAATAAACTATTGCAGTTAGTGCCAGTTCAAACCAAGAATATTTCAGTTTGTTCAGTTCATCAAGAAACATTAAGTACACATCATGTTTGATAAAACATTATGCTGTTCTTCTTACTACAGCATAGACTTGAGAAAAACTAGTGTAAGGTCTGGTTTTTTTCCCCATGGTGGTGCATTTCCTAGAAGTGTAATTCTTTCTGGGTAAGGTTACACAATACTTTTCCTTCTATAGAAAAAATGATAGAAGATATTCCATATCTGCTTGTTTCTGTCCTCCACCTCCAATGCCATTCACTTGGAGATTGTGTTTTGACCTGCATCATTGGGGTGGGTAAGGCTTTCTACTGGAACCCTGTTTTTAGTCTGGTTTACATTGTGGCCCGCAAAATCTCCACCAACACAGAGGTGTAGAAAGAGCAGGTGAGGACCAGAGCATCTCAGTCTGGCTTTAATCCTGAGTGCAGCACACCTTCAGGCTGCTCCTGTGCAATGGCCCCTGCGGCCATCCATCCAGCTTCTGATTCATGAACACAAGGTATGGGAGAATTGTAGGAGATGCATCCCATGGGAGGATGCTCTGTCCGGAGAGAGATGCTGAAAGACCAAAAATTCAAAGGGTTTTTTCTTTTTTTAAAAATTCACACTGATAAGAAAATGTACTGTGATAAATTACTCCAAAGTATTGTGTGATTTCAAAGGTATCATCCTTTGAGAATTTTAATTGGAATGTTCCTAACATTGGAAAATCCCTAAATTGAATAACTTTTGAGAATTTCTACTCAAAGCTATTCTGATTTTATGACTTTCACCAACTGACAAAATGTCCTATACTTTTCTATGAGATAGGAAACCTTTGGGTGTTTGTTTCAATATCATCCAACATCATGTAGAGAAATATCTTATTAACCTTTGTGTATTTTTTAAAGTTAGATAAATACTCAAGGAGTATAAAATAAGCTGCAAATGAAATAATTTAAAGCAATTTAAAATATTTAAGGCTTGGACTCAGCACTTCAGTTCTGTTTTGATTAATTAGACCTTTCCAAACTTTTAGGGGGTATAGGAAGATCTCTAGCAAGCAAAGACATTAAAAAATAATCTCAAATTTTGTGAAACAAAGTTAATTGTTTTCAACTTGTTAGTTACAGCAAAATATATTTAACATGAGGTATTATCTATCTGGAAAATGTCACTCCAAGAAGCACCAAATAAAATACTTAAATTTCATTTTGCTTTTCTTAGCAGTTTAGCAAAATAAACAGGTTTGAAAAATTAATTCAGTCAAGTCAAAAGTACAAAATTTTGGTGGTGCAAAATAATTTAGTTTTTTCCCACTTTCCTACCCCAGCTACTATTTGGCTATCAGTGCGTATGGGTGATGCATCAAGTCCCAAGCACAGATGTTGCTGATTCACCAGCAAAAATGAGAGATAGAAAGGGAAAACACTTGCCATGCTCTGTGATGGTGTATAATTATCCCTGGTTCATACTAGGGCAAGACATTAATCTGATAATGGCAGAAGAATAAGTTTGGATTCCTGCTGGGGATGTCAAAAGGATTATAGTTCTACTCCTTCCTTTCTTCACTATGTTAGGATAGAGGAGGAGTAAGTTTGACTATAATGGTATCGAGGAGGAGTAAGTTTGACTATAAATCATCTATTGCATACATAAGCTTAGAAAACTCATCAGGTTCTAACATGATGTGTCCCTAGGCATCAAAAGAAAATTTCAGAGAGAACTGACTATACTGCATTAGGAAAACTAATTATCTAAAGCACAATCCAATTAAGATAGGGCATTTAGGGGACAGGATCCCAAAGCTAGGATTACTAGGGGACTGTTAGTAAAACATTGAACAGGGAGCTTCTGTGAGGCATCATATCTCCTCTATAACCCCACATTAAACCAGTGCCATTTTCTAACAATACTCATGAGAAATCACTTTGCTGCTTGAGGTCTTATATGCTGTGCAATTTCATGGTATAACATAATGAGACTTAAATATATGTATTAAACATAATGTATGGGTTTCCATGTCCACATCCTGAGGATATATGTCCTTCCATTAAAGGTAATATAAGCCAGACATGAGCATGGATATAATACAAATAGTCTGTACAAAGCCAGTCTGGGTATGTAAATAACAATACTTTACAATTACTCTTTAATAGCCTTCACAGAACCTCATTCTTGGAAAAAAAAAATAAATGAGCCATTTTTCACACTCAATTTGCAATACTTTATAAAAAGCTTGGATATTCAGCTTTTCTAAAACCTGCTGCTCTCGATGGTCTTCAGCTAGATGCCCAAGTCAACAAAAATCTTATGCTTTATAAATAACCATATATCAAAATTGAACTTGACATAAATTGAAAGACGTAAGCAATTAAATCCCTCAATATTTTTTTTTTTTAATTGGGTGTGGGTGAGAAAAATGTGACTTTTGAAAAAGCCTTGCTCAGAATCTCAAAGAGCATTTCTGGAAAGTAGAGTTTGTGTCTAATTTCTATACCATGCCTTTAGCAATTGGACTGTCCCTTCTGACGGCCTCAATACTTGAAAAAGCACCATGCAATGCTTGTCTTCAAGTTCTGGTGTCTCACTGAATTAGTGGCTCAAAAAGTTAGCAAAAATTCATGTATTTAATGATAAAGGGCAGAGGGCATGAATTCTAGCACTTGCAGGAAGATATATTTAATTAATTAATTATGAATAAATTATTAAGAAATGCCATTTTTCTTAATGACTAAACAAAAACATGTCCCAATGATAGCAATTTTGCTAGTCATTTAAAATGTAGCTTAGAGATTAAAAAAAAAAAAGAAAAAAGAAAAAAAGAAATGTGGCCAGAAATTTAAAAAAAAAGAAAAAAAGAAAAATATCCATAAAGCCGTGACTGAATATGACATTATCAGAATATTTCTCCTGCTTTTCCCAAGATTTGGTGGTTTGATGGTATAGGTCCTTTGGGACTGATTTACTGTGAGTCTGGACTTTGAATATGTTGAACATCAGCAGATGGATATAAGAAGACTGTACCCATCTCTGCATCCCTGCCAAATTTTTAATGCAAATTTTGGACAAACAGTTTTAGAAAAGTCTTGAAGTTGGCCTATGCTGTGGGAAGGTCAGTCTCCAGCCAAGAAGAGATTCACAGAGCTGTCAGCAACTCCTCTCTTGCTTTTGTATTTGTTGACAGAGGATATTTAGGTCATGCCAGAGAAACTGGCTCAAGTAATTCCAAAACAAAAAACCCAAAACCACTGAACAACTGAGGAGGGGAAGTTGTGGTGAGAAACTAAAGAAAGAGGGAAAAAGGTACCTAGAGATTTATTTTACTACTTAAAATAATTTATCGATTAAATATCTATTGTGCATCAAATACTTTAATGATAAAACTGAAATACAAATCAGACTGCACAGGTTACTTAGGTAATGGTATAAAATAATAGAAAACCAAAAATATTTCAGGCTTATGCTATCAATTTAGAATAAGCTATAGCAGTCAAGGAGAATACTCTACCGATGTTTTTAAAGTAATTCTCCTAATATTGCTGATATATCCCTCAAACCTTATCCTGAGATATTCTTCCCTAGGGTCACCCATAGTACTTTATGTAACTATAATTGTCTCTCAAAATCTTGCTGCTCACAGTCAGAGCCACTCTTAAAGACTGCAGTTTGTTCTTGCATGTTAATACATTACATGCACTGGAGAAACTGCAGCAAATGAGCTCTGAATGGGCATCTGGATTTACTGGAAATCATTTTGTTTTCTGTGGAAATATGGAATATAAATGATATTTTGCATGTTAATGAAATTTTGCTGAAGTTTCAAGTCTGCTGAGATTTATTATCAAGATGACCTAGCTCCTACCTAGTTTCCATGACATTTTTATAAGTGGGCTGAACTGAAAATTTAGTGTGTAAGCTAGAGAGTATACTTTTTTTAAAATACTAAAATAAAAGCAAAGTTTTATCATAGGGTACAGCTACACCTTTATTCTGCTTAAAATTAAGCCTGCTTGGAGTAATAGATTATTAGGAAATGAAACTCCTACTACCAGAACAAGGCCCCAAAATCATGACCAATTAAGTTGTCAATTCAAATATCCATACCTCTTGCCCAGAGAAGTACATTCTTGATGTGTTCCTGGTGAGAATCCCCAAATAATGCCTTTATTTTTTTTCCTAGCTTATTTATTTTACTCTGTCATCTTCTCTGCCTTTGTGATACTCCATTATGGTTTGGTCTTGTCACAACTGGAAAAACTATTTCTCTTGTTTTCAGTCAGCTCTCTCCAAACTTATGCCTGCACAACCCTTTATCTCAAATTTTTTACAAAAGGAAAGATGTAACTTCTTAGCCTGCATTGCTGGCTTTCACTACTCCCCTGGTAAGTATGAAAATGATCTTCCTGTGTGCTTTCTGCTATTCCACATCTGAGGGTTGGGGAAGAGCAACCCATTAATAACTGCAGTATTACATTCTTATCCACACCCACTGACTTCCCTAAAACTCTTTCTTCAAAGGTTACAAAAAGGCATCTAATAGTGTCCATTCCTCTCCTCTTTCCTACATGTTCACAACTAATCTTGACTATAAGACCACAGGTATGCTAAATGCACTCATCATCATCTGAGTATTTCTTTGCATCTTTAAAACTGTCTTTATCTGTCTTTCATTTCTATCCTAAATTCTGGGGGGAAAATCTTTTTGCCTATTTATGTAATATCTAAAATAATGTGAGCCTAAACCATATCTTGAGATCCTAGCCACATGAGTTATAAGTAATGGCCTTTGATCATGCAATCTCTTCCTACACTTAAAACAACAACTGCAACAACCTCTTTTACACAGTGCTTAAAGCATTTGAAATCTGAGCTTTCCATGTATTTCACAGCTATTCAACAGCATCCCATATAACAAGAAAATGGCAAAAGACAATAGCTAAAAAGTACACCTGTTATAGCAACAGTGATAAGGAAGTAAGAGGTTATACCATAGGGGACTGTTGGTGAGCACTTGCTGTTAACTCCTTTGGCCAGCTTCCACATTAACTCATGGATGCCTCTGGGAGATACTCTTTGTGAGCAAAAGTCAGCCATGCATCTTCTCTCTGTTAAACGGTTCCTGTTTTCATTTCAATACTGAAGTGAAGCATGCAGATTCGATTAATTCTTTATGATACTTTGCTAAATTGATCATCTAAATTGGAAAGATTTTAGCAGACATAACTGGGGATGAATTTCTTCAAGGTTTTAGTGTTCATTTATATGCCAGAAAAGACAGCAAGTTTTTCAGAAGAGCTCATTGTGGTAGATACTGAATCAGCCTAGAAGCATAGCCCTCATTTATAGATGTGAATAAAAAGTTTTTTGAAAAGCTTGCTGTGAACACTTTAGAACAGTTTACATTTAAGATAGGTGCATTCACAAGTTCTCAAAAACTGAGGCTCTGGTACAGTATTGCTGCAGCTAACCCAGATTGATACAGAATAAGTACAGGAGTAGCAGAATAGTGAAAAAGTACCAAATACTCAGAGAAGACATATAATTTTTTTCTTTCTAATTGGTTATTTTCATGCATAATGATGTTACAAAATTATTACATCATCATTAAAGGATCAAACACAAGACATGAGTTTTCTTTAAAATAACTACTTTCAGCAATTAGTAGAAGTGGCTAAGATTAAAAAAGGAAGGAGGTGCAAAGCAACTTTAAAGTCATAAAACTCTATTTTTATGAGCTGAAACTCTCCTTGGAGCTGCTGTAAGATTGCATGGAAATAATGAACCCAGGAATAGGAACTTCTAAAAATTTCTGCTTCTATGGAGAGCAAATTTGGAAGCAAAGTTGTCAAAACCCTCCAGTCATTAACTTTACTTAGTTTAAGGGAAGCATAAGAGCAATTAAAGGGTCATCTTTTTACTGATATCCATCTTCACAGATGAGTATAACAAAAGTGAAACACTTGATGTTCTCACCACAGCTGCAATAAGACTTTTCTCATGAAAGTTTTCTGTGGGAAAGATCCAAACTTGTAGAAAGGTCAGAGAAGATGACTTGTAAGAGAAAGAACCACCTCTCTCATATCTGGAATAAAACTGAGGGAAAGAGATTTTGGAGTAGCTCAGCCCAGAGGAATACCCAAGGCATTTGGTCTTACAGCTCCTTGGCACTAAGCAAAACCATGTTGTTTGTCAGTCATGGCTCTTCCACGGAATTGGAATTTGAGAATAAGCATTGCTAGAGCTTCAAAATCAAAGGCCAGAACATGTTTTAACTATGCATATGGTGAAAAATATTGAACTATTTTCCTTAGAGTCCCACTTCTGATTTAAAAAACCCTGTATTTCTTCATATAAAGATAGCAGCATGGTGGCCATGAAAACAAACCAGCATCCAACTCAGTATTGTAACCAAAAGGCCTAAAAGCCTTTGCAAAATGTTAATTATTTGTGTACCTTGAGTACTGGAAGGAAATGAGAGCATCGAAGAAAAGGATGCATCTGAATTGACAAACAACGAATGGTTGCAAACATAAACATTTCATGTTTTAAGTATTTGTCACGTCATCAGTTTTTCTAATTAATGTCTTCCTGAGAGGACATTCCAGTCTTTTTCTGCAAAATTCTTTGGATTTATTAAAATAAATAAATCAAGATGAGGAACCACAACAAATCACCAATTCAGGGGGAATTTGTTTGTTTGTTTGGGGGGTTTTTTGCAATTATTATAACAAAAGCCTGTTAAAACACCTCCAATTTCCTAATGAAAGATGAGTGATAATTTCTCCCTCTTTGCAGTGTACACAGACACAAACACACACGGTCAAGGTGTTAGGCAACATTTCACATCTCTTCTCCAGAAAGAAGATACTTATCTACCAGGACATCTAGGGACAGCATTGCCCTGCTTGCACCATTCATTTCCATTTTGAAAACTCCAAGAAATTGTCCCTATTGTCTAATTCAAGTTTTAGTGACAAACAAAGAAAGGACTAGCATGGTAGGTCAAATGAAACAAGGAGGGAACTATACAAACTTGAAATCATATTAAAATATAGACATTTTATCCCTCTGTTTGCTCCTAGGCCTTTCTCCTAGTTGACAAGTATTCAAACACTTGACTGGTGTTCAGTGTGTAGGTTCAAAGAATTAAATAAGAGTTAATAAGAATTTTAGTACAATATTATCTGCTGTGTGATGCATGTGCTCTTTACCAAATTTTTAAGAGAATTTGAACAGTAGGGTAAGATTTGTAAGAATTCAATACTGTGAGACACAGATACACTAATGCTAATTTTAAGGCTACCTTTCTAGTTTAAATAATTTAAAAGCTTTACAGTGTACAGTTGAATTCTCACCTACACTTCAATTGCATTGAGTTCTAGATCAGAGCAGCCTATGTAAACGACATGGATTTTCAAGACCTAATTCTAGACCTAATTTTCTCCTAACTTCCCAGAAGTTACTACATACCACAGCATATCCTCAGTCAAGGCATCTTTTTGCATCTAAAATGAACAAGTTCCTGTTTTCCAAGAGGTGCTATCAAATCAAAAGTGGTTCTTCACCACTCTGAACTGTATTTGGGTTGATTTTCTTCCTTTCATAAGCAAAAAAGCTGAAGACAAATTTAGTGACCCCCCCAGCTATCTGTAGATTCAGTAGTAGAGATCAAGTCCAGCATTTTGCTGCAACTTAGTACCAAAGTGCAGACAAAACCAGTGGTGAAATCCCCATGAGTGCAGACTTGCTTTGGTTTACAGCATCCTAGGAGGAAAAGGGAGAAGTATTAGCAATCAGCTGAGTAAAGGGACATAGTTTCAAAGACCATATTCACTCCTGAATGTTTCTGGAGCATTTTAGTTTTCATGTTGTACATTTTCAAAAAACTGCTTTTTTCATCACAAAGCAAGTTAAAATGTTGTGACAAGAAGACAGGGAGTGCTTTAGATAAAATGGCGACAAAATGTATTTCTGAATTAAAACTCTTGAGAGAAAAGAACAAACTCCTTCTGCTATAGTTGCTATCATTTCAGTCCTGCCAAAATATTTAAAATTCTCTGTTGGAAGCCACACTGACAGAATTCCTTATGTCCAGCTCAGGGAAACCAGTGATGCTGTGAATACAGGTGAGCCTTTATCTGGCAGCACAACTGCATATGTTTCTTTCACATTATTTTCTACCAGCAAGAGAGGTGAAGCTTTTGCCTTTTAATACTTTTAAAGCGGCAATAATCCTTGATGAGATAAATGCAGTGTTTTTAGAGGGAAGAACAGTTTATTCTTCATGGGATTACTCTAATTGCTTGGCAGTACTTTATTAGGGCTGGGTTTTGTCATTGTGAGTCAGGAAATGGATTGCTGGAATGCGAAGCACAAGATTTTGGATGCTCTTACTTTCTCATTTAAATGTTTTATAAAAACTCAACAGGTTTATTGTGTTTTTACTTTCATTTCCTTCCCCATGAATTAATCAACAGGCTGCAGAGTAGTCTGGGAATTGAAAAGACTTTTAATATTAAAGTCATTGCAAATGGCTCAGCTTATGTAAACAAGCCCCTAAAAATTAGGGCTATTTGGACCTAGTTCTCAATTTCTTATCATTCAATCAAACTGCAAAATATTTTCTAATTTTCATTCTGGATTCAAAGCATGCTGCTGAGGTAGAATACATTTTCAGAAGAGGTCTGTAAGCGTTCAGGAAACAGCTTGCGGGGAAAACACTAGGAGCAGAAGAAAGCTGTATCAGAGACTCCCTTTGCACTTCCCACTGGGACCTGCATCAGTCTCAGTCTTGCAGAGGATTTCATCACATCTATGACTGCACCAAGATCAATTGGGTCTGTGTCTCTACAGCATGAATTATTACAGACTAGGAGCAGCTTTGAATCCTCTGGGAGCCAGGGCTGGCCTTGACATAACTTTCAAAAATTTTCCTCTCTTACTCCTCTTCCCTGAACCAGGGATGGAGCAGTGCAACCTTCCTGGGCTGCTGGTTTAATTCAGCAGAACCAAAATTAAAGCTGAGAAGGGTAGGGGGTGCAAGACTTTCTGAATGACAAAGCTGCACCATAAAAAGGACCCATCAAATTGCACATGAGCCAGAACTCAGAACTTTCTAGATCAAACTAAGGAGAGGAAAATAAAGTGACTGAGGTGTAAAGTTAGGCTGCTACCTTGACCTGCAATAAAACACTCTTTTCTATTTTTTTTCTTTGTCCCCCATTTAAAACTGGCACAAGAATCCAGCAGTAAAATTATTAAGGGATTACTTCTGAGTTTCAGACTTTAGAAAGTTTTTTTCTCAACAAATACCATTGATGTTGGCAGAAAGTAATGAGAAAGGTTTTAACAATTAATAGAAACATTAGTGAGCAAACACTGCTTGCAGATCCCTGCTGGTATCACTGGATGCTTGTGCACAAATGTGATGTTTTGTCAAATAAGGTGCTATGTACTGCAGATTCAAGTTATCAAATAAAAATAGCAGAGATAATTTCAGCTCCATCCACAGCACTGGGAGCTGGGGAGGGGAGTAAAGTGGAGGCGGAAAGGAATATTTGTGGAGTAAAAAAATTCTGAATTTTTGGGGAGTGAGAAAAGAGGAGGGAATATTTATGTAAAAGCCCTGCAAAAACTGCTGGAAGAAGAGAACGCATTTTTTCCAGGCCTGGTCCATATGCAGCTTTGTGAGACTCTGCCAGTCTATACACACAATGCTGTGTGCCACACATCATCAATATAATTCTTTGAACGTGCTCACTCGGAAATATTTGTGCCATAGGCCTTTGCACGTACACCTTCAGCCAGACAGCCTCGTCAGAGTACATGACAGGGTCAGTAGGCCTGTGAGAACTTAGTCTTCTGAGAGACCAGAAAGCAACTACATGGAGACCTCAGCTCAGCAGTACCCTCAGGTACGCAACTGACAGCTATGGGTTCAGTCAGCAAAAGCAGTGCAAGAAATTGGCACAAATTCCTAGATGGGAAAAAAAAAATCCTAGACATCAGAGTTAATCTATGTTAGGACATTCAGGAAAGTTCATCTGGAGTATTTCTTAGTGTTGTTTGGCCATGCAATCTTATAACCGGTAGGTGAATATTTACAGTGTTAGAGCAGCTGACATTCAGCTTCCCTTAAATAAGAATAAAATGAAACAAGCTTAACTTCAGCCATTTGTTTCACTGAAAAAAAAGTTCATAGGAAAGGTATAATACAGTTCAGTTATAATAGAATTATATTCTCTCCAAATTCTCTGTAGTAGAAATAGAAACCCCAAAGAGATAAGCCTAGATATTGCCAAAAGAAAATTCATACAAGAAGAGAAATCTCTCAAACAGATATCCATATAGATATATGCCCTCCATGCTAACAGTTTAAGAGCAATTTCCTTTTCTCAAATGAAAATCTGTGACAAAATAACATATGCTGATTTATTACAAATTCTGAGCAAAGCAGATTTCCCTACACTTGATATTCATAAATTCGATGAGGCAAATCTTTGTAGCACATAGTCTGTGTTTTCAGCAGAATCATCCTTAAGGCAGCCAAATATGTCAATTTGTGGGGTTTAAAATGTCTTGGGTATAAATAACGCATACACATTCCAGGGAATTTTAGCCATTATTGACTCGGTAGGAGCAACATGGCATCTATGGACTATAGACAATATTCTCTGTTCTCTCTCTCTCTCCTTCACCTTTATTTTTCTCCTCCCCTGCTTTGCCTGGGCAAAGCACAGCTCTCATATTCTACTCCTCTCCTCTGTATTGAAGTTTATTGTGTGACTGAGGAGCTTGTGGAAGAGTGTTTCTGCTTCTGAGCCAGCATCTTTGAGAAATTTCTTGTGAGGAACTGAGAGCTTATTGAAGGGTACTGTACAGAATTAAGGGCTTGTTATCAACCACTTGTGAAAGTCTATTGTACAAGCTTGAGGGCTTTTTAGCCAACAACTTTTGGGTCTTAATAGTAGGCTGGTTGCCAGAGTTAAGGCAACTGTACAATAAAGCACAGGAATTCCCTGACCTGTGGTCTGGTGTCTTTGTTCAGACTGATGAGAATTTATAACAAACATCATGGCCCCTACTGATGGGTCACAAAACATGCCTTTCCCTCCCCCGCCTTTCTTAACTGAACAAATTAAAACCAGGAAAATTAAACAAGAAAAAAAATGTACAGCTTGTTCCCTGTGCTACCTAAAGTTTTCTCCCTCTCAAATATTTGCTGGTACCTCTTCCCCAGGAGAAGTCTTTCCCTCATTTTCTAGGAGAAGGATTGTATAGAGAAATGGATGTGTGGCATGGTCCAGGACAGCCACAGTTGTGGCTTCCCATGTCCTGTACTGGTGAAAGGTTTGTGACAGCTGTATTTCCTGAAGGTAATTTAGGTTTAACCCTGTGTTCCCTGACCACCCCCACAGGCCTGTCAGCGCAGAGAGTTGTGGTGGGCGGTGTTTAAGCAGCCCGCTCCCCTGGCCTGGTGGCAAATGTTACATCTGCATCCCTGCTCCTCCATTCTCCCTTCTGAGGGTCTGGTCAGTAACACAAGATATTTTCACGGCTCTTGTGTGCTGAGACTACAGGTATATTTGTGCCCTCACACTTGCTCAACACTACACATTTAGTATATGTCTGCAGCTGCCTCAGAGTCCCAGGTACAGAGATACACTTGGTCTCTTCTTCCGCAGTCTCATCAGTCTTAATCCCAAAGATTTCACATATGATGAATGAATTTCTATGAGTCTGAAGTTAAAGTTTTTAAGCATCTTGGTTACTACAGGAGGAGAGTGTGAGACAGAACAACATGCTCAAGCCCTACCTGCTTGTGAGCAGCACTGACTCACCAAAATATAAAGGAACAGAAAGCAGTCCCTGCTTTTCCTTATTTCCCAGATGTTTTTGTAATGTAACCATGTCCACTGTCATCCAGAAGCAATGACTGAAAGGAAAGACAAGTGGTTTTAGGAAACGTGGTTGTGCTACAAAAACAGTCTCAAGGCAAAGTGGATTTAAACAGAGCATCTCCCTACAACTTCATTTTGTAATTCCTTTTCAGACTTTAATCTCTGATTACTCCCCCAAATCAACTGGCTGCAATAACAAAGCTGAGAAAGCCCTCTCTTTAAGTGATGCTTGTCTTCCTAAACAAAGCTCTCCAAGGAAGCTGACCGGTCACTCTGTGGAGGCTTCATCATTCCTCTCACAATGTGCTTTTTTCGAGGGCTGCGTAACATTGCTCTGCCTGCTTTAAGGCTGTATGAACACAGCTGTCACTAGCTGAATTAAATGAAACAGTGACTCATACTACATCTTTGATATTGAAAAAGGCATGGGTAGTATTTTGTAGCTTTCAAAAAGCTATGATTTCACATTACGTTTAAATAAAGAGGGCCAATGACTTTAGAACATACAAACCATAGATGATAGATGGTATACCATGTATTAAAAAGTTTGGCCAATATTTTATATGGTTTTGTCATCATCTATCATCATGAGGATCACAAGCAGAAGAGAAGTTCAGAAAAACTTTCAGAAGAATAAGTATGCATTACAGGAAAGTAGAGTAAGGAATTAAATGAAACACAAAGCACTGCTTTATTCACTCCCGGATTAGATTTTCTTTGGTAGGGTAAAAAAAAAAAACTGAACATGCAGAGGCTCTGGCTATATTTGGCTTCATCTCACACATTCAGTCACCTTTCTGCAAAGTGGATTTGAGTACTATTGTTCTTGCAGAGTGGAATCTCATGTTTGCCTCCTGAAACGAGGGCAGCACCAGGTCTATCAAAGGAGAATTGTAGGCAAGTAATTTATGGTGTTAAAAACGCATTTAAGATCTGCTTCTCCCCATTCCTCTCTTTTCTTCTGCTACTTTCCCCAGATGTTTATTTAAAAAAATACTTTCAAAAACTGATTTCAAAGTAAATATTGTGGACACCAGAAGAATACTGTGCTGCTTAACCTCTGCAGGAAAGAAAAGTAAGAAAAACATACTAAGAACATCATAAAAAAGTATATACTTAGGGTGCATAGTGATGGTGCACTTATTCTGCTGAGAAGGAAGCAGAAGACACTGTGGTCAAACTGGTAATGAAGGCAGCCATTGGAAAATTTGATGAACACTTTCCTTTTCATATGCTTCAAGCTACAATCTGGTTAAGAATCACTTTAATTTTGATGCTGTTCCTCTGTTGCTGTGTATTCCAACTCAGCATTATTCATTTTAGGTAAGATGCTGATGTAGAAGTAGGTTTAAGTAATCTTGGAAGTGTTAGGCAGATTATACCCTGGAGTTATTTGGAGGATGGAATTCAAACACTTCTGAGCATGATTCTGAGCACCTGTAAAGTCTCACTTCTTCCTTGTAGCCCATAAAGGAATGATTCAGCCAAGACAAATTTAATTTGTGTACTTTGCACCCACCTTTCAAACTTGCATATTTCCCAATGATTTGCTGTCATTCTGCTTCAGTTCTCACCTCTCTGTCTTGTAGTTTCTTCAAGAATCAATGTAAGTTTGAAGTTCTCAATGATGCCACAAAGTACTAAATAAAAGATAATCCTTCCCCAGTATTTACCCAATATTTCCTTTGTCTTCATCATGGCCCATTAAATCTAATTATATCCACATTAACATCCCCAGGGTGTTAATCCAACAGCTCTCCATCTGTCAGATAAACTAGAGAAATGTACTCAAATTCTGCTTGTGATTCAAGTCCCACACACTGAAAGATACAGATACAGCTTTATCTCTTCCTCCGGCACTCATATCAGCGCACAAAAAGGGTCATTGAGAAGATGTAGTAGACTTGCAATTCAAGTTGCCTGTTTGCTTGCCAACCCTTTGCACAATATGGGAATTTCATGAGGAGCTAGGATAAACAGCTTTTATATGTTTCAAACAACAGTCTACTTTTCCTAGAATCTTGTCCTTGACTAGATACAACATGACAATACCAGATTTCAAGAGACCCTAAATCTGGATTTAGATTGTTTTGTAGATTCATTGGTGTGGCCTCACCTTGAATATTGGGCGCAGTTTTGGGCACCACAATTCAAGAAAGATATTAAACTATCAGAGAGCACCCAGAGTTGGGCAACAGAGGCAGTGAAGGGCCTTGAGGGGAAGCTGTATGAGGAGTGGCGGAGGTCACTTGGTCTGTTCAGACTGGAGAAGAGGAGACTGAGGGGAGATCTCCTTGCAGTATGCAATTTCCTTGTGATGGGGAGAGGAGGGGAAAGCACTGATGAACCCTGCTCTGTGGTGAACAGAGACAGGACGTGAGGGAATGGTCTGGAGTTGTGTCAGGGGTGATTTGGGTTGGATATTAGAAAAAGGTTCTTCCCCAAAAAGTGGTTGGACACTTGAACAGGCTCCCGAGGAAAGTGGTCACAGCACCAAGCCTGACAGTCCAAGAAGTGTTTAGACAGTGCTCTTGGGCACATGCTGTGACTCTTGGGGCGTCCTGTGCAGGACCAGGAGTTGGACTTGATAATTCTTATGGGTCCCTTCCAACTCAGATTATTCTCTGATTCTGTGATTCACATCTGGTTCTTCTTGGTCCTTGGAAACACTCTAGGTATACAGAATTTTAGGCTTAGTATTAACATAAAGCAAAAAGAGAGACAAGTATTTACTTTACACCACTACATAGGGTTAAGACTAGACCATTTGGGCTGAGTTTTGTTTATTTGTTTTTAGCATAATAGAGTAATTTTATTTGTTTGTTTTCAGAGTACCAGAATAATTTAGATTGAAAAGAATCTTTGTAGGTAATCTGGTTCAAACTCACTGCAGAGTCTTGGTCAATGTCAAAGTTACATTGGATTGCACAGAGACTTATAAATTGAAAGTGGGGAACATAAAATGAAGGAAGGAATGGCATTCTAGTCCTAAGGGTATTTCTCTATATTTTAAAAACTCTTTATTGAGATATCAGAGCAAGAGCTTTTCTTGCATTTCATCTTACTCTTTATCTCAAGAAGAAAAATACTGCTGGTTGCATAGTGAAGATCCAGCCAATTAAAGAATGAAAAACCTTTTGAAATATGTCTTTCTTTCTTAAAGCTTGTACACTTCATGCCAAAGGGAATTTGGAGAAAAAACGTGGCATTGCAAAGCAACTCTGGCAAAAAAAAATAGGGAGGTGTTTGCAGTAACTTTCTTCCTAGTTGTAAGGACATAAAGAATCCAGCTGAACTGTCTTAAAACACTTTCAGAGCCACAAGAAGGAATCTCCCATAAGATAAGCCACCACAACAGGAACTTGAGATAAGTGCAGATGGCACAGTAGGAAGGAACTAATTACAGGCCTAATGGAGGTGGAGGTTTGGTCACTATCCAGACAGCAATTCCCACCATAACATCTATACCCTGTGGATACCTGGGACTTGGACTGTATAAAAGCGATACCTCCATAAGAACTTTGGGACCCCCAACAATAAGAAGACAAGAATGAAGAAGGACCAGCGAGACGCTTCAGGGATCCAGGTGGTGGTAATATCTTTTGTCTAATTTCTCTCTCACTCCTGCCTTTCCCTCCCACAAACCTATAAAGATTTTGACACAATACTACATGATCTTCTTCTTGACACACAACTCATTAGCACTGTATCAGCTCTCTGTTCCTAGCAGCATGCTCACAGTCCATGGAGATGTCTGTCTTAGGCTATACTGCAATATAAATGAAAATGTTCTGTCAGAATAGTGTCAGAAAGAAAGTTAACTGGAAAAAGTAAGTATCTACAGCTACCAAGTTATTCAGCCTATGTTTGGCCATCAAATAATGAGACTCTTTGTCCCTCCTCACCCTCTTCCCCCTCCTCTTTGCTGCCAAATTATTTCCCTTAAAAGTAGGATTTGTAAAGGAACAGGAGGTCTCTAGAATGACAACAATTGACTCATTGCAAAATTCATTACCAAAGGAGTTTCTTTGCACACTCCAACTCTAGGACACAGCAGGACCATAAACCATAGGGCATAGTCAGAAAGGCACCCTATCTCTCCCCTAATGCAATGATAATGGGTGCTGCTGTCCCTTTGATAAAGGAGCTATCCTACAGTTTCTGCATGAGAGACAGAGCTCATCTATGAAGGGACGAGGAATCGATATGCCCCTCTCCCCCTGTTCAAGTATTTCTTCTGAATTCTCTCTTTATTTGGTGCATTTCCATCCTTCCAGTCATAAACCATAAGACACCAGTCACTCTGACCAAATACTATGACCCAGCTTCATTACCAAAGCAGTCCAAAGAGTAAGGCTATGTGGAAAACCTTGGGAGACATATGATTCAGTTTGTGAAATATGAACAGTGAAGGATAGAGTCTTGTTTTATACAGCGATGATCACTCAAAGTGACATTCTGTCACACATTATGTGACATTTGGTGACAAACATGGAGTGGATGATATGAAAATTTAAAAAGGTGATTTTGAATTGGGGGTCCCAAGTCACCTTTTCTGATTAACACTCTAAAATGCCTACACTCCGTGTACTTTTATGATGAACATTCTGCCTGATAAAAGAGTATTGTGAGAGAGTGGGTAGTGGTTACCATTTTTCTGAAGCTGAAATTCTCAACCTGGAGGTCACTGCAGGGACATGGGCAGAGGTAGGGCAGGAGGAGACTGCCACAAAGCTCTTCTGGCCAAATGAGATGGACTAAAAGAGAAATCATGAATGATCATCAAGTGTTCTCAGAAGCAGAGACATTGACTAACACTAACAGGTGTCAGGCAGAAGACAAAGAGAAAATTAATTGTCGCCCTGATTTTTTCAGCCTTCTCTTCTGTTTCACAGTTTCATGTTTTGGGTTCTTTCTCACGCTCTGGTCTGTAAACACAGCCATTGTTATCGTATAGTTTCAAGGTAGTGTGCATTCTTTGTCGTAGAGATAAGGACAGCTGATGGACAGTCGTCCTGACCAATGGGATGGGGAGAGGTGTCAACCTTCTCCCCCAATCCCTGGCCTTTGTACAAATACTATATAATAGAGTCAGATTTTCAAATAAAGTAGAGTTTTAGTTCATACCTTCTGATCAAAGTGTGTGTATTTGTATGTGTGTGTGATGAACTGTGTCAATTAATTCCTCAGATCACACAAATGAAATTTCTTGCTGCATCATATTGTAGCTGCTGAAAGCTGGCACAGTCTCAAGGCTTGATTGAACAGGTTCATGAAACTGGAACCAATTTGAAGCGATTAAAAGGATACTATCTTCACTAAAACCCAAACAATTTTGTGGCAAGGCCTCAGATTATCTAAAAGCTGAGAGAGTCTGTGAGAGAAACAGCATGATATGTTTCCGCTCATTAACCATACCTCCCTAAGGATCAGCTTCTGAGCACTGCCAAAGGTCTAGCTGAATCTTTGCTTCAGGGACGGTTTTCCTAGACATATTCTAGAAAAATGCACTCTGATAGGAAAGAGGAGACTGATCACCTGTGTAACTGCAGATTGAATGGCCCTTACTGATTACTAATGACATTTTAGAATACTGGAGCATTACAAGACTGTGAGGTGAGGGTCTGAAGTGACACAGGGTTCCCAAGCAGGTGCAAAGGAGAGCCCCTTTATTCCAAAAACTTGGCCTTTTTAAGCTATTAGCTGGCTATCAGTTACATACTTTTAAATCATAACAAGCATAATTCAACCCACCACCATACACCACAATGTGAACACACAATGGTTATGTAATGTTTTTCTACCCCTAATTCAGCTGAGTCTCTTCCCACAGTCTTTTTCTTACTTAGCTGAAGTAACAGGCCTGAGACATGATTTTACAAGGCCTGTCTTTTATAAAGCCTTGCTTATCAGCAACATAGGACAACTGAGATGCTAATGTGCTACACTGCAGAGTCATGGCATATATTTATGTAAATCCCTTGGGCTTCCTAAAGTTCCCAGTTTTATGCTTATCCCCACCTGTGAATAATTTGCCATGCTGTATCCAGTCTGTGGAATGGTGGAAATGAGGGAAATTACAAAGCTTCTAAGCCAGCATTTACTATGGATGTCACAGATGTCCTGGGAGAAAAGGCCAAATTCCAGTGACCCAATGCAACCATTCAGTAAATCCCACAGAGGGTAGAGTTAAAAAGAGAGCAAAAGAAATCCATGCTGATATTTCAAATCTCTGGTTTAAACAGAAATGAACTTTGTCCTTGGTGAAAGTACCTACAGTTCCCAAGAGCCAAGTGTACAGAATGGCTGCGTGCTTCTACTGGAATGTCCTTCAGGACAGTAGGCTAAACAGGTGTTAACAGTGGCTTGCATGGCACAAGTCTCTGAGACAACACCAGTCTTGCTGAACTGCAAGGAAGAACGACTTCAATGATAGGCTGAAGTTCTACAGAAAAAGTACAATGTTTCACAGGTTTGGGTGCTGGTCGTTATAGTATGGAATGAAAACTGGTGCTATGGCACTCTAAGCTTCTTATTTCAGCCCTGAAGAAAGACTGTCTTACTGTTGAGAAATCTAAACCATTTAAGAAATGGAGAACTTACACTTTCTAAAAAAGGTATTTAGCTACTTAAAGATGCAGATTAATTTTGAAAATTCCTAATGGGTGTCATACTGACACTTCAACTGCTCATCTTCAGTATGTCTACAGATATCTAATCCTTATCAGAGAAGCAAAAGGTTCACCAACACCCTTTCCCTCTTCTACTCTGCAATGAAGAGGTTAGGGAGATCCTTATTTTCAAATCATCCTCAGTGATCCAGCTTACAGATATACATAGTTTGCAAAAAGTTTGACTCTCAGAACAAAAGAGGTTTCTACATAGAGCATAGGCAAAACCTGGACTATATGTTTTATCTTCTCTCTTGAAACTTGAATGCCAATAAAAAGTAGTGCCTTTTATCTATTAATTAATTTATTATTTAAATTAAAGGTTTAGGATATTTAGGCTACATTCCATCTGAATTGACAAGAATGATGAATGACAGAATAGAAAATGTGTATTAAGTTTCCCCTGGTTTGATCACAACAGGTCTGTTTTCATCTTCATCATTTTAACTCAGTCTACCTGTAGGGAAAGGAGAAGAGCATTTCCTACTCTATTTTGAAACCTAAGAGGCACACTTGTTTAATAGAGGCTTTGAACTAGTAAAAATTACCCTCTGTTTTATAAACTATATTACAGTTTGTTGTCACAATACCAAAGTCTGGCTTTGTTCTTCAAAGTCTTCTGAGATGAGTTCACAGGATGAAAAATTCCATAAATATGCATGGGGCAGAAGTGTGTCTTTTGTTTTCTAATTAAATATTTATGTCATTCAGAGCTCCAAACCCTTCAGCATATACAGAGCTGGAAACCATGGTATGTGGCCCAATGATATAAACTATACAATGAAAAGTACCAGAGACAGCCATTTCCCTCCACTATTTTCAAAAGCTATTAGAAGAAAAAAAAAAAATCAAAACTATCTTGAATTAGACAAATGGAAGACTCAGAGATAATTCTATTAAGAATTTTGAAGTGAGTTTCCCAAGAGGATGAAATTTGAAAAAGCTAAATTGTGTTCTAGAGAAATAGGAATTTCCTCCTAATAATACAGGACTAAACATGCTACAAAATGTTAGAAGTTACTGAAGAAAAAAAAAATTCTCCAAAGATGAAAGGTGACCAGGAACCATGGTGGAGAAAAAGAACTGCATTATGATATACAAATCATTCTCTCTTTGACTAGCAACCACAACATAATTTTTATTGCTTTCTTAAACATTTTCAAAATTTGTACCGTTTCAGATGGTTTGCAGCCATAGCTGTTTGTTTTTGGTTTTTTAAAAAATTATCTTAATTTTTAGTATATTCGGTGATAGGGATAGGAAGGAGGAAAAACAAGACCAACAGCAGATATCAGAAGGAGGAAAAAACAAGACAAACAGCAGATATCAGAAGATTTTTGCAGAATTTTGAAGATAGAAGTGTTTCATCTTGATGCCTGCAAAATAACCAGGGAAAAATGCATTTTAGGTGTCATTACAAAACAGACACACTTTCCTTTATAATTTCTGTAGTAGGAACTCTGAAAATGTTCAGATTGAAGCTCTTGTTCATAATGTTCCACATCAAGATTACAGCTAATGGAATCATCCAGACTAATTCTAAGATGCTGGATTTTCTAATTGTCAACAAATGTAATAGTGAGAAGTTGTTGCAGCTATTTTTCCTTGATAGATCTCAAAGCACCACACATTCATTAATTCCAGACTACAGCAATCTCATCTTCTTGAGAATGTACTCTCAACAAAACCAGAATAGCTTGCATAAACTTTATCTCCAAGTGAATAACCTAATCTTCTACTTCAAACACATATATCCTAGCTTACAAACAGAGTCTTCATGTGGTGTTACTAATTTTAGCAACTGCTTGAAGGTAAGAAGGCTGTAAACTGTTAATCAATTGAAATACAGCATTTATGCAGCAGCATTAACAGAACTTGACTCAGAGTGCTTTCTGAAAAATACAGTGGAAATTCTTGAGTGCTTGAATATCAAAAACCAAGAGAAAATTCTAGAAAAAACCTCACAAGTATAAATAAACATAGAAGATAGTTCATTACATTGTTCCCTGGATGTCTCCACGTTGCCAAGTGTTTTAGTTTCCCCAAAGCTCCCTACAGACATCTGAACCCATCTGGCAGGTATAAGAGAAAACATTCTGCAAAATACCAAGCAGGATGTTAAGCTTCTTGGTTAATTGAAACACAAAATAAGTAACTCAACAATTTCTTCTTCTTACGGTAATCAGAAGAGAGTTTTTCAAGCAGAAGATAATTTCATGTTTTTCCATGCATGTACAAGCCCTGGATTGAGGAAAAACATAGATCGCTTGGCAGGTAATCTGGTTGTTTTAGCTGGTGCAGAGTCACCAGCAAATGAGTGCAGAGCCGTAAGATTCTGAGGAAGCACTTAAAAATCTGCTTCTCTCTACTTGTCTTTAGAAGTAAAATATAAGTCTTGCCTATGCACCATATTGTTCTAAGTATATTTATGAATATCTTATCTGTAGCATAGGATGAAGGGTTACAAATTTTTTATGCAGGTACAGCTACAAGTGTGCTTGGGACTGACTGATCAATAAAAGGTAAAAAAACCCAACAAATAAAAACAAGGCAAAAAGAAAGAAGCTAAACAACAGACATGTCTGATAAACAAAGGAATTCCCACTGATAGAAAAAGCACAATTTTGTATAATACATTGGAGTGTGTGCTTATGCTGTTAAGAACTGACTAAAACACTGCTGAAGTCTAAGAACCAATATATATGACCAGACCACTGGAAAGTGGAGTAAGATATGCTTTCTTATCCAGCTCTTGAATACAGGCTTTTGCAAATCCTGCTACGAAGAGGAGAGCACAACTTTATTTGGAGCCCTAAACTGCCCAGTGGTTTTTGGGAAAACCCAGTGTGAGATCCAAAGCACAGATCAAAGCAGGGGAATTAAAAGTAAAAGCAGTGTGAAGAGCTAAAATAAAAATTATTCCATCAATGTGAGTATAGTTTTGTAGATGTCTTATAGCTAATTACTAAATACAAGATTATATTTCTTCCAGCCCTTGCAGAATACAAATTAACTGCTATTTTGTTCCTACTGCTGTAACCCCAGATACCTCCAGTTATCAAGCAAAAAAAAAAAGGAAGGAAAACAAAATGACATTTCATGCACCTTATATACATATCAAAAGGTAAAAAGTAGAGAAAGGCACAGATCACTCCATGAGGCAGAGAATTCATGCTGAACCCCTCTCATATTATTGTTGAACTATATTATGTGTATGGGCATTGTTACACACACACACTGCACCTTATTATTTCAGGCTTTATAGGAGCTTTCTGGGATGCAATTCAAACATTTTTAAGCACATTGCTTTGGACAAAGCTCAGCATAGCAAGAAATGAGAAGGCAGGAATCCACATTTATATTCAGAGTAGCTTATCTCACTTGGTCCCATTAGACCTGCACTACCATTTAGCAAGTGCCTCCTTTGTCTAGGGATGTTCTTTCCTTATATTAAGAGGAAGATGTGATGCAAAGTTTGAGATGATGGCTAAGGGACGACTCAATGCACTGATTTATTACTTAATCAGTTTTGCAGACAAAGAAGGTAAGGACAAGGTAAAACACATGGTTTGCACAAATTCTGCACTTTCCTCTCAAGGAAGGCCTCAAATAGTTCAGCTTATGAAGAAACCAAGTGAGAAGCAAAGGAAACAGCACAAAGTTGTTGTCATTCTCTAGAAGAGCCCAAAAGACGTCAAGAGAGATGATAAAGCTGTGTGTGCAAATTAAATATATTGTGCATACAGCAACTCAAATACCAACTTATTTTGGTCCTAGAGAAGAAATGGCCTGTGACAATTACTGGTTTCTCCTGACAAATAAGGCCCACTTCAATTTGGGACTATCACCTTTCAGGCAATTTTGTACACCTTATTCATATATGTTTCTGGGCTGCTACAAGGCCTTACAGAGCAGCCTTGCCCTTTTCTCTCACTGCATCAGACTACTGGGCAATATGTCAACCACTCCCCTCTGGACACACCTGAGTTTAATCAGTGGAGTCAGGCCCAGCTCCTTCAATCATCCAGCTTGGTGTCATGATGCCTGATCAGCACCATGGATTAGTCTCTTGTCTGGGTAACTGCTCAAATTGCCTGCTATGCAAATTGGACAACCTATATGTGTCATTGAGGCTCATTTTTCTGACAAGGATGATCCATAAACTCAGAGATGTCAAGCCTACTGCCCATCTCATTTTTCTTTCAGCAGCGCCAAGTCTACCTGGTACTGTGTACTACATTTCATCTTTTGGAAAATGTTTTTCTAGGTTAGGGGAAAAAGTATGCCTGCAGTGGTGTTTGGACTCCTAGATGTAACAATATTTTAAGCTTTGTTTTGGTAACACCTATTCAGAAATTAGGCAGCTAACACTGCAGTCAAATGACTGCTTCTTAACTCTGTATAATTTTTACTAGCAACGAAATTCTACCACCTTCAACAGTAACAGTGAAATTTTTTCTAAGTGGCAAGGACAGGGAAGATGTGCAACACATCAAGAACACAACACACAGAGAAAAGAAAAGAAAAGTTAAATTTTCCTGTAATGGATTTGGAGGTTTCAAGACATAAAACAATTTTAATGATCAATAAAATGGAGAAATCACTGGTACAAGGCAAACCCTCCTCTCTGAGGACCCCTTATAGCAATAGTACTTCCATGATTCAAAGATGTTAAAGACTGTTAATGCTTATTTTCCTTGCTGTATAAGAAATTTTTGGATGCTTCCCTTGGCTCTGCATCATGACAATATAACATGACTACATAGGTGGTCTATAACAATCTTAATGAAAGTATTTCTGCTTTTACCCACAGTTTAAAGTTATGAGAGAACTACAATTGTCTATCTATTGAAGTTCTTACCAGCTTTAACATTTTTCTTAGCACATGCTGATTGTAGGTAACTCTAGCTCCCATGCTCTGCACCTCTAGGAATATTGACATTTGTGTCTTTCTACTTGACTTTTTCCATTCACAGTTATTTATGCTCAGGTTTCTATTCACTTGGACAACTAATGACATGCAGAACTAAAGCAAAGTGGTATCAGTCACTGAACTGTTGAGCTGGAAGTGCAAATATTGGTGCATAATTGCCAATTCCCTCTAATTAACCTAAAATACTTACACTGACTGTAGTTACAGAAACTTAGATTGCAACAAGTCTGTGTTATTTACAACGTGACATAAGGCAAAAAGTAACCCCCTGATCCTTTTCCAGTTTCACATCTAGACTCTGCAAGCATCAGCCTCATTCTATGAGAAGTCTACTTGGAGCAGGAGACAACAGCATGGGCAAGACCTGCAAGTAGCAGCAATCAAGACCTGGGTGGGAATTGATTTTGGACCTGGACAGAGCAGTATGAGGGTGTCCAAATTGACCACGTGAACATGGCTCCCTAAATGGGCAGGGCCTAGTAGTCACCATTTTGAATAATTAGCAATTTTGAAATAATGCAAAGTATGGTTTCAAGATTGTCATAAATGGCAGTAAAAAGGGGATATATTACAAAGAAAGTTCCAGAGAGCAGTGTGTGAGGATTACATGTCTGCATCATCCAAACCCTAAGAAAACACTGTGAAACTAAAACACCCTTAGGGCAAAAATTATTATCTGGGGAAAGGGAAGGTGTAGCAGAGATGTTTTCTTTAAGTACTAGTATTTAAACAATCAGTCCAGTATTCTTAAAAATGTTTTAGGATGAATCTGTTATTCCTCTCAGCAACTGATTTGCTGCCATGAGAATTGCTGATTTCAGTGCTAGGGCTGGAGAACAGATAAAATTCTGACATCATTCAAAGTATTAGGATGTAAGACTTTAAGCATATCAAAAATTATAATCTAGTCAAATGAAAATGTAAGACATATACTCAAAACAATGTTATTTGTTATTTATCTCTCCTGACAAACCAGTGGGTTTAAAATAAATTCTTTATTTTAAATGAACATTGTTTAGCAAGCAGCAGAAAGAACGAAAAAAAAAGTCACAGAAGGAAAAACAGTTTTCCATTAATTTTTATGGACATTCAATCAGGATCAAGGCAACCGTTCAGAAAAACAAATCACAAGTGTACACAAACCCACTGATTTATATTGTGTCACAGAAGTTCCTTGAGCTTGAAACAAATGACAATGTTTAAGAAGCTAAAATATTCACAATTCAACCACAATTCAATGTGATCTACTAGTCCTGCTAAGAAATCATGTTGCTTTAGTTGCAGCCTGGCAATTAGAGCATAGGGCAAGGTTTGCTAGGAGGTTTCATGAGCAGAAAAATGAAGCCAAGGGGTATGTGAGAACTTGATTCAATCTGGTGTGGCAAAGAACAAAAAAAAATACATTTCTTGTTCCACACAAATATTTTATTTATATTTTTTTACCAAATAGCCAAGTTTAAATTATTTACCTAATAAAGTTTTTGGTTTCTTCTTGAGCAATCCAGAAGTTTATTTGCCTACATTGACTCATAATAGTCATGCCACCTGTCTACCGACCTTCATAAACAGCCCTCTTACTACCCTGAAGTGTGCTTGAGTCTACCTCCTTTGTATGTTGTTTGAAAGAAAACATTCCTCACAATCTTTCCCAACTAAAATTTCTTAAAAAAGCAGTATCTGACATTTTCATATTGCATCCATCAGATTTCCTCTTGTCTTCCTTTCTTGTGATTCAATTTGGTTACAGCAAATAACATTGAGACATAAGACAGAATCTCCCAGTCTCTGCTAAGGAGTAAAGTAACAGCCAGCAGAAGCCCTGCTTTTCATGGGAAAGGGAATTTCTCATCTATTTCTCTTTAAACTCACATACCTTCTTCAACTCCTCTCAGCTCTGTTTTCTCATCAGGTCTTTCAGGATTTTGTCTCAAGAAGAGAAGGAAAACAAAACACAGCTCAATCATCCAAACTTTACTTGCTCTCTGCTACCCTTGGAGGTAGTCCTGGCCTTTGCTATTCCCATCTTAATAGATCACTCATATACTGAGCTGGGCCCTAGCCCCACCTCTTATCTGGAAAGTGGTGGGAGGAATAAGCAGTACTGCTCAGAGGGCCAGCCCACCTTGAAACATGCAACCCTTTAAGGCAATTAAATAGACAACTACTAATTAAAGCAATATCAAGAAGCTTTTCAGCAGCAACATTTAAAGTAAAAGACATACACTTTATGATGATTCTTGAAGGTCATGTTCAGATCAGGGAACTTATCTCATGGAGAGCTTTGGCTGGACGTCTCAAACTGATTAAATTAAGAAACATAGTTTTGAAACTGGAGGATTCTCTTAGGATGGATTTCTAAAGAGCAGACAGGAATTAATAGCCTTCAAAGACACTCTAATTATCTTATAAAAAGCCTGTTAAGAGAAAGGTCTACCATAAAGCTGGGCTAATTTGAGGCTAAATTGTCTACAGCTAAAGAAAACCAAAGGATCTCATTAATATTGTATAGAGTTTCTAAAGCACAAATAATTCAAATGCACATTGGATTGATGTTGACAAAAGCGATGGGCTAACACAGAGATTACAATCAGGCAGAGTGTAAAAAGATGATGGATAAGTTTCCCTGCAAATAACCTGACAGTGCAAACATGTTGCGCATCCGGTTTTAATTAAAGAAGAAAACTGGAACAGAATAATAGGGTTAGCCTTATATACATATATATATATAATGTATATAAATATATATATAAAATCCATAAATATGGTACTTCATCAACCTATTCAGATGCAGCTATTTCACCCCTAGAAATAGCCTTCATAGATTATTTTACTTGCTCATCAAACAAAGTTAAAGCTGGACTCTAGGAGTTCAGAGCCCAGTGCTATAATGCTGGGTATTTTGAGAAGTCCTTGGTGAGGGATAGCATGGTGAGAAAACACTGGAGGAGGGCAGTGTCTTGTGCCTATGATCTCAGCTTGCTTAGGCTGGCTCGTGGCCCATCCACCCACCTGGTTTCTATGACTAGCTTTTCTATCTTGACACTATCTGTGAACATACCTCTTATAATGAAAGAAATGGGGATGAGGGTACCATCTTTTGAGTTGTCTGAAAGCTAAATGAGAAAGGAGAAACTGTTATAGATTTATCGACCAGAGTAAACTAACAAAAACAACATTTAGATTCAAATTCTTGCAAAATGTATGTCTGGGATTTTGGCATATGCCTCAATGCAACGTATCACCCAGCCTGAATGTATTATGTAATGTTATCTATGGTACTGAAGTTGCTTAAATAAAGTAAGTCCCAGTAAGAGTCATTCGTATCTTCCTAAGCCACTGCAGTTTAATTTGCTGGTCCCTCAAAAGAATAGCGCATGTACTTGTGCGTGTCTCAGTTTAGCTGGGGAAAAATAACTATTTGCACAGGTAGATCAAATTTCAGAACCCAGACTTCAGTCTAAATGTGTTGAAGTTAATTTAGATTAATTAACTGTGTTGCAAAGGTTGAATATTAAAACATGAGTTCTTAGGATCAGATAGGGAAAAGCAATGCAATAACCTATTGAAAAGAAGTAAGATTGCTGAAAGGTGATTAAAATCTCTAAGTCTGGGTGCAACTTGGCATTTCTTCTACTGCAGGTGCAAGTTTTGGAATTAGAATGACAGCTCTTGGCTAATGAGGTTTCTTAGTTATGAAACAGATTAACATTTCAGAGAAAAGTTTCTTGGTGATGTCACCATCTGTCTGGATCATATTTGTACTGAAAGAGATCAGGAAGGTTTTATTCATTATGACAACTGAGCAAATAATTCGCAACAAATAAAGTATTAAGTGCTGCTAAGCCTAAGAAGTTAAAGAAGCTCCCATGATCTTATCTCCAGTTTTGAAAGCTTGATTCAAAACACTGAGCCTTTGTTTCTTGGAGATATAATGCATTTCAGAAAAAAAAATCCCCAAAAAACCTCCCAACTACCTCCTGCCCACAACACAGTGATCAAGGCAATTGTGTCACAGGTTGAATAAATACTAGCAGGCATCATCTCAAAGTCCAGTGATTATTAAGCAAAAAACCAAAACCTAAACCAAATTATTAAATAAAAAACTGGTCTGTGTTCGTTTCTCCTCAAATATGAGCTATAACCTGTAGAAGTGCAAATTTAAAGATATAAATTGATTATTGGATTATCTTCTTTAGATTATCTTCTTCCCTCCCAAAGTTTCCATACTTCCTGTTGTAAAAAATTCTTTTGTAACTGCTCTTTGCTTGGTTCCACTTTTTCAGATAAGGTGCATAACTTGTTTACTAGTAGGTTCATTTTTCACACTCTTCCACAGATATAATTCCTTTACAAACTGTAAGTCTGGTCTTCCAAGCATTTAGAATTTTAAAGCTAGAAAGGCACAGCTGCATTCCAAGGCACAGCTACAAGTGACAGCATGGCTTAGTAAATTACCAGTATCCACATCACTCTTCTCTGCAGAGGGGTAATGGAATGGTGCGTCCAAGCCTGGCATGGCTTAGGGAAGGGTTGCCTCCAGAAGGGTCTGGCGTTCTTCACAGATTGTCATTGGGCTCAACCAGGCAGGCTGGCACTGAGCATCCCACACACAGAAGAGTATCTACATGGCAGGCACAGAGCAGCCCAAAGTGGTTTACTATAGCTTATAAAAAGTGATCAAAATTAATAAACCCATATTTAGGGAGAAGGAACATAGTACTCCTTTCACAATATATTCAGTCATTTTTGTACAGCAGCTGTGCACATATTATCAATTTTTGTACAGCACAACTTCATCTAGTTTCCAAGCAGCTTCTGCATCTTTGAACAGTGACAAAGATGCTTTCTCAGCAGATTAACCTCAGAAATCTTCAGAATTTCTTAACATTTGGAAACATAACCAGTAGCATGGGCAGTATTGCTCCTTGTTTACTGTATCTCGCCTCCTTCATTTTTCTACCTTCTGCCAGCTTATGTTTAACCAATTTTCAATCTTCTTCATGCTTTGTTTCACAGCTTCCACACACATAACTCTTCTACTTACAGAGAACTCTATTCCTACCTTTCTCAGGTTAATTCACATATTTTTCCATGACAGAACTATTGGTAGCTATTGTATATGTTTCCTGTTTTGTAATAGGCAAGAGAACCTTAATTGAAAATATGCTAATTTTGAAAAGAAATGCTATTTTTAGAGTTGCAAATGTACTTAGACCAGCCACTTTATTACAAGAAATTATATGAGTTCTTAGAGAGAAGGTCTGCTGGCAAGTAAGGCAGGCTGACATCATCTCTATTGGTTTAATCTGGAACCCAGTCTTATCAATGCTGCCTGGAGGTCATCCTCCTTTTATCCTGCAGAGCTGGTGCTTTCACAAAGCAGCAAATGTCATGACAGAATCACAGAATAGTTAAAGATTTATAGCTAACCATCCCTGCTCACAGCAGCACCTGCTAGAGTAGGTTGCCCATGGCCTCGTACCCTTGGGTTTTGCAGACCTCCAAATATGGAGTCTCCACAGCTACCCTAGGCAAGACATCACCTTCTGACCCCTCCTTCCCCCTCCTTTTTTTTGTTTTTTTTTTTTTTTTTTTTTTTAAACAAGCTGACAAACTTTATTGGAAAAGAGCCCTCACTATTTTAGCAAAAGTTCTTAATGTCCCTTAAACTAGGATCTTTGATAAGAAGAGTTTTTTTGGGTACTGTTACAGCGGGGGGATGCTCTAGTTTTGCAATAGTTCTACAAGAGCTATATTAATAGCTAGTAAGGTGGATCAGTTTATGTATTTGAGAAACATTTATCTCACCCACTGTGCACTATCATCCTTTGCCTCCCTTTTCTCTATATTCCTATTTTTTACCTGCTCTTCAAAGAGAATCATCCTTATTTAAGCTCACAGTGTCCAATGAGAAAAAAAAATTCCTTTTGCCTGACCATAAGGAGACATCTGAAAATTAGAAAAGGCACAAACCCAGAACAACAAAATACTAATGTGTCCACCAGAGACTTTGTTTCTACACTTTTCTAAACTTGAGAATTTGAAAAAATATGCAAATGTCTGTGATATAACATGGTTGGAGCTCACAGCTCAGGGTTGCTTGAGATGAAGGCAGTAGGTATGAAGATCTTCCTCTTTGGGCACTTAGTGAGTGAGGAAGGAAAGATCTACTGAGATCTGATCTCTTTCCTTCTATCTTCTGATACAAGAAATTTTCTCCTTTTCAGTTGAGAAATAAGAGTTGCACATTAAAAACATTATTATTTCAAACCATTGTTCATCAACACTGAAAGACTCATCTTTATAATTTAGAAGCAAGCAAGCAACTAGCTCTTATCCTTTTCACACAAATGATATATATTACAAGTACCTGCTAAAAAAAGCCCAGGGCACCCTCAACACTGCACTTCTCTTTTGGTCTTTCTTGGACTGCTTGATCCCTTAAGGCTAAATCCTGGTGGGTATCTCCTCTGAAGTAGAGGCAAACAGCTACTGGCTAAGAAAAAGAGTGAATTCAAACAATTTATCTATGGCTTTTCCACATCTCTTGCATTGTTAAAATTCAGTGGAGTGTGAAGATGTGCCAAGGCTTTTTTTTTTGTTTGTTTTGTTTTGTTTTTGTGGTTTTGTTTTGTTGGGTTTTTTTTGTTTTGTTGGTTTTTTTTTCCCAGAGTCATCCCTTTCCTCTGCCTTGTTATCCAGAAAAGGTGCTCAGCACCCTTAGAAAACTTGGAGAAAAAAAATATCTCTAAAATTCTCATAGTACATAAAAATCTCAAATCTAAACCCATTCCAATTGTGTACATATGTTCAACTAGTTAGCTCTTCACCTAAATTTGCAACAGTTTCTCTCATGACTGCCTCCAGGTTTCCTTTTCCCCCTCAACACAGCTTCTGGCTATGTTATCTCTGTGCTTTTAGGTATTTATGGTTGGCCTTTTTTCAGTCCTTCTGCTCATGAGCTGTGGAGACTCCGGAGACTCCAATCCACCAGTGACACCAGTGAGGATTTGGGCTGGATTACTCTTCCTTTTTACACCACGCTGCTGTGAGTTCAGTTCAGGATTCAACACAACGTCGTGTAGCAAATAAGAAACTCTTTTTATGCCCATTAATATGCAAAAAATTGTAAATGTGGCTTTAACGGTTCTTATGTTTTATAACAAACTCACCATCTACAGCATACAATTGTTTTTTTAATAACAAATTTTGAGAAGGTGAAAGGTGAAATTAATTAATCCACTAGTTCTACCCACAGTTTTGGCACTTGATTTAGACTAATGAATGTCAAAGCAAAAAGCAGAAATGTCAAGACATTTTCAATACTTCTTAACTGAGTAAAAGAGCTGGCGATGTCATTTTAAGGCTGGAGAAAACAGGGATCAAAACATGCAGTTCAGTTTACTTTTTCTGCTAAGAAATTGATCACAAATGCTTCAACCTGATAAGAGCAAAGTAGTCACAAAAAGTCATTTCAGGCCAAAGGAGAAAACTGGAATAGAATAGGAGAAACGCTGATATTAAAAACAAAACTAGAAACAAGAACACTTTCAAAGAAAGACAATCTAAAGAAAAAATCAGTATAGAAAATGTAAACTTCAAGATATTCTGCCTAAGAAAAAATTACATTTACCACTAACTTCCAGTGAGTACAGTGTTGATACTGAATCTGCTGAGGCTGCCCATCAGTACTACAGAAATAAGGCAACTATGGTATTCCTTGGTAATGCTTCACTGAGAGAGCTGTTACTGCAGCCCCTGTTCTCCGGCAGCATTGTCAACAATCCAGTTGAACAATCTGGTTCAGAACAAGTCTGGATTCCAACCTCTAAATCAAATTTCATGCAGTCTAAGTTGGCTTAATTTTCCTTTGGTTTATAACCAAGAAAGCTGTCTCCAGCTATTTGACTCTCTCTGACCTCAATGAAGCAGCTTCAGACTTACCCCTGGTATGTCTGCAGACTTCTGCTATGAATCATTGCACTAACATAGATATTTCTTCCTAATTAAGATCATAAATTCTTATCAGCTATCCGAATAAAAGAGTTAGTAATTTGTTTATATTAATTGCCCCACTGTGCTAATTATTTTCATTGAAGGCTGAGAGAAACAGCATGTTTTTAAGTAGTAGGGTCCGGATGGTTTTCCTGTTGGCTAAAGCAGGATCATGACATGAAAGAAAAGTTAATGGTCATTACATGGAAGCAACAGATACGGAAAGAAGTCATTTGTTGATAGGAAGCTTTTAGGTGAACAGCAATGGAGCAAAAAATGTTTCTTGCTGAAATTATACTTGTTTTTTGATCCCTACCTTGCTTTCCTTTCCCCTCCCTATTGTTTGATGATTTGTATAGGCACCAATTCATAATGTCTGATGGGATGTAGGAACTTTTCAATAGTTGGTGATATTTCAGTAGAAGAAGGCTGATGTGGAAATTTGATTAAACAAACCTCTACTTTAACTAATAGAGAAGAGAGGGAGGAAGGAAAGAAGCAGAGCATTCCTGGAACTAATAGGGGATTACCAATAAAAATGAGAAGGTCAAGAAACAACAAGTTTATTAGACATTCTATTACTATCAAATGGATGTGTTTTGCTGATACCCATTCTACGTTATCCTGTGCAAAAGGCAGCTGTGCCATTAAGTGTAGAGAAAAAAAAAAAAATTGAGATGCAAATATACAAGAGACAAATTACTAGGCAGGCAAAAGAGCTTCTATTTTGGTTTGGTTGAACAGGGGATTAATTTCTCGTAATGGAAGTGAAATGTTCCAGGTCAGGCTCCTGTATCACCAACTGCCTACCAATTCTCACCGAACCATCACCCTGCATGTTTGCACTGAGTGCTCTGTATCAGAGCCTTTCACCCACACATGGCACAGCCGTCAGCTCAGTCTCCTATGGGGAAAGATCTTAAAAGGGGCACATTTCTCAATAGCTGTCACTGGGTACTCCCTCCTCAGGCTGTTTGAACTAGAGTCTCTTATGTACGTCAGAAATTATCCCCCATGTTAGTGGTAGAGGTTTGAGGCACAGAGTACTCGCCATGATGTTGTAAACATATCCCAAAACAAAAAGACGAAAGTCACAGTGCTGTGTGTTCACTCAGCAGTGTGAACTGTTGGATCTCCTAGGCAAGTTTTTATTAAAATGTGGTGGCCAAGACTCAGCCTGAAATACCATCCTGCAGTCCTCACTGAAATACCCTCCCTTCTGGTCTGATACTTGGCAAAGTCTGCAGAGGCACCTCTGACTCAAGGATTGCAACAATCCAGAACATGAAGTCTCCTGCCAGGAAATGTGGGTTTCAGTTCTACTACACAGCAACCTCTGCATGTGCAAAAATGTGGCTCAAGAGAGCACAAAAAGGTTCATGGAACAGGATAGCATGAAGCCCTGTCCAGAGTAATACCAGACCAGCTGTAGAAATAACAACTGAAGTATTTAATTCAGAGGTACACTTAAACACATCCTTATCTCACATGAGCTGATGAAGCTTAAACAATCCATTTCTGCGTAAGAGAGAGTATTATAGCTCAACATTTTAAAATAGCATCAGATGCTTCAAAAATTATAAATCTTTTGCCCTTTGAGTATATACATCCTTATGAGAAACAGGATGGTATAATATGCAATCTCTGTAATTTATCATCATTTTCCATTTTTTTTTCTTGATCTACAACTGTTTTTCTCTGATATTTAATCTTGTTTTTCATTACCTCCTCTTCTTTCTGACAAATGTTATCTGCAGCAAAATTACATCCTCATGATCTCAATGTCTGAGGAATTCTTTTCCTTCCACTATTTAAATGGAAAATTATATTTGGAAAACTAATCCGCAACTTGGAAAGCAGAGATTAAACTAAATTCACCCCCTATATTTTTTTCATTTGTTTGTTTTATTTTTGTTTTGGGTTTCGGCCCAACTCTTTGTCAAGGGAATTGATGGGACAAGGTGCTTTGTGAACAAAATTTTTCAGGGCACTAGTACAGAATAACAGGATGGACTATATCAGACTTTAAAAACATCTGAACAATAAAAAACATGTTACCTGCACAGAGATATTTAACTTCATATATGGATGATGGGGAAGACTCTTATACAGAGCAGAATGGAGCAAGTTAGAAGACAAATTTCTGCTTTAGGAACTCAGACTGAGAACACAGGAAACATCAATTCGTGCTGCTCATGTGTGATTCATCTGTCATCTGTAACCACTCAAGGAGAAGACCTGAATACCACAGTGGGCAGTGAAGCAAGACCATGCTGTCAGCACAAAGTGGCAGCAAGAACAAAGAAAGGTGTTCACCTGTGAAAATGGAACTGGAACTAACACTGGGTATTAGCACTGATTCCAGGCTTTCTTGCTAGTAAGAAACCAGCACTGTGCTCTGACTACATATGATACATGTTTTTATATATTATATGAATTTACCAGGCCTGTTTTGAAAAGGAGGTCATCACAAAATATGTAAAAATAAAGGAAAGAAAATTGAAAGATTTCCAGCAAAGGGTTTAACAAAATAAAGGTTATATAATGCCCCTGCATGCAGGGGGCAGGTTGAGGAGATTTTTATAACAATTTTTTGCTTTAAATGCAAAGTCAACCAGACATTGCTTTCTGCTGTCAGAATACAGAAAGGGAACTCTGCATAAAATTAAAAATTTAATACTAGTTAATATTTACACAATGTATTTAAGAAGAAAAGGCAGTCTTAATAGGTAAAAAAGTGTAGGAAAGACTATAAATATCATGATCAAAACATTCTGAAGCTATCAAATTACATTCTCTCCTGTTAAGAAAATCAATTCATTATTTTGCATAGTAGAATTTATACTTTTAAACACCTTCCCCTGAAGCATGCTTTGCTGAATACTATCCTGAGATACCACTAAGGCCAGATATTTTCATTAGTTACCCTGAGATTTCTCCAGTCTTCAGTGCTAGATACAGAATATTTATCTCCTGTGAACACTGCTTTGATGACAACAATGAGCACTGTTAAAGGTGTATTTCTTTGCAAAATTCACAAAAGTGGAACTTCTAGGAATATATGTCCCAAGACTAAAGCAACTTTGAGGAACTGCTGCCATGAACATTTTCCCAAAGACCAGTGACTCAAGCTTTTTCAAAAGCTTGATGAGTGACCTTTGACATCAAAACAATAATGACTGGCCTAAGTGGGTTCTGTTTTTTGTTTGATTGGTGTTTGGGTTTTTTTAAATATTTCCTTTTTAAATTTCTTATGACAGTCAAAATTTTCACCCACAAAACAAGAAATTAGGTTCCCAAAGAAATCAACCATACATTCAAGGAAATATTGTAAATATCAGGAATGCAGACAACAAAACAAGAAAGTCATCCTTTAAAACTTGGGAGTTAAAAAATATTCTGAGTTTTTTAAGCCAGAAAACAGAAAACCTTTTATGTCATGGTGATAAAAGCTATACAACACTCTGCACATTACTTTCCTTCTTCAGCAAGCCAAAAATTGGACTGGGAAACACTCAGAAATTTATCATTGTGTTATACTGCATTTTACTCTCTCGAGGCTGTGGAAAGTGAACACTATAGAGATCTCTCTATTTTTTACCAAAATATATTGTTCTGAAGTTACTACTTATCAATGTGTTTTATGTCCTCAGACACAATTTTTTTTACTCTACTTGCCATAATCAAGGCCCTTTTAAAAGTTATTGCTGTTGTAAGTAGTACACATTTTTCAGTTTGATATTTTTCCTGGATCTGCATTGATATGACCAACTTAGGGAAATGTTAAAAATGTCCTGGGTAAGTCCTGAAATGCATACTCATATGTTCAAGATTTTAACAAAACCACAGCAAGCTTTTATATCTGCATAAGAAAGGTGATACAAAGTGTTAGTTGTGCAAGCATAAGGATAGCTAAAACACAAGCACATAACTAAGAATGTACTTAGATAAGGACACCAAAGATAATAATATCTCAGGAAGGAAAAAATGATGCAAAAGAAAAATTTCTATGCAGGGACCTATTATTCTCCCAAAATATATTCTGGTGTCTCTATTGATACTCATCTCATCAGCCTTACTTTGCCTGATTGGGGAATATGAATAGATTTCCTACCAGCAAGTCTGACTGACCTCATTATCAGAAAGGCACAGAGAATCTCTGGTCCTCTGTGTTTTGACAGAAGAAATATTAAGCTAAAATATATTGCCTTCAGAAAAGGAGCCATGGATATGGGCAACTCCAGGATGAAAGCTGTTTGTAATTGGACACTGTGCTCTGCAGCAGTTTACACCATGTGGTACTGGACAGTCAGGCACCCAGTGAACCCAAACTCTTCCAGGCAGTTTGGCTCCAAGTGATTATTGAAGAATGCTGGAGACCTGGATTTAAACAAACAGGAATATCCTTAGAGGAAGGACAGAGCAGTTAAGTGCCCCACCAGACACATGAAAACACTCAGAGATACAAGGGTATAGCAAACACTCCCACCCCTGAGAACAAAGGAATTGCATTTTCAGCTGCAAATCTATAATAGGAAAACCCCAAAAGAGAGAATTTCAGTGATTACACACACACATTCTCTAGAGCATTTTATAAATGTGATCAATACACCTTTTGTTGTGTTATAGGAAACCAACAGACAAATGTCTGGTCTCAAACAGTGTGTGAATTACAATTGCCAGAGTCCCTGCTAAAGAGCAGAGTCTGAGGAATCTAATTCTTTCTGTAAGCATAGGGTGGTCAGGGAAGAAAATGCCTCAGCAGCATTATCAATTTAAGAAGCAGTTCTGGGGACAACAGAGGATTTTGTTTAATGCCGAAGGAATGTTGACTCTTTAGATGTTACAGAGGAACATGTTATAAAGGATACAGAGGTTATTTATAGACCTAGAAAAAGGGCCAAATATATTCTACATGAATCCTCAGATGAACAGAAATATTGAGTAAGCTATTAAGGCTGTAATGTATGACAAAAACACGGGCCAAGTCAAGCAAAAGAATCCATTACAGTACCATAGGAAAAACTGGCTCCAGAGGGGGAAAAAAATGCAAAAGACCTTTTTGCAGAGCATGTGCATGCAAGCAAATCTTTTCACTGTGTTCAGCTATCTTTAACACCAGACAGTAAGACTTAAGAAGTCACTGTATTTATTACTTGCTCATTCTTACTAGACATTATATACCTAATGGGTCTCTGTTAGTCCAGCATGTGTCTCAGCAGTTATCAGAACTGTAAGGGGTTATTTACATGCATTTAGCATGAATTTTCACTATCAGAAGCAAGCAGCGGTATTATGGGAGACTGTTGAAGTCATATGGATACTCTGGGGGGAAAACACAGCACCCTTCACAACTGCTTTAGAAGGATACAAGAGGTAGAGACTTGGCTGCTGGGCTCTGTGGCCACACGAACTCTCCAAGACAAAATACAGCACAGTGACTTTCATCTAACAGCCAAGCTGTGCAAAACTGCAAAATAGCTATTCAGAAAGCCCCAGAAAACTCCTAAGTAGCAGGTTGTTCATATACGTTTAAAATGCTCTATCACATGGCTGTTGCTTTAGCAACAATTATTTTATCTATCATAGCTATGCATTGTTGTTATTTTTATTACTGAAACTTCTGATGGATGATGAAAAGGGAAAAATACCTTTTGGGCAATCTGACTAAGCCATTTGGAAATGGCTGTTGTGCTGTGCAGAGGCTGTAGCTGCAAGCTCCAAAGAGTTTAATGTAGCTATTGAACAAAGCCAGCCTCTGCCAGGTGGTTTGGCTTAGAATGGGTACCAAACAACATAACCCGTAAATTTTAGGTTGTTCACCTGTCCAATTATTCTTTGTATTTTTCTTGAATTTCCTGCACTGTATACAACTACAGTAGAAAGAACCTGAACTTTCAAAACACTTGCAACAATGGTAGTTTAACACGGGGATGAAAATAGCATGGGAAGAGGCATTTACAGGACTTGATCACTTCTCCTGCTGGATCCAAACTTTATAGTATGAACTTTGAGGAATATAAAGGAAACACTTACTGACAACACGAGAGAAGTCAAAAATATTCACCAGAAGGGGAAACAGGGGATGAACATGCAGTTTAAAAAGTTACTCTGAACCAGGAGCTCTCTGTCTTCTCTAAATTTAAAGAGCCACCCACAAGAAGGACAAGTGAGAAAGAGGAGTTGCAAAAAAACAGGAAAAAATAAACACACTAAACCCCACTTCACCTCTCTACATGTGTGAGCTGCAACAGCAATCAATCACAATACATTTCTCTGTTGGGACTGCTTCTGTGTCCTGATCGGAGAGCTCTGAATCACACGTTTATGGTTAAGTAGCTGAAGCACTCCCAAAGGCTATAGTAAACTTCAGACTGATTTTGCAAACAAATAAATAAAGGTCAAGGCTGAAATTTCAGCCACTGCCTTTGGTCACACATGGCGCACTATCCCTAGAGACATGGGATGAAGCAGGCACGGTGCTGTGACACAGCCTCATGCATTGGCACAAGTAGGCAGAGTTTCCAAAATAAATATGAGCAGGAGTCCCATAATCAGAAAAAATAGGAGGGAACAGTTTCAAAAGTGACTTCAGAAGGTAATTTTGTGTCATGTGGACTCCAAAATCACTTGGAAAATATTACTTCACATCTGCTTGTTCCTGCAGGGGGGTCTGACAGCACCTCTTCCCAGCACCAGCGCTATATTTGCTTTCAGAGACAGAAAAAACATTCAGTGTGCCAGCTTTCTGGAGACTACTTCCCAACCTAAAGAGGCATGAGGCTTGCTGCCTTGCTAGGCTGTTCTCTGCATATGCCAGGGCTGCGCTGAGCCTGCTACAATTCCCTCCTAGCTGACATAGCAAGCATGTACCAAACCATGTCACAAAAGATGTGTCTTGATAAAGAAAGGGAATGGTGTGCACAAAGAACCAAAGTCTCACTACCACACTTTCCAGACTTGCAATGGCCCTCTGGTCATTCTCTCGCACATTTTAGCAAAAAAAAAAAAAAAAAAAAAAAAAAAAAAAAAANAGGCTTAAATTATCGTCTAAAAATCAAGACAAGGATTAGAGCTTTTGAGCATAGTAGAACATTCCCATTTCCACAACAGTACAATTGTCATAATTTTAGTTACTATAAATTCACTAAAGTAATTTCTAAATTATTATAGTTACTTGAAATTGAAATAATTTCACAGTATTGTGAAAGAAAAGGGAAGTGGCAAAATAATTGTTTAGCATGGGACTCATATAAGAGAATGCCAACTAATAAACAGTAGGAAAGATGGAAAAAAGCAAATGACTAGACAATCAATTTGCATGTGTAATAACCCACTATCTATTCTGTAACTTCACAGATAACATAAAGACACATTGCAAATAGTCTATTCAATTTACTCTCTTCTTCTATTTTACAGATGCATTTGTAATGGAGATTTTTAACAATTATATGGTATTGCTTTCCAATGACTTTTTTTTACTCATAGATAAGAGTATACCATACCACAAGTCTGTAGATGAAGAAAAAGGCTTTAATTTCATCCTTCAGAAACAGACCATACATTATATCCACATTGTGTATAATGGTCAGGTAATACTACTGGCCAGCAGCAGGAGAGTTGAGGTAGCCTGTGATCTGCATTCCACAAAAGAATAAAGAGGAAAACTAGGAGTTTCCTCTCCCTTCTGCTTAGGGGCTCACAGACTGAAGGGTTGCAGTTCTCCTGCACAGATAATACTTCATCAGGTTGCATGGCTGCAACAATGCTCTGAGCAGCAACATTCCATGAGGTCTGCAGCTAGTCATATCAAGAGTGAAATTTGAAAGCAAATTTTTGAGATGCCTTTATGATCCATTTTACACAGGTTTTACAGGAGATTATGGGCTTTAATGATCATGCATTCTACTGCTGACACTGTCCTCAAAAATCTCCCAGGATTATGGGTGTTGCTTAAAAGAAGTGTTATCCAGCAGGCAAAAACACCAGTGGGTATCAGAAACTTGCCTTATGCAAACCCAAAGGCTTTTCAAACCACCACTACTGTCAGAAAATGAACAGGATATCCAATATATACCACTAAAACTATTAGGGGCACCTTCCTAGAGGAAGAAAAAGATGGAGCTTTAAGCCTTCATCATTATACATTAAAATCAGGGGGTCTCATCAGGAGAAAAATTTAAAGCAGCCACTAGAACCTGACATTATTTAAGGATTCCCAAAGTATGAATTAGCCATGCTAAAAACCAATGAACCTTGAATGCTGACATCAGAGATATTAAAAAATTAATGAGACAGTCTATAACTACAGACTAAACATTGAGAAGTTGTTTCCTCAGTCATTGCCAGTATATTCCAATTCCCAATATGAAATGTACAGCCACTGAATTAATTTTGTGATTTAATGACAATGAATAGAATTGAACAAATTTTCTTTCACTCATGTTGGGTTTTCATCTGAATAATACTTAATGGTAGAGGGGGAGTCGATGGGTCTGTGTGCAGAGGGAAAACTGAGCAATCTGACCATTAAGAGATTAATGATATACTTGATGACTAAATTATTAAAAAAAGGTACTTCGTATCTGATGAAATGCTTTCAGGTAATTTTTGTAATCACCATCCTCTGATCTTTTCAGACATTATAACCTTTGGCTGGTCTTTATATTGAAGCTAATAAGGTCCAGGTAGAGGGCCCAGGACTCAGTCAAGAGAATAGTTTTACATGGTGTGGAGTATTTGTACATAATTTGCACTCCCACATTACAGTGCTATCCATTATAATGTTCAGGCCAGAGAAAAACAGACAAGCATACAAGTTAATTTCAAACAGAAGCTAAAGTAAGAAAATTAATTAGTTAAATAAGTGTGACATTTGCTTCCCTATTTGTTTATGGCAACAACTATGGCCTGATCTATGTTACTGAGACCTTCAAGGCCTAGGCTGACTGACAAAGAACATCAAGGTTCTCTTCTGAATTTCTTAATTAAGCTACACAGCAGAAAACTCAAAAAGCATGACTGATTTAAACGCTACATGGCTTAAAATCACCTACCCCTTTAACAGATGAAAACCAAATTTCAGCCCTTTCTGTATGGTGCAAATTACAAATTTGAGTACAGTTTTTACATGTGCAAGAAATAGGATGTAGCAGAGGCAGTTTCTGTCTTTCAGACATAAAATTTCCCAAACATATGTTTTCACCTCTCTTCCCCCTGTGATCTGGATATATCTTTCAAGGAATAGGTGTTTGAGTCAAATTCTAAAAACACTCAAACTAGTGCACCACACAGTTATTTTTAGGGATGTTCTCCCTTACCCAGAAAGCCAGCATTTAGGCTTTATAATCACAACAGCAGTATCGCTGTCGTAAAAAAGGATATGTTTGAGGACAGACCATACATTTCTTCATTTTCTTTTTCTTTTTTATTCTGTGAAAAAGCAACGAGTATGTCCTGCATTTGTAACTTATTGTTTGTACTCAGTAAAGTGTTATGGGGCATAGGTTTTACTTTTCTTGTAGCTCCCAAAATGTTCTTAAATTTTTGAGCACATTAAACACATATCTTTCACAACTCCTTAACCCTTCTCAGACATCTGCAGTCATGTTTTGGCACTGCCTGGTGTACATTATAAAACTGAATGTAAAAGACGTGTTAGAATTCTGCTGAAGAGCTGTTTGCTGCAAGACATAAAATCCACAAGCACAAACTATCAAAACTTACAATTACTCTTACTAATATTTCACCTTGTCATATTCCAGATTTTTACGACTTTAAAAAAAAACATCATCCTCAATTACTTGAAAATTACAACAGAGCTGCCAAGCTATTGGTAAAGGTTCTTTTAGTCAAGTCAGCCAACTTGACACCTTTTTTTAAAAAAACCTGTAAAAAGCAACACACTGCAGGTTGTTTACACAGTGAATGATGGGTACATGTGAGGGCTATTTCCAGAAACCTGCCACTCATTTCATTAACATGTGTGAGCCATACATGTGGCTCAGGTCTGTGACTCGAAATTAGGCAATACTGATCAATTTTCATTATGTTTCCTCACAGTTGGTTGACACATTAAAAAAAAAAAAAAAAAAGTGAAGTCTGCATTAAACAGCTTGAATCAAAGAACAGAATCAAAGGCAAAAATGAACATATTAATTAGGAAAGTAAGTACATACTAAGTGCAGACACAATTGTTAATTAAACCAGAAGTTTCCCTTTGGCACTAACCTAAACCAAAGATCTGCCAATAAGAACACACACCCATGTTAACTCTTAATCCATCAAGTCTTCCGATTTTGCTTTCAATTCTTCACTCACAAATTCCCCCTTTGCTGCTTCCTATGGCTTGGTTACCCTGTCAGCTTGTCATAGTTATGCATATTCTCAGTCCCTCAAAGGAACTCCCTTTTCAACACAATGATTTAACTTTCCTCTTTAGACTTCTGAAGTTGCTCCCCGCTGCAGTAGTGTTTCAGATGGCTGCTGCCTGGCTAAGGCAAACCTTCCTTTGCTAACACCCTTCAGTGTTGTCTCCTGCCTGACACTCACCTGTGAGCTTTCAGGGGCATCCTGTTCCCACTCTCAAACCCCTCTTTGCTCATTATCTTGGTGAACAAATTCTTGCTTCTCCAGACTCTTACTGGCCTAGGTAGATCTCTCATGTGGGCTCCCCCATTATTACTAACCTCGAATTTCAAAGCCCCAGCTTTGGAGGTCCAAAACTCCTTTGAATAACTCATGTGACATGTGCCATACCAAAGACTCTGCCGCTGGACTCAAAGCAAACTCCAGGGACGCACCTGCTCCATGCAGTATGATGTCAGTCACCATTTGCTTTGCTCAGAAATGGTACCCATTATCAGCACAGCCTCTTCTCACAGCACCAGAGAGGTACTCTGAGCCTCCTGTGCTGTGATCAACAAGGTCATCCCCCAGCAAGCAAAGGCCACACATCACAATGCGCATGCACGGAGTCTATCCTGGGTGTATGTTCAGGACACATCTGCCCAGAAATGGCCAGTCCAACATGCTATATGTGACACTGAAGTGAATTTGTCACACAGCCTCACCCAGCCCCACAGCTGATTCAATTAACAAAGCTCTGTATACAACAAAATGCTTGTGTTGCTAATCACATTGTCACTCTAGGCAGCAATGATCAAGTAAAGGTGTTCCTGATGTCTTGTTCTTAATGAGTTTCTTGATAACTTCAGACCAGCATACTCCATCTTCTACTTTTGTGTGTATTTACTTTCTGAATTGTTTTTTGTTTGTTTGTTTGTTTATTTATTTAGAAAGATTCCCTTGTACCTGAATCCTTCCCTGCAGATTATTACTCTCTCCAAGACAGTGGACAACTCCAGAAGGAGCAGGGCTACACAGAACTTTCACAGCTTCTTCAAATCCTAGCTCATTTTCAGGCATGAATCAATGTCAATGTCTATGTCTGTGTCTTGCACCTGCATCTTCTTCTGAAAGGAAACATTCTGTGAGCCCGCACTTATGTCCCACACTCCTTAAACCTTCCTTTTTTGATACACTTCCCCCTACCAAAAGAAAGAAGATCCAGAAAAAGGTATTGTGCACATGGGGATTTTCTAGTGTCTGCCAAATAAAAAATATCCATCTTGGGTTGCACTTGAAGCATAGGTGGTGAGTTAAATGTAATTTGTGGAGGAGGGAAAAAATAATTTTTTATGTCTTGATCACAACAATACTGCAGGTTATTCTCACTGAGCACAATATTTACTCCATTGCTAAATAGGTCTCCAAACAAGTCAGTTACAGGGTATTTTGGCTAGTATTACTCCTGGGTATCAGACCACCTAGATAAAAAGGATGGTTTATAACACAGAGTTTTGCTCAGTTTCCATAAGCAATACCCAAAGACATTTAAATACCTTCAGAACTGGGCACTTCATGCTGGTCAGCATCACTCATGCTCCAGAAATGGAGTGTTCTAGCAGTTTTGTGACAAATGTGCCATACCTGGCCCATGGATCAGAGGAGAGATGCCTCTGTCACCAATGCTGAAGAGGAACACCCTAGCATCTGTGGAAGAGTCCCTCTGCTAGGCATCCTTCCATAATCAATCAGCATAACCCACTGAGAAAGCAAGAAAAAAAAATTTTAAAAACTCACATTCTTCTTGTCTTACTACATTTTGAAATTAATCTGAAGGTTTCACTGTCTGAGAATCAAGTACTTCTCTTGAAAAACCTAATTCTTAGCCCTGTCCCACTCCTTCTAGCATATGGCTCAGTCTAAGTTTTCCAGCTGTAAATCACAGCAGTAAAGCCAGGGATGACCTTCAACAACACTACGCCTTCACAGATAACAAAGCAGGACCAGCTGCTTCTCCAGGGTCTCACAGGTTACAGAAGTTCTCCTGCAGAGGTCAGCTCAGCCTTTCGTATTTGCAGGGATAATTTGGTTTCTCTGCTGTTTATTCTTTCCTCTGAGGACCTAGGGTACAGCAGAGAGTTTTCCAAAAATGGAAGTATTGACTTTTGCTGTTACTTTTCAAAATGCCTTGTCTTCCTCCTTAAGGGGGTAGAGGGCTCTGGCTGCATGGGCTATTTGATGGCTCACTTTCCCAAAGCTGTGCTTTCTGACATTTGACAGCCAGAAGAGAGCTACAAGGCTGGAGGGTTACAAGAATAATCTACACATCACTGAACAAGCCACCTATGAAAGTAATTACTTGCAGAAAGGATCAGAATCTTGTTTTTTATCCCTTTGAGAGCACTGCTTTATCTATATTTTAAAAAGAAGCAAATGGAGCAAAGCAAAGGGATAATTAAGGGAAGACAAATGGGAGGGAGAAAACCAAACAAATCCTGAAAGATCTGATCAGTACATGATAAAGGTGGACAGCATTTACATAGAATTTTAAGGAAAACGCATCTATGTTTCTTCCAAAAGATTTTGAGATGAGTGCTTCACAACAGACGTTATACTCAGGCTTAAAATGTTAGTCATTATTTAAATTAAATTGGAGCTTAATTTTGCCTTTTTTTTTTTTTTTTTCCCCCACAAAAATTAGATTGTTTCTACAGGAAAACTTTTCACAACACTTGTGAAAAAACATAAACTGAGTGGTAGTCTATTCCAAACTCCTCAGGACATTGCATTTTAGAATAATTTTGGGTGAAAATTTAGGAGTCATTTTAGGATTTTTTAAAAAATGGGTTCAAATATAGAACCCAACAAAAGAAAGGTCTGGGCTTCTTTTTAGCCAGTGTGCCAAGCTCTTGCCAGTGTCTGAGTTGCAGGCTGCTGGTCCTGCTCTTATACCACGTCCGGGTGAGACAAGTGCAATTACCTGAACCCAAAAACCCAGTATTTTTGGCATTTACATTAATAAAATGTAATAGGAAGTAAATAACAAATATTGTATGTTTATTGCACAATCACAGCTGTAGATTGTACATATATGGAATCTTATCCCAATAGGCTCTATTGTTATGAATCTGGAAAGAATGTATTTTTCCCATTAAAAATGGCAAACTAATAGACTTTCTTGTCACTAGACATACTGTCATAATTTTTTCTATACTACATTCATTTAGTCTGCGGTTCATGCATTAAACAGTGATTTGGCAAAGTTCTTATATATTCTTTCAACAATTTTCATATTATTGAAAAGCAATTTACCTTCACCACCTAACTAACAAGAGTAACTGAAAATTCTCACTTCAATATCTGCTTATTCACATAACTGTTGCCCTGAAAATCGGTAGTCATGGCAAATTTCAAACTGTGACTCTGAAAAATATTTCTCTGTTATGGGGCAGCTTTTCTTTATACTTTCTTAGTCCCCTTTCTATTCCTGTTCAGCCAGCAAAGGAACAAGAAGCCTTTACTGCTCTCTGTAGCACAGTAAATAGACATCACACTTGCACATGTGAATACTTGTAGAAGAAAGAGCTTGTTTTCCCCATCAGGTGTTTTTGCAGCAAAAGCACAGATCTCCCAAAATCCTTTCACGGTAGCCAGAACAAATAAAACTAGCTAAATCTTCTGGATGCAAGACAACAAAAGGAACATGCAACACTTGTGTGTCAAGAGAAAGTTTAAATTAAAAGTAGGTACTGATCTAGTTAACTTTGCTTTAGTCTTTCATATGATTAGGGGTTTTTTTGGTTGAAAGGATGTTTCTGGCAAGGTCTGCATGCCTTAGAAAATCAAAACATGACCAAGTTCTAAGGTTTTCTAACCTCTTTTTATTACTGGCTCTCCCTAAGTGATTAAATGCCCCAGAATTTTCTTTCTAAATGCTAATTTCAAAAGATAAACTAATTTGAAAACTGAAGAGGAGTGCTGAATCATGAGTTCTTTGGCCTACTGCTCAAAGTCCATGCAATGAAGTTATTCAGATTTTTTTGCAGTTGACACTGAGAATTAGTTTACGTGACTGATAATTAGATTCATTAGCATGTGCAGCTTAATGTTTGAGCCTTCTCCGATTTTCCTGTGTGACCTTACTAAAATTACTTAATTTGCTTCAAAGTGAATTCACTAAAAAAACCCAAAACCAAACAAAAACCCCCACCAATTCCAGCATCAAAAATACCCCAACCATAAAATCTTTGGCTCTCCAGTCTCTGTATGTCTTGCCTGTATGATATTTTAGTTTCAGGTGTGTGGACAGATATGTCCTTGGTTATCATTAAGTTTTCTATGAGAAACTGCATACATATAGCCCTCTCTTCCCAAATCCAGAATAAACTAGTATCACATTAACATCTAGCTGAGGCTAGAAGATATGTACATCAATTTCTGCTTTGTCTTCATGTTTCATTTGAGAGCCCACCTGCAACAAAAAAACATTCATAGAAAATCTGCTGAAAATGTGTCATTTGAGGATAAAATTGTTTTTAAAAACAGTCTTGTCTGAATGACATGCATTTGTTAGTAGAGCTGTCACCACATCAAAGTTATTATGTTGTCACTTCACATAGTCCAAGACTTCCAACACTGCACGGTCCTGGAGGAAGAAGCAGTGAGAAGTCAGAACTGGGGGTTCACAAGCGCAGAAAGCGAGAGTGTTGCAGGGCAGGGAAACTCCCAGGGTTGGCTTCCACTCAGGCTTCCTGCACTGCTGATGCTGCTCCTGAATGGCTTCTTTTAATAGCTAACCCAGGGTAATGTGTGTGCAAGGACAGTACTAACTATTCTCAGCCTTGTCCTTCCTTAAGCAAAATCTTCAGATCTGAAATAAAGTTTCTTGAGAAGATGGCTTCATTTGAAATTACTATGACCCTCAAGCTTTCAAGGATTTATGTTGGATATTCTCTACCCACAGACATTTTAACACAGATAGTTTGGGTACAGAGTATAGTTTCTCTTTATTGATGAGAGTGTTTTTTATTTTTCTTTTAGTTTGCCAGGCACTTAAAATATTTCTTTTAGCAAGGTAAAAAGAAAAACCACATAAACAAATTAAAAACAACAGCTCAATTAATCTTTATTTTAATGAAGGATTCTGTAAAACTTAATATTCAGACAGCCATAATGGAATCTGAAAGAATTAAGCTTCAGGGGGAAAAAAAAGCAAAACTTATTTTAGTCTCTGTTTTTCCAGTGGAGCAGCTAAAAACTAGCTGGTTTTCCCCCCCAAAAAAATTTAGGGGACAGTTTTTAAGGAGACATCAGGGATTTAGCAGTGCCATTTTGTCAAGGCTAAATCTCCCAGAACCTCATGCCTAGCTGAGGGGATCAGCTAATGTATGCCATAATTTTATACAGACAGCCCTGGAGTCTCTTGCTGCTGAAATATTTATTAGTGAGACTAGTTGTTTGTTAAGGTGGATAATGGGGAAAATGTTCCCTGGAAAAAATAATTACATTTATGCTTTTAGTTTAAAAGAGTACCTTGCTTTATACATTCAACGGCATTTTTACTCTCTGAAGTTGAATAATAATTAATAGCTGGTCTTAATAGGTTAAAAAACACTTTAAAGACTGAAAGATCTCAAAAGATGTATTTAAACTGAGGAATAGTCTGTTATGGTAAAGAATTCTGAAATGATATGCTTTTTGAAATCTACCTACCATTTTTATTGAAGAAGTAATGATTTTTGATGAGGAAAGGTAATATTCTCATGCCAAAAAGATTTCAACTTTTGTTACTGATTGTGATATTAAAAGAAAAAAAAATAACGTGGGACAGATGAGTGACCTTGGTGGCTTTAAATATAAGGAAGAGAAACTCCAGTAATACATGCTGCTATTTGCATCCAGGCACCTGTGAAGCAGCACACCTTTCCTAACAATTCCCTTGACAAGGTCTCAACATTTGCCCCAAATAACTCTCCAGACAGACAGTGCAACCCAGTCTCACTCTAGAGACACACCTTTCACTGTACCACAGAGGGCATTCTGATGTTACTGAGGGAAGTATACTGAATTACAAACCCTGCCTAGGCAGAAATAAGTGCATGTATTGGCCCATGCCAGTGGTAACATCCAGATTTTGAATGCAATTTATTCATTTTCTTTCTAGTGGCCTGAACTGGTTTTGGATGAAGGCAGATTAAAAACTCCTGCCAACTCCATTGGCAACTAAATCAGGTCATAGATTGAAAGACACAGAATTTCTAACAAATTTCAAAATCATGGGGAAACAAGTAGGCAAAACCAAGATTATGTCTGGCTGCCAGTTAAAAGTATAATACCCTTAAAAGTTACATTTTTAATCAAAACATATTAAGTCAAAACTAAACTACAGGCATTAGTAGCATATTTCTATATTAGGCCGTACATCACAAATGAGGTTGAGCTATATAAACCTGTAATTATGGCAAATATACATGTGGGCTAGAGCTGGATCTACACTGAACAACAGAACTGGTGAGTGTACTTTTGGTTTGCTTCTGTCAGCCAACATCAGTAAAACAGTGGCAGCAATATTGAAAGCAAAAATCATCAATAACTTTCAGCTGGGCTCAGGGAACTGGTGAGTGAGGTCAACAGGGAAAATGCTTTTGAAGGTGCTGGGATCTATCAGTGCTGGTCATTTTCCAAGCACCACCTCCTAAAGACAGAGAAGTGGGTGATTCCTAGATGTTGGGAGTCCAACAGATGAGGAAGAATGCCAGCTTGGCTGACCAGATAAACTAAAAAAGCATGATCCTTGTAGGTCACTTCCAACCCAGAACATTCTGTGAACCTGTTTTAATTTCTGTGATTCTGTGACACAGAACTGGAGCTCTTAAGTTATAATGCTGAGTTAGAAGAAAAGAATAGCTCCAGAGAAGAAGGGGTGGGAGGGCTAGGGGGAGGGAATGTCATCGTCCTGCATCTACTCAATGGCTATCTCCTAGGCACAGGCAAATTTACCAGTTGCCTAAAGCAGGAGACAGCCAGAAGCCAATGAGACATAAAGGAAAATATTAGCATGTGGACCATGCTATACTGCTAGAACAAGAAATGATGGGAAATATTAGGTGGTGGTTCCTGCTATGGGAGACAGGAGATCTTGGTGAGGATAAGGTTCTAAGGATCTCTGATCCTCCTACAAGGCAGGAAGAACAAACCTGGCTCCCTCCAAATACTGTTCTATTTTCTCTACTCCTACTCCATGCTACTGAGAGACTTCAGCAACCTCTGAGGGATCCTTTATCCAGTGGTTAGTAAGTGCCACTTTCAACTGGAAATAAATTTGAGTACATGCTGATCTTTAGACTGAGCAGCAGCCCTTGGAAATACACTCATACAATACCTAGAGTGTAATATCAGGAGACAGTGCAGCTGGTTAAAAAGGCTAGAAGAGACCAACCAATTTAGTTATTAATCTATTCTTGGAAACAGAGAAGTACTGACATAGCTTATGCTTTCCAGATAACTGCTCTAATCAGATCCTGTAAGTCAGAGAGAACTCCATTTTCCCCTGTGATTCGTACATTCTTCATTAAGCTGAAAACCAGTATGAATTAATCAACCCTTAATCTGTTCATTCTAGGAGTAAAAAAATATTTCATATAGAAGAATTTCTCTTTTCTCTAGAGTCTCTAATTCATCCATATTAGGCCTTGAGAGGTAGGAGAGCTTCACAGAAAGCTCTCTTCTCTCACTCAGGCAAATTCTCACCTAACTCAACAGCTGCCTGCTGTGTCACACACAGTGAGGTTCAACAAGGTCCGTGGTGCCTGCTTCTCTTCCAGCATATGATCCGTCTCATTAAAGTCAGTGCTTCATCATAAGCCCAGATACTGAGAGCACCTGTCTTTCTTCTTGTCACCCAGAATTCAAAATCCCTGATTTAGGTGCAGAAATCCTCAGCCACAGCTGTGAGGGAGGATACTCAGTAAAAATGGAGAGATAGGGCAGGTATAGAGCATTTCTCTCCCCTGTATGATCTCCAAGCATCCAGCAATCAGGAATTAAGGGCTTTCTTAAAGCAGAGGTTGCATCCAGATCATCGTATCTAATAGCAACTGATAAAGATGTGAACAACTCTGCAAGTCCCCTCTTGTATGGATTACAGTGTTATAGCTCTGCTCTCTAATGCCACTTTTAGTATTGACTATATATTTTCATGTCCTAGGGCTCAGTTTACTCCCTTTTGATTGCACTAGCAAAACCTATGGCCATTTGAAAGCAGATGCCATTTGGATTTCAAAGAATCTACACAATGTCCCTGATATCAGAAACTGAGACATCAACAATCATAAAAAGCATTATGACCATAGATATTACTTCAACCCTTATTTGGCCAAACATCACCAGCAATGGCACTGCACAAAACTTTCAAACAGAGAAATCTTAAAAACTTTGCATAGACTAGTAGAGAGTGCTCAGTGGAGTTGCACAATTCAGGATTTCTTTTTTTTAAGCTTTTAGGGAATTGCACTGTGGAATAAACATTTGCAGAATAACACTGTAAATACTGGTGCGTACAGCAAATTCTCCCTTTCTACAACTTGACACCATTTGTAGTCAGAGGATGGTATGGTGCAGTTTACACACCTGAAGGGTAGGATGCAACCCAGAGGCACCTTGACAAGCTCAAAAAGTGGACCCATGGGAATCTCATGAGATTTGATAAGATAACGTGGAAGTTGCTGCACCTATGTCAGGGCGACTCCCAGTATCAATGCAGGCTGGGGGATGAACGGATCAAGACCTGGGAAGACGATCAGGGAGTGTCAAGAAGGACTTGGAGTGTTGGTGGATGAGAGGCTGGACACAAGCTGACGATGTGCACTCACAGCTCAAAAAGCAAAATGTGTCCTGAGCTGCATCAAAATCAGTGTCACCAGCAGGTCAAAGGAAGGCACTCTACCTTTCTACTTCCCTCAGGTGAGTCCACATCCAGGTATGGTGTTCTAAACACAGGGACATGGAGTTGTTGAGCGAGTCCAGAGGAGGGTCACCAAGTGTATGAGAGGGACAGAGCACCTGTGAATTGGCATTTCTTCAGCCTGCAGAAGAGAAGACTTTTGGGGTGACCTAATTGGGACCTTCCAGTATCTGAAGTGAGCCTAAAAGAAAGATGGAAAGACTATGAATGTGTAGTGACAGGACAAGGGGGAATGGATCCAAACTAACAGAAAGCGGGTTTAGATTAGATATTAAGAAGAAAATCTTGACTGTGGTGAGGCACTGGGAGAGGTTTCCCAAAAAAATTGTGTATCCCTGGAAGCGTTCAAGGCTGTATGGAACTCTGAGTAACCTGGTCTATTGAAAGGTGTCCCTGCCCATGGTAGGCAACTTGGATAATCTTTAAGGTCCCTTCCAATCCAAACCTTTCTATGATGAACTCTCTCTCACCTCTAAAATAAGCTCAAGTAATTAAAGAGAGAAGTTGTTTCCAGTTATGTTTTCTGTTTTGCCAATAAAGCCAGCTTTTCTTTGGCAAAATTCTAAGGCATCACAGGCAGATTGCATGTGTTTCTCTTAGACATATAGCGTACCACGCATATGCTGGATGTTGAGCGAACGTTTCATAGCCCTCAGCTTGTGCAGGCTGCTTTCATTAACCCAATGTTCCTCTTTATGATCTGCCTAAAAATAGCAATTTGATGTGTCAGGTTTTTCAATAGAAAAGCATGGAGAGATTCTCCTAATTTAACCAGCTGTTTTTCTTTCACTTACCTTTCAGATGGCTGTTGACTTCCCCTGAGCCTAGTCTGTGTAAACATTTTTGTGAACCCATTTTATATGGAAACAATCTGAGCATTAAAAGTGACCCTTCTTTGATTTTCTGGGAGTTGGCATTTCAGTCTCTAGCAACCCTGCATGCAAAACATCTTTGAATGCGTGATTACATCTTTCCACAGGCTTTCTTCTAGTGGGAAATCAGTATTCCATTTACAGTAGAAGGGCTAAAATGGTTTAAAATTTAAAGAGCTGTTATGGAGTACCCCACAATAACACAAATAAAATACGAAATCTACTTTTTAGCATCTTCCTCATCGACACTGCTAATGTACCAAAAAAATACTTATCAGATAATTTACCAGTGAAAGTGCCCTACCAAGATATTCTGAAGATACATGTGAAAAATAAAGGTAGTTTGCAGCAAGAACCAGATTGTAACAGGTGTGGACAAGCAAACAATCACTTGAACAGCTGGGTGGTGGTGGGGGGGAAAGGAGGAGGTAGAGAATAAGCATTGAAACCCTGCCACTTGTCCTTTATCTTGTACAGCCTGCGTAAGGGTCTTTTGTAATTCTACTTCCAGCACATGTATAGACAAAGAAGTAAAAAAAAAGAAATATCTCCGTGTCACTTTTAAGTATTATGGTGTTTAACGGATTTTGTATGAAGGAACAAGTACCATCTGTACCCAAATTTGTAGAACTTGAAGCAAAACCTGTGCAAAAAGACCTTGTTTTCAGACCAAACCCATGTATATTTTCAAGGGCAGCCAATGATAATTTTAGTTTATTTAGCTAAGATACCTTGTGAATAAGCAGGTAACACAGCTACAGAGATATCCTTGGCCTGGCAGGTTCCACAAGTGTCTGACATGTTGCCAGCAAGAGAGAGAAAAAGAAAAGCTGTTTCAGCTCCTTCCTCCCATTTCATTCTTTCCATCAACACCCACAACACCTGTGCTGCATTGTTTATTTTGCCAGACCTCAATTTTTTTTCTGTGCCCTCATTTACACTGCCACACATTCTACACACACCCACACGCACACCCTGATTCAACTTTCACCTTTTGCTTGTGCTAAACTAAAGTAGCTATACTGAAATCAAGCTACTCCCCATGATATCTAAAAAGTCATGGAAGTTAGGTGAAGACCTGGGTGACTGGTAAAAGAGAGGAATAATTGCACACATTTTTTAAAAAGGTGGATATGTGGATCCTGTCAGGCTTACCTCTGTGGCTGGGAAGATCCTGTAATAGATACTCCTAGAAGCTGTGCTAAGTCACATGGAATTCAGTGGAGTGATTCAAGACAGACAGCATGGCATCATCAAGGACAAGACCTGCCTGACCAACCCTAGTGGCCTTCTATGACAGAGTGACCACAGCAATGGGCAAGGAACAGTTAGATATTGTCTGTTTGGACTTCTATCCGGCCTTAAACATGGTCCCCAAAACATCCTCTCTAAATTGGAGGTGGATGGACTTGATGTGTGGACAGTTCTGGGCACGAGGAATTGTCTTGATGGTCATCTCCAGAGGGTAGTGGTCAATGGCTCAATGTCCACATGAAGGCCAGTGACAAGTGGTGTCCTTCAGGGGTCCTTATTGGGACCAGTGGTGTTTAATGTCTTCACTGATGACATGACACTGGTATTGAGTGTACCCTCAGAAGTCTGCAGATGACACCAAGCTGAGAGGTGCAGATAAGTCTGAAGGACAGGAGGCACCTGGACAAGGTAGAAACTGAGGCCATGGGAACCTAAGAGGTTCAACAAGACTAAATGCATGGTCCTGCACCTGGGTTGGTGCCGTCCTCATTATCAATACAGGCTGGAGGTATGAAGAGATTGATGGCTGCCCTGTGGAGAAGGACTTGGAGGAGCTGGTGAATGAAAAGTTTGACACAGCCCAGCAATACATGCTCATAGCCCAGAAAGACAATTACATCCTGAGCTGCATTCGAAGCAAGGTGAGGGAGGGAATTCTGCCCCTCTACTCTGCTCTGGTGAGACCTCACTTGGAGGGCTGCATCCAGCTCTGGGGTCCTCAGCACAGAAAAAATATGGACTTGTTGGAGCAGGTCTAGAGGAGAGCCATGAAGATAATCACAGGGCTGGAGCACCTCTCCTGAAAGAGTTGGGGGTATTCAGCCTGCAGAAGAGGGTGCTCTGGGAAGACCTTACTGTAACCTTTCAGTACCTGAAGTGGTCTTATAAGAAATATGGGAATAGACTTTTTGCTAGGACCTGTTGTGACAAGACAAATGGTAACGGCTTTAAACTGGAGGATAGTCTATTCATACTTGATATAAGGAAGAAATTTTTTATTGTAAGGGTGGTGAAACACTGGAACAGGTTGCCCAGAGAAGTGGTAGATATCCCATCCCTCAAAATAATTAGACAGGGCTCTGAGCAACCTGGTCTAGTTGAGATGATCGTGCTCATTGCAGGGGGGTTGAACTAGAAAACCTTTAACAATCCCTTACAATCCAAACCATTGTATGAGTCTATGAAGCAGAAAACAATAAACTCTCACGACATTACTCTATTTTTGGTGCGTTGATAATCAAGTTAATTAGGTAGAAGTACGATCTATATTAAAAAGCACACCAGAAACCACCAAAATAAAAACCAAAAAAGCATTAACAAACCCAAAATATGTATGTATGTAAATGGACTCCTTATCCTGTGTGTGTGTTTGGGTTTTACTTCCTTTAGCTTTGCCAGAAATTTGAGTTGCTCTATCACCTATTGTAGTGGTTATTACATTTGTCTAATTTTCATTTTAGTGGAATAGGATTAAAAGAAAAGCAAAACAGGTTTAGTTTAAAAATAGAAACAGATTTATTAACATACAGTAAAGGTAAACAAACAAAAACTAATTACAAACCCCTCTCAAAAACAAACCCCCTCTTCCCTAATAACAATTTACTTGTCTATGAAAACAATGCAAAGAGACAAAACATTAGAACTCTTAAGTTAGTAGTACTTAATAAAATAGTTTTTTATTTAGTCTTTTGAGAGAGACAAGTCTTTTTTGATTCTTCTGGTAACTTTTTACAAGAGATACAGTTTGTTTGTGGTTTTCAGCTTCATTAACGTAGTCTGCTTGATATTGCATTATGTGAGTTTTCTAAATGCAGCTTTTTATATTACTACATAAGGGCTTGCGAATTTAAAGCACGGGGTTTCACTTTTTAAAGATGCACAGCTTTACAATAAAGGACTTTTTATTTTTTATTGGTGACGAGGTTCTAAGACATCTTAATAGGATCACTGCATTAATTTTTACTTTAATATTTATTTTAGAAAACTTCAAATATTATAGTTTTTAACTCAAATGTCTATTCAGTAAAAATTAGACACTTTTGCTTGAATTTGGAAATGCACTTTCTTGGTTTTTAATCTAGCAAAAAAT
>WBMY01009134.1:0-14548 GCA_013397315.1 Donacobius atricapilla
ATGGATGGGCGCCTTTTTTTTTTTCCCGGGCTTTTTTCAGTCTCCTTTCTTACCCTATTTTTCTTTCTTTTTTCCTTTTTTTTTTTCTTTTGTCATTTTTTTTTTATTTCCACTTCTCTTTCACACATTTTTCTGGATGTGCTCGATTAGTGGCGCGTCCGATTCTTTCAGCATTAAATCGGCTATAGCAAATACGCGGTAATTAAAAATGAAGAATTTTAAGCCGCGGAAGTGGGACACAGCCAGTGCCCTTGGGTATAGCACATTTTAATTTTTTTTCTCACCCATAAACGTTATTTCCATTATTCCTTTCGGGGAATTCAAATTTTAAGATCGACATGAGGGTAAATTTGCGCGGCTTCGTTGGTTGTGAGAATTTCGGGATTTATGTGGTTTGTGCCAAGACCGGAGCGCTGCTGCAGTGCCAGCTTTTATCGTTATAAAACGTGCTGGCGCCAAGTTACCGATCGTTCGGTGGAGGATTTCAGCACATTGCCTTGTGATATTTTCTCCCCCCAAAAAAAGCAAATGGAGAAGTAAGGGTCCCAAAATAGATCGACTTTCTTCTCTGGGATTGTCTTTGTCTTGCTTTGTTCTGCTTGAATCAGCTGCGGGGCTCTTGGTGCAGTGTATCTCTTTGTTAGAAATCAGCACCAGATTTCATTAACAGTGTAAACAATTAGCAGCCCTTCTTCTTTTGATGGGCTAATGTTTAACAATAAATTAAAGTAGATCTGGGATGCCTTTACACTGGGCGTATTTTTTGCTGTGTAATTCATAACGTCATTGTCTTAATAAAATGTCTTCGTGTTCGGGAGCACTGCTTTAAATGATGGAATGTGATGTAAGAGTATGAAATGACTGTGAAGTACTGAGCATCCGGCTGTCGCTAGTAGGACTGAATTTACATAAAATGTCGTCTTTACTGGATTGGATATGCTATAAATGCAAACGCAATTAAAATGTATGGTGCTGCATTTCAACCATTAATCTTCTGCTTCAGGTGTTCCTAAAATTCCACAGCACTGCCTCGATTTCAGATTCCAAAACTGTATAGAAATGTTAATCTTCTGATAGAATTCCAATGTTACTGTTCAAGGAATGTTCCTTATAGCTGTTTTTCCATGAATCGGTGTTTCTTGGTGTCCTGTGGAACATAAAAGCAGATGGTGATGACGCTGGAGGTGGTCCGCCCGTTGAGGATGCGGCCAGAAGCAGTGGCTGGCGCTGAGATGAGTCTGGGCTTGGAGCAGTGCTGAGAGGGCTTGGGGAGAGGATTGTAGTGGAGCTCCATCCCCATTCCACTCCTAGCAGCTCTCTGGCCATCCACCTCCGTTTCTGCCAGCTGGAACGGACAAGAACTTTGCCAACTGCCCCAGGCTTCCACTTCGTTTAGGGAGAGGCAGGTGTGGCCGAGCTAGGAAAAAAACTGGAGCAGAGCTGAGAGAACTGTGATGCCAGCGCAGCTCCTGTAGTTTCCTGCTCGGGCCACCCTCTTCAAACTAAATGCATTCTCTGCTTCGTCCTGGCTCTGCCTGCATGTCCTCTGTAAATCAGGGCATATTTTGGGAGGGTCAGAACAGAGGAAGTGGCAGGAAGGGATTTGAAGCACTTTGTGGGAGAATGTAGAGAATCTTTTTTTTAACATTGGCTAAATTAAATAAGCATTTAAGTGTTAAAGATAAGTACTTAAAACTTAACTTAAAACAAGAAAACATTCTAACTGAGATGGAATTGTGTGGTAATGGGTTTGAATTTGTACTGTATTCTGAAAAACTAATAGAGTGAAAGTAGTTTGTAACATGCTTCTGTGAATTCTAGTAAAATTGCCTGTAATACCAATTCTAGATGCTTGTTTTTATCATTGTAGTCCCTTTAAAAATATTTCTTTCCATTAGCACCTGTACTAGAATTTGAATATCTCATCTGTGGAGACTGTGGCAAAGAATTCATGGACTCCTACCTTATGCAGCACTTTGATTGGGCAACTTGTGATAATTGCAGGTATTACAAATAATCAGGGGAGAGAAACACTATTTTACATAAAGACTGCTGGCTAAAATTCAATGAGTTACAGTCATTTAAAGAGACTGTCAGCAGAGAGACGTATTTCAGTAACTTTAAAACATGTAAATTGAAGTTGACTGATAACCCTCTGCATTTTCCATTATGGAATTGAGTCACAGATTGTCTCAGAGGCTTGTCTTAGAATAGGGGACATCAGTGGATTTTCATACAACATTATGGAAATAAAATGTCATGAGAGCAGTTGATGTGTTTGTCAGTGCGAAAATTTATGTCTGGCTGCAGACCAGAGCCATTTGAAAACCTCATGGAGCACAAGTGGAGCAGAGATAAGGCGAGTGTTTGCAGTCCCTGTGTTTTAACTCGAGTGGAGTTGGTACTTTGGTCAGCATGGGCGTGCTGTGGAAGCACACAGCCAGAGAGGGCAGAGCCCTCATGGGAGGTTATTGGTTGGCCTGTGAGGTAAGCAGGCGTTTGACCTTGAGAGGAGAGCAAGCTCTTACCTTTTAACACAGAAAATGCTCCAAAAGCCATCAAGATAACCAGGGCAATGAAACCAACTGCAGGAGCAGTTTGTAACAGTGAATTGGGTGAATGAAAATTTGAGGCAGTTAGGAGTTTGTTCTAGGAGCCATTTACTGCAGGGAGTGGTTAGGGGCGTGCACGTGGTGTACGCAATTTGCAGTCATACTGGAGGCAAAGTTCTGTTTCGGAAGTTACAGTGGCTAGGAAAGGGACGTTAAGGACAGGGTATTGAGCCTGTGGAGTACTCTTCCTTACCTCTAAGCTCTTGTAGCTGATAACCGGAGGTGTCCTTGGTGTATTAGCTGTAACAGTGAACTTTGAGTTCTAGTAAAGCTGCATTTACAGCATTACTTCCTTGATGGCCGTTGTTAGCACTTAGTGTTTGGCAGAGTGTTTGGCTCAGACGATTCAAGTTGTACTTCAGTCAGGATTGCGTAAATGTAATTTTTTCCGTTAACTCATAAATGCTGCTGTGGTTCCGGAGTTTTTCATTATCTGGTAGAGGCTACAGTCTTTTAAAACTTTTTATTTATGGTTCCTCTGCCTACTGTCTCACGTTATAGAAAGAAGTGCTCTGTGTTGCTAATCAGTTTCTGAGATCTAGAAGCATATGGAGTGTGTATATTCTCAGGTGATCTGACCTGTCTCACATTACACGTTCTTTCTGTCTTGACCATGTGAGGCTCATACTTCTGTCCTCTTGGATTGCATCTGGGTTACGTGAATACCTGAAATTACTCCTTTTAAGTTTCAGTTATTCCCTCTTGTAAGAAAATAGAAGAAAAGCCTTTCTAGAAGAGCAGGCTTCTCAGCCTGTGTTTGCTGAAATGAGAGGATTTTTTAAACACTTAATTTCAGTAAATCTAGTCTGGAGTTCAGCTAGACTGTTGGAATCCAAAGTTATTTGTATGCATAAAAAACTGAGGAGATCAGGGCTACCTGTATTTCAGGAATGTTAGAAGGGATGAGGACTTAGATGTTAATAACCGGTGGTTTTAGGGTGTAGCTTTCTCATCATTATTTTACATCTTGCAGAGATGTTGAAGATAAGCATAAGCTTATAACAAGGACAGAAGCAAAAGAAGAGTATCTGCTTAAAGATTGTGACTTAGACAAGAGGGAACCAGTGCTCAGATTCATTGTGAAGAAAAACCCTCACAATTCACGATGGGGTGAAATGAAACTTTATTTAAAACTGCAGGTACAGAAACATCCTGAGTTTCAGACCTTTTTTTACTTTCATACAGTTTTGGTTGTCACTTGGTACCTGAATGGTTTTGTTAAAGCTAAGTGTGTTTTGTATAGCATGGTATAGTTAAGTGGGTGCAGTCCAAGTTGTGAAAATGTCTGGTTTTGAGAGCATTTTAAAGATGTTTATTGAGCAGAACTTCAAGGGGTTGCACAATTACAAGTCACAAAGCACATGGCCTGTCAGTTTTGCTCTGAAGTGCATGGGGCAGCTGCAACTGTGTGTGGCCCTTTGTATTTGTGTTCACAGCTTTGCCCAGAGAGACAACAGGAAAGGCGAGTGATTTCCCAGGGCTCTTGTCATTTCTTGTTTGGTACTTCATAGGAATCATACTGCTTTAGTAAAATATGGGCAAAATTAGAGCTGGGTTTAAGTGTTAGTAGGTTACATCCAGCTGATACTAAAAAACAGTGTTGCCTCTTCCTGTGAAAGGATTGCAGTCTTGTGAGTGGAGCAGAGACAGGTGGGAGGCAGAGGAAGATTGGTTGGTATATGTATGTGTAGGGAAAAATTAAATTTGTACGTTAGAATACTTTACTTTTACTGTTTCAGGGGAAAAAAAAGGCATTTATGTCCGTCCTGTAGGTAATCAAGCGTTCACTTGAAGTCTGGGGTAGCGAGGAAGCATTGCAAGAAGCAAAGGAGCTACGCCGTGATAGCAGAGAGAAGATGAAACAGAAGAAGTTTGACAAGAAAGTTAAAGGTAAAGCATTAAAATTACATATGTTAGTACCTGAAGGGAAGTGCACTTCTGTTTAAACCTCTGTCTGCATCTGATTAAATTACTGAGAAAATATTCAGTGTGGTAAAATGGACGTTTTCAAGACTCGGGGTGAGCCTGAACAGTCTGGTGTGACCTCATAGCTGACTATTTTGGGCAGTGTTGGTCTGCAGGACTTGAGGCCCCTTCCAGCTTGAATTCCCCTGTTGTCCTGTGGACATGATGTTACAGAAATCGATTACAGTGGTTTGTTGTAGTGTTCTTCAGTTTTTTGGGTATGACCTAGAATGTGTCATGCGTTGCTCCTGATACTTTCGACTTGTGGAAGACAGGGATTTTTGTGGCAGTGGGTTATAATTCTGTGATAGCCTTCAGGTGGAGTGACTGTCATGAAAGTGGGTTTTCCTGTTGTTCACGGCATTCCTAGCTGCTGTCTTTACTGCACATTACCCTTTGGGGTATTTCCCTGATAAATTAGTATTTAGAAGAGTATTTGATGGGTGAAACTTTTTGTACCACCTATAGCATCCATGCTTTGCTTTGGGGTGGTGTTTAAAAGGGCAGAAAGCTGAAACTGGCTGTATTGCTGTTGTCTGAAGGAGGCAGAACTTAGACTGCACAAATAACCCGTCTAGGCCATTGATGTTGTGTGTACAGAAGGACTGGCAGCAGACTGTAGCTGAGATGCCAGAGTTCAGTGCAAGTACAGGCCTTAACGTGACAAAGTTTGCAGCCTGAATGGCTTGGCTCAAAATGTGACCACATTTTGGTGCTCAGTATTCTTGACACCCACTTGCAACATCCAAATAGTATCTTGGGCCCTGCTGCCAACTTGTGCGCTCTAGAGAACCCACGGATTTCACTGCGGATGCTGCAGAAGCAACTCATACTATTGGGCATAAAGCTTAGAGAACGCCAAGTCATTTGGGAGGCTTACTGTGACCTGAATGAAAATGACTCTTTCTTGGTCATGTCAAATAAATGAGGTTTTCCATAAAAACTTTTCCTTTGCATTCCACCAACCCCTTTTGGATACCTTTGTACGGCTTTGTGCAAAAAGGTGGCAAGCAACACGTCCTTAGTCCAGATGGAAAATTTTTGCCTGTGTGATCCCATGATGATGTAGTTCTTGGTCTTTAAAGTATGCAAATAAGGTGAGGATTGCAGGGCAAGTCAGAGCTTGTTCTTGCGAGAGCAGATTCTTTCCCAGACTTTGTGTAAGATGGGAGGCAAGCATATTGTCATCTGTAGGCCTCATTAAGCTACTGAGCTTGAGTTTTATTAAGGATTATTTAAGATCTATTAAAATCCTAACATTTTCTTGTATTTCTTACCAGAGCTCCGCCGTGCCGTGAGGAGTAGTTTGTGGAAGAAAGCAACTGATGTCCATGAACATGAATACGGACCAGAAGAAAACATTGATGAAGATACATATAGAAAGACATGCACTGTATGTGGCCATGAATTAACTTACGAGAAGATGTAGTGTAACCATTTTTTTAAAAATTCTACTTTATTTATAAAGGTATTTTGTATCAAAGTCAAATAAATGCTTATTATGAACAAACTGTTGCCAAAGTCTGTGAAGCAGTGTATTTTTCAGTTCCAAGAAGCTATGTGAAGAACGGTAGGCTTTGGCTCTTAAACTAGATCTTAGGGTAGAATATAGCACATTTGGAACAATCCAACAATTCGTATCTTCTTGGTCAAAAGATAAGTTTGTATCATTGTTCTTGACGCACTGATGAAATGAAGGTGACCTTCCCACTGCTTTTCTGCTTCCATCAGGAGGAAGGCCCCCTATTTCCTCCTGACTATTCAGTTTTCAGTTACTGCTCATGGGCAAGCAGAGAGCAACAGGCTGAGAGCGAAAACGTCTGGTGGTGGGAGACCACATCATGAGGCTGGTTCTCCTTTGGCTGGGATACACAAGTCTGTAAAGGAGAATTCTCTCTTAAAAGGAAAACTGCCTGCTTCCTTGGGGGTGTTCTGACATCTCTGTCATATTTTGCAGGAGAGAGTCCTTAGGTGTATTCCCTACATGTTTTTGTTTTGCCCAACTTCTGAAGCAGAGACCAAGGCATGGTTCAAGAGAAAAGTAGCATTCCATGGTAGAGCTCTTTTAAATGCACTTGAATGATACTTGCTTTCAGTAGAGGCAATTTACTTCTAAGTTTAAATTTCAGTTTCTCATTAGAGCTGTTGGGGAATGCATCTGGAAATTGCTGAAGTGAAGGAACATGTTCTAGGGTTGTGGCTCTACATTAATTCACCATTGTAAATATGGCAGATTTCAGGGAAGTCTGTGGAGACTTCCTTTGTGAGCCTTGGGCACAGTGACTGTGCAGAACTGCAATCATTAGTAGGAAAACTATGGCATATTTGCCATTACAGAAGTGTGGTGAGATGACTCCCATGGCTGGAGTGCTGCAGTGATGGTCATAAGCTCTTCAGCAGGGACAGGAGGGCAGGCAGAGGTGGTGGCTCTGTACTTCAGGGAGGGCTTTGGCTGTGCAGAGCTCAAGGGCAGTGATAAGGTTGGGTGCCCGTGGGTAAGGATCAGGGAAAGGCCAACAGGGCAGACCACCCAGACAGGATAAGGGAAGGGGAAGATGAAATGTCCAGTGAGAANTTTGTTCTTACCTCAACCCTTGATCTTTATTTTTTGTGCCTGTTAATTCTCGTCCACTTCCTACTGGGGAGAGTGAGCAAGTTGTGCATGGAGTGTTTCAGTAGAAATGCTGAACACCATTCCTAAACTACAACATGAGCATACCACGTGCAGTGGCCTAGTAGATGTGTTCATGAACAGAGAAGGGCTGGTGGGAGATGTGGTTGTTGGAGGTTGTCTTGGGCACAGTGACCATGAAGTGATACAGTTTTCAACCTTCGGTAAGTAAGGAACATGGTCAACAAAACTTCTGCCTTGGGTTTCTGGAGGGTGGACCTTGGCCTACTCAGGACAGTGGTTCAGAGAGTCCCTTGGGAAACAGTCCATAATAACAAAGGGGTCCCATGAAGACTGGCCATGCTTTAAAGAGGAAATCTTGAAAGGCAGAGGGGCAGGCTGTCCCTGTGTGCCAGATGATGAGCCTGGTCTTCCTCTTCATCCTGGCTGAACAGGATGCTTCTGCTGTAACTCAGGGAAAAGAGGTTATGAACTTCGAAAGAAGAGAGACAACTCAAGAAGAGTACAAGGATGATGGTAGGTCATGTAGAGAGAAAAATCAGAAAGACGAAAGCTCAATCTAGCTGCCACTGTGAGATATAAAGTGTTTTTATAAAGTACTTGAACAACAAAAGGAGGGCCAAGGAGCATCTCCATCGATTATTGGATGCATGGGGGAACATTGTCATTAAGGATGAGGAAAAGGTTGAAATATTTCGGTTCCTTGCCCCAGTCTTTAACAGAAAGACCAGTTATCCTTGGGACAACCAAGACGCTGAGCTGGTACTCAGGGACAGGGAGCAGCACTGACATCCTGTAATCCAGGAGGAAGTAGTGACCTGCTGAGACATTAGACCCAAGTCTGTGAGAGCAGATGGGATTCACTCAAGGGTACTGAGGGAGCTGGTGGAAGAACTCAAAAAGCTGGTCTACATCATTAATCATCAGTCCTGGATAACCAGGGAGGTCTGGGATGATGGGAGAGGCCCATCTACAAGAAGGGTTGGAAGGAGGATTTGGGGAACTACAGGCCTCTGTTAGTGGGATGGAACAGATCATCTTGAGTACAATCACACAGCACATTCAGAAAACCAGGGGACCAGGCCCAGCCAACACGGTTTTGGTTGGCCTGACGAACCTGATCTCCTTTTATGACCAGGTGACCTCCCCAGAGGATGACTGAAAGGCTGTGGATGTTGTCTACCTAGACTTGAGCAAAGCCTTTGACACTGTCTCCCACAGCATTTTCCTGGAAAAGCTGGCAGCCCACGGCTTAGACAGGGGCACTCTTTGCTGGACTAGGAACTAGTTGCACGGCCACGCCCAGAGAGTGGAGCTGAATGCTGCTGCATCCAGATGGGGGCTGCTCACCTGTAGTGCTCCTCAGGAATCAGCATTTGGCCCAATCCTGTTTAAAATCTTTACTGATAATCTGTATGAGATCAACTATACTCTCAGTAAATTCACTGATGACAGCAAGCTGTGTGGGAGTGTTGACCTGCTGGAGGGATGCTGCAGCTGAAGACTCTGCAGAGGGATCTGGACAGGCTGGATTGATGGGCCAAGGCCAAAGGTGTGACGTTCAATAAGGCCAAGTGTCAGATCCTAACCTGGGGTCACAACAACCCCATGTAGGGTGGGGCAGGGTGGTTGGAAAGAAGTCCATTGGAAAAGAGCCTATAGGTGCTGGCCAGCATCTGGCTGGGAGTGTGCCTAGGTGGCCAAGGTGGCCAATGGCATCCTGGCCTCTGTCAGCAATAGTGTGACAAGCTTGGCACTGGTGAGGTCACACTTCAAGATCTGTGTCCTGTTTGGGGCCCCTCAATTCAGGAAGAACATTGAGGTGCTGGAGTGGGCCCAGAGATGATTGATGGAGCTGGTGAAGAGCACAGGAGCAGCTGAGGGAACATGGCTTGTTAAGCCAGGAGAAAAGGAGGCTCAGGCGTGACCTTATGTTCTCTGCAACTCTCTGAAAGGAGGCTGCAGCCAGATGGGGGTCAGCCTCTTCTCCCAGACAATCAGTGACGGGACAAGTGGGCATGTGGCCTCAAGCTGCGCCAGGGGAGGTTTAGGTCAGACATCAGGAAGATTTCTTTACAGAAAGCATGACTGGACATTAGAATGANGGAAGATTTCTTTACAGAAAGCATGACTGGACATTAGAATGAGCTGCTCAGGGAGGTGGTGGAGTCACCATGCCTGGAGGTGTTCAAAAAAAGACTAGACATGGCAGTGCCACAGTCTAGCAGACATAGTGATGGTCAGTTATTGGTTGGATTTAATGACCTCAAAGGTCTTTTCCAACCTAATTGACTGTGGTTTTGTTAGAGGAGAAAAGGTGCCTGGGAAGTGCAGATGATGCTTCCAACAACAGGTCTTCACTTTTCCAATGTTCTCTGCAGCTATGCAGTAACCTGCTGGCCCACCAAGCAGAGAAGGATTTAAGGCCTTGCAAGACCTAAGAAAGCGGCATGGGGGCTGGGCTAAGAAAGAGGAAGGAGGCAGGCCCCAGCAGGGCTTTTGGAGGTAGTCCTCCATGTCATGGTTTCACAACCCCAGTGCTACCTTGGGTCCCTGAAGTCCTCTCTGGGGCAGGTGGGGGTGGTTACTGACTGTTGCCCTTCTGTGGGCATGCTGCAGCATGCACTCCACCACACAGCATGCACCACCAGCCTGCAACCTCCTGACCTCCTGCAGCAGCCCTTCCCCTTACCAGAGAACAAGAGGTGGCAAGGGAGAGGAAGAATTTCTACATTAGCACCTCCTAGCACCTAGCAGCACATATGCTTGCCTCTCATGACTGCAGGTGGGGGAGCATGTTAGACCAGCTGTAGTGCAAGGAGGCGAAGGCTTGCGTTGTCAGGGTACCAGCACCAGTGCTGGGAAACAAAACTGCTCCACACCCCTCTGCATTTAACACCAGCATAACCCAGCGTGACTACTTTGCTTCAGTGTCCCCCAAAGAGATTGGACAAACACTCAGCAGCAACCTGCTTCACCTTCATTTATTTTTGTCTTTACATGTGCATTTTTTTCCAACCACACCACATTTCTACAGCATCTTCACACTATCCACCACTTCGTATTTCAGCAGTTTCAAGTTTCACCAGTTAGCTGCTGGTATCACTATGTAAGCATTTCACTATCTTTCCTACAGGTCCAGCCAATTTCCCAGTCAAGTCAGGTGTACACTGTTAGACCTAAATGAAAGTGAAGGTGTCCAACAGACTCAAGAAATGCAATCAAAGCACATGCTCGAAGCTTGGCATGATTGCAAGTTAAATCAATTTTGAAAGACTTTACTATTTGGTTTTAAAACACAGGATTACACTCAAGCTTTTGCAGCTGTATCCCCAGCATCAGTATTTGTCAAGGCTCAAAGAAAGTTATAGGTTTGCAAGTTCTAACTGCATTACCAGTTTTACCAAAGTCACATTTATAGTCAGAACCCTCACTATTAGTTAATATCAGAACTGATACTGACCCAAACCAGTGAAAAAACTACTAAACTCCAATTAAAACCTTTAAAGTATTAAATGTTTCCTAAAAATTAAAAAAACCCAAAAACAACAAACCCTATTTGATTACTCAAGAACATTAACAGAGAAAGATCTGAAGCCTAAGTCCGTGCATGACAGACAAAATCCTTGCATAAAGCAAATTTACAACAAATAACAATACACCCTGAAAGAACGGTGGGGGGGAATCAGTCAAATCAGAAAGGGCAAGCAGGAAAAGTAGAAGTAATAGATCTAAGTCTATGAGGATATATCATATTGCTACAGGCCACACACAAAATTAGATAAACAGTCAAAAGCAAAATGTTCTATTTTTTACCCTCCTTGCTTAGTCAGGAGGTCAGCAGTCAATGTACAGATGATATGCATTTCTAGGTATAATACCTGAAAAAGTAATTTGTACAGGAATAAAATTACTCACTCAAAGCACATAATTTCCTACGCTAAAACTAAATAGCACTGGGTTTGAAATTCTTTAAAACATTCACCTGCAAAATGAAGAGACCATAAACAGCTTGGATGTCCCCTGCACTCTGATGGACCTGAGCACCTAAGGCAGCATCTTTGCAATTCACCGCTGCTCACCATGGTACAGAGCACTCTGGTTTGGCTCTTATGTACCTCATATTACTGCCCTAATTCAAAACTTAGCCTGCTCTATTTTCAGTTGTGTTCTCCCAGTCTAAGTCTCCTGTAATGTAACACTTAATTCGGCATTAAAACACTTCCCGAAGACACGGGAGCACATGCTGCTGTCACATTTTAAAGCAAGGGAAGTATAGCAGATGCAGCAGTTGTTGCCAAGCCAGAAGAGGGGAGAGCACTTGGTTCATTCACTGTCACTAAACAGAAAGACTTCTGATATCCTGCAGGCCTGCAGGTCCAGCCCAGTGCAAATGTGACAATCCAGTGAGTTACAGGCTGAAAGAAAAAAACAAGCTCAGCACTGTCCTGTCTCCTTCCTGGCATCTGGGGCTGGAGCTCCCAACACCCAGGGTAAGGCTTGTAGCATGGGAGTCAGAAGTTTGTGCCACTCCAACTCTTGCTTACTGTATTTATTAGTGAAGACTGCTACCAAGAGCAGTTCATGATTTCTTGACCACAAAGCAAAAAGAATTAAATTTTTTCAGAAGTGGTCCATGAAGCTTCTCTACTGACTGTTTACAGATACTGTAGTAAGACACCAGACAACACATTTTAAAAACATATTTCAATTGTATTACATGTACTTTTAAACTGTGAAAATCTATCTGGCTTGGTAATAAAACAAATTTGTATGCTCTATGCTACTTTGAAAACGTGTTTCACATGCCCAAAGTTAAGACAGTTTTCCTATGTCATATACTAGAGAACTTACCACACTGCTCACTGAGAAGGTGCATCCCCTTTTATACTCACAAAACACTAGAAATTGTTCCTCATTTCTGCAATTAATTTGATTTAAGGGACTAGCAGAAGTAACAATTGCTTGGGGTCGGTTTTTTAAGTTGTTAGGTTAGGAATTAAAAAAGGGAAGGGGTGTGCCTGATTTTTATTTTTATATAGGCAAGAGGGGAGAAATAAAATTACTACCATGAAGTGAAAAGTCAAACTAAATTATAAAGACAACAAAAAGAATTAATACTTTACTTCACAAATATCCCCTATTAGTCATATCTTTTAAGGCTTAAGATGCTTACACAGTTTGTTTTTATTTTAGAACACTCTATTGTTTTATATAGGAGCACATGAAAGCCAGTTTTAGTCAAAAAAAATCTTCCATCCCCATGTTAAGTTCTGCCATTAAAAAAAAATTAAATTCACTAAAGTCCTGCAGACAAGACTCTGTCCACGAATGATCCCTCAGGCCTGCAGAGCACAGAACTGCTGAAACACAGCCAGAATGTGGTGGTCCAGTTCAGCTGTAAACAGGAGGTTCTCTAGCGTCACCATGTACTGCTGGATTATCTGGTGGTGCTGGCAGATAGAAAAACAAAAGCAAACCACATATGTTTACTGTTTTTATATTTATATCGGAATAGGCAGGGAAGTCAAGATATGTAAAAACCACAAATATTCTTATCTGAATTGTTTAGCACATTTAATTTCCACAATGTAGCAGCCATGGATAAGAAAAGCATAATGTAGAGGCACTGCTGACTGCAAAGAATTAAGCCTGTGCTGAAATTCTGCCTTGTGCTCCCTTGTAACTCGTCTCTCACAGACCCTGAATTATGTGCAGGACACAATGCCACTGCAGGTATCTCAGGAGAGTCATGGTATTTCCTTTCCTCTGAAGACACATCTATTACCAGGGAAGGGTTCATCCCAAGGGAGAATTACACCACCCCTCCCATTTTTCAACACATCTTGAACTCATACAGGTACAACTTCCTGTAATTTATCACTTTTATCCAGCCACCTGTGCTTATTAACTGATTTAATACACAGCCAAATAGTCAAAAATCACGTTTAATAGATATTTACGCACCTTACTAGAAGGAATCCTGCAATATTTTAATTCACTTATTTAAAACATGCCTATTTTAGCACCCTTGTTTGGTCACAACTTTGCCCTTACTAAAAACACACAGTTAAGTGGAAGTCAGTGAAATCCATAATCACACCTTGAAATACTTTTGCAGTATGCTTTACAGTGAGGGAATTCTCCACTCAGGATCAGTCACGCCACCAGACTGTGGCAGAGATTTGGCCAGAGCCAGAGAGTTGTGACCTGGCCCCACACCAGCCTCTGGGGAAAATGTGCTGCTGCCACCTAATGCTATTCTCGTGGAGCACTCAGCCCTCCATCAACCGAGCTCTCCCAATTAAGCATGACCCAGCCAACACTCTTCCAAACTGAGAAATGAAACTTACCTGCAGGAAGATCTGCTGCAACCTCTCTATACAGCTCTTGTACCAAGGTGTAAATACATCAATTCCACCAGTCTCGCAGCGCACTAAGTGCTCCGTTAACAACATAATGAAACGCTGCAGTAAAGGGGAAAAAACACAAACTTTTTCAAGTCTCATCAAATTAAAGCAGAATCCTAGCCTCAGGTAAGAGAATCTGGGTGTCAGAAGCTTTGAACAGCTCTGTTAAAATAATTATTTTGCTTGGCAAATTCTGAACTGAGTATGAAAATAAACCAGTTACCTTCTGGTTGTTCAAGAAATTGCGTGCTAGCAGAACTCCCCTGCTCCTAAGCACTTGAAACTCATCAGATCCTGCTCAGAACCAGTCTTTGCAGAGGGATGATCTGGATTGACTCCAACCCACAGTAAACTCATCAACCCCTTTCCATATTCTTATTCCAAGGAAATGCCCAAGATAGTAGTGATGCTGAAAGCTTATAAATAAAGTAACTTTGAAACCTAAACTAAGAAGAGACTTTGACGATTGTTACCTGGAATATAACAAGAAAGAGATTCTTCTGCTCACTCTGGGCTGACTCTACTTTTTCCTGCAAGCGCTCTATCTGTTCCTCCAGTGGTCCATCTTCTCGATCGGTGCTTCGATCGTCGTCGTCATCATCATCATCACTGTCTCGCTGTGAATGACAGCAACACAGGACTTAACCAGTAATTTGGCAGGTGTGGATACCATTGATACCCTCCAGTTAGTTCCACCTGTGAAAAGGTCTGCAGAACAACTGAAGGGCAGCACACAATTCCAGATAAAAATCTGGAAGGAAAAATGCTAATATGGGAAAGCCATGAAAAAAAAAACCCAGCATTTTGGAAAAACTAGAGCAAGCATAGAGATTTATCAGAAATGAGAGCTTTCCCTCCAGGAAGGTGCTGTGGCTCACAGCTCAGCTGAGGTGCCCCTACACCAGGGCATGCAGCATGGGCAACAAACA
>WBMY01009139.1:0-11197 GCA_013397315.1 Donacobius atricapilla
CCTTCCCAGCCCCATTCCCTTCTCTGGACTCTCCCAGCCCCTCCATGTCCCTCTTTGTGAGGGCCCAGAGCTGGGCACAGCCCTCGGGGTCGCTCAGCAGGGCCAGCACAGGGGCCCTGCCCTGGCCCCGCTGCCACCCCAGGGCTGGCACAGCCGGGTGCCATCAGCCTCTGGCACGCCTGAGTTCCTGCCCAGCCCCTGGCACCAGCGCCCCCCGGGCTTTTCCCTCTGCGGGGCTTTCCAGCCCCTCTGCCCCCACCTGCAGCAATTCAGGGGGTCCCTTCTTGAAGAACGTCCAGCTTTCCGGGGGAGTTGAAGTCTGTCCCAGCCTTTGCATGTTTATTGTTAGTTGTGAAGCAATTCATGCATTCTGGTAATATCTCAGAGCAGTCTCAGCTGCTGGGTGCTTTAAACAATAAGCCCTATTTTAGAAGTATGTCTGTTTTGGAATTAATGGTAAATTTTAAGGCTTGTGCCATTTGCAAGCCTTGCTGGCATGAGTGAAAGTTATATATTTCGGGTTCCCTGGCCCTCATGTGAGCGATCCATGCTGCCTTGGAGGTGACTAACAGCAATTAATAGCCAGAAGATGTCATTATGACCCTCTATGAGGGGGCAGTCACTGCTGAAACGGTTGCAATTTAAACAGGGAACCAGTGGTTAAAGCATAAACTGGCACATTTTTAAGGCTGTAGTATTTAATGGTAGGGAGATGTGATGCTTTAGGGAGATGTATGGCTGTGCTCAGAGGTGAATTTTGGTGTTTCTGCAAGGCTGGTTTTTGGTTTATGTGAGGTATCGCCCTGGGGATAATGGTTTGGATTTGGGGAATGAGGAGGAGCCTTTGGGAGTCATGAGGGTTGCTTTTCTCCTTCCCTTGAAATAGGCAGAGCATAAAATGGCTGATGACACCTCTTTGCATTTGTGCTAGTTGGTATTTGTGGATTTGGGGTTTTTTGCCCCTGTCTCTGCCTGGGGATCGTCGGGACATGCTGCTGACAGCTGCCCAGGTTTTTGAGAAGCTTTGTCCTCTGGCTTACAGGGCTGCAGCAGAACCTCGGATTGCCCTGGAGACATCTGTGCCCCACTGGGGAAATGTGCCAGAACCAAAATTTGAATAAAAGCATAACAGAAGAGCAATGTTGTCTTTGCCGCCTCCCTGGCTATCAGGGCCAAAGTTACCCATAATGTGTATTTTCAGATTTTTGAGAGACTTTTTGCTTGTGGGGTTTTTTGGTTGAATCTTTGTTTTCTGTGGGTTTTTTTTTTTTTGATTTTTGTTTTTATGTGTGTGTTTATGGTTTTGGGTTTTTTTTTGGTTGGTTGATATTCTTTGTGGTTTTGGGGTTTTTGTTGGGGTTATTTTTGGTTAGTTGGAATTTTTTTTTGGTGGTGTAGTTTGCTTTGGTTTGTTTGTTTGTTTTAATTTTTTTTTTAATTTTTTCTTTTTTCCTTGGAAGAGGAGCATTTTGTTAGAAACCAGAAAACTGCTTTCTGACTGAGTGATGAGATCCAAGTAAGAGAAACTGGAGCTCTGTGGACCATGTCCAGAAGTTCTTGTTGTGCTTTACCTTGCTTTGAGGCTTTATTGGAAACTGAATTTCTGGTTTGCCAGAAATTATGTAGAGATCTTAGCTTTGGTGGGCAGCCATGTAAATTAATGTTGTGTGCTGTGTCAGTTCGAAACATGAGGAAATATCTGGGTGAGAAATGGTGGAAGTTCAAGATGCTGGAGGAAAAAGAGACTGAAACTTCACACAGGAACATCTCTGCAAAGAGCCCATTTCAAGATTGTGATGGGGACAGGGCTTCAAATAATATTTCAATATTTTAACATGAACTTGAGGAGATAGTACTAAAAAAAATCTAGATTTTAGGCTTAAAGGTCAAACATGCTGCATTAAACCAAGGAAACTAATTTCTATGAGAACAGATGAAATTATTTCCTTCCAGCTTTCTAGAACAGGGCACTAAATATTTTTGAATTGTGGCTGGTCAATAGTTGCTTGATCTGATTAATCACTGCCAACCTTTAGCAGCTTCCTGCTAATGAATGAAGGTTGTTAATGTTCATTTCTCTCCCTTCTCTTGCCCAGCCCTGCTCCCTAAGAATGAGTTCTTTTGTATTGCAATAGGAAACCTTCAGAGCCTTTCAGGAAATTATCCCTGACAGCCAAGCTCATGCTTACAGTAACAAAGTGGTCTCATGGCCATGCATGGGAAAAATGATGGCGTTTTTTCATAGCAATTAACTTACAACTTGTGGTGATTTATTGAAAATCACTATGAAAAACCTGCCCAGGATATTTGCTTCAGTTGAGATCATAATCCTCATTTTCTCCTGAATCAACAGATCAAATTCTTTCAACCCCTCCTTTTCTTGATGGAGCCATTCCTCCTCCTACACTGCCTCCCCTCTCTATTTCTGCATTAGTGGCTTTTGTCCTTTATATCCTCTCAAAATGACAGCGGCTGAGTTCTTTTTTATTTCAGGAAGCGTGGAAGGACAGAAACTTCAGGTTCTCCATATCCAACAGAGCTAATGGCTGCAAACCTCATCTCTGTTAATGAAAACATCCAGATTTATTTTTTAGAAGGCTTTGAAAATGCCACTCTGACATCAGCTGATATATTTCTGACCTCAGGATACTCAAGGGTTCTTCAGAACATTTTCCTGTCACCAACTTTGACCTATTTCAGGTTTTGCTGGCTTGAGGCCATCGCAATGCATTGATATGTACATTGAATTCATAATTTTGTTGTTGCGTGGGAATTCTCTTGCATTTCCTTAAATGAATACTTCAGAATTCCAAGAGTATGTAAAAAAGTTTTAGACCAGCGACTGCTCTATTTGTTGGCCTGTAAAGCAAGCCAGAAGATTTAACTGCTGTGTGCAGAATGTTAGCTACATTATGAAATACTAAAAAACCATTTTTTTCCTGGCTGTTCTTCCACTTGGAAGCGCTGTTGGACACTCAAGCTTAACTGGAACTGGAAAGCATCTTGCAAATTGGCTTTTGGGTGTGGTTTGGTTGTCAAGTCAAGCTTGCCAAATTATTTTGTTGCATTTCTGTTAAAATCTGGTGGTTTAGAATCGGTTGGTTTGACTAAGTAAAAAAGCGTCTTAAAAAAAAGAATAAAAACAAATACAACCAAAACTCAACATTTGGTTGTTTTAGGGCAAAATTGCCTAAGTGAGGGGCTTTTAGTGCTGCTGTCCTGAAGGATCTCAGCACAGAGCTCCAGCTCCAGCCCATGTGGGACATTTCCTCTCCCGCCCAACACTGAGGCATGAATGACACAATTATTGTTTGGCAGGAAAAAATTGATAACACTTTTTCAACTCCCTGTTTCCTCTTTGGTAATTCTTGTTAGAACTTCTGGAGACAAAGAACTCAATTTTTTTTTGTGATCTGTTTTCCAGGAGCTTTAAAAAGTGAGAGCTTTGTGTGCATTAAGAAAGAACATTGTGTGTCACTAAATGAAGACAGCAATGAAGCTGTTTTTGGGAGAGTAATATGCTGTTGATACACATTATTTTGGAGGTAGATCTTCCACAATGGGAGCGTTTTTCCCATCCCAACAATGTGGAAATCTTCAAAGGCACTTCTTCATCAATATGCAAATCTTCAAAAGGGGAATTACACAATAACAAGAAAACTCTCAAAGGGAAAGCGGTTACCCAAAGATGTAAAAATCTCTGTCAGGGACAGCTCCTCAGTGATTTAAAAGTTTTCAAAGTGGAAACCACCTCAAGCAATGCAAATACTCTCCATGCATGGGAAAGCACAGAGAATGCTCCTGTGTAATCTTTAAAGTGGCAGGAAGTGTTCTCTTGAAAATGTTTTAAATGGCATTTTTCAGAATTGGTGCTGTATGTACAATCCCACTAGTCTGGGATACCTTGAGGCTGGCGAAGCTTTTGAGTTTACCAGAGGAGTTTTGGTTATGTCTTTATCAGATGGAGATCAGGCTGTGAAGCAGCACTTTGAGATAAGTGGTTTTTATTAGGCTCTTAATGGGGAATTATGAACTGCTGGATGTGGTTCATTAAGCAGCTATTTGTCAATTCTTTTATATTTGCAGCAGATATATTATTTATGTTTATTTTGAATCAACAAGTCCAACTTTGCAAGGACCAGAAGCCTTGCTGGTATGACAACAATGGGGAGGGAATCCGTGCTGTCTCCTGCTTGTCCCAAATGTTTGATGGTGCGATGTCCACAGTGTCCTGAGAGACAGAGAGGCACCACAGGCTGTCAGACACCTCTTTGCACCTGACAGCTTTTTTTATTTCCTAAAGATCAAGATGTGTTCCTAATAGCAGTAATGCAAGGTTAGCTAAACTGCAATAAAGTTGTTTGTTTTTTTGTTTCTGGAAAAGGAGCACAAGACTCATCTTTACTTCAGCCACATGCTCAGTACTTGGCCTGTTTTGAAGATTTCAGGTGCCAGTCCTTAAAAGAAGTGGAAAGGGCCCACCTCTGGGTTTGAGGTGTGCTCTCTCCAGTACCTGAGGTGCTGTCAGGTGTTGACTACGAGTTTGTCAGATGAAAACCATCATCTTGTCCCAAGTAAAAGGCAGGTATTTTAAACCAGTTCTATCCCAATTAGCCAGACAGTTCTGACAGCCACCAGAGGTCTGTTTTAGTAGCTGTCAGCTCCTGAATTTATAACTCCGGCTTGCTGTGTCTGCCCTGAAAGCCTGGTGCCTTTGCTGAGCTGTGGGCATGGAAATGGCAATTCTAATCCATGGTGTAAATAGCCCAACTCAGCAAGTAGAACTTGCAGGGGAAGCTGTACTTATTTAACTGTCCCCTTGCTCACTTGTTGAACCTGGTTAATCATATTTTCTGAGAACAGCACAAGCCTTTCTATATATGATGACTGCAACATATACCCTGTATTTCAGTTTGATTTTGAAATATCACCCAGATGATTTGTGTTTGCTCTTAAAGCTGTGCTGAAAGAATATAAAGGAAGTCATTATTCTCATTCTGTTTAAGCTGGAGATTTACTCCATTTCCATAAACCTAAGATGACAGCCTCTTTTCAAGATAATTCACATACTGTGCCTTGCAAGCTTCCTGCTTATGGTATCTGAAATAGAAACAGCTAGGAAAAGAAAAGAAAAAGCAAATCATTTTCACTCAGTAAGTAAATTTCCCCCCAAATATCCCAAAGGTGATGCTGCTCTCAAGTTATCTCTTAGGTTTTGGGGTTTGCTGCCATAAAGTGAAACACTAAGTATATTTAATTATTACTAATAAGGAGAAATAGTCTATTTTAAGTAGTTATTTTATATCATAGCATTGATATGTTGAGCACACATCCTGTTCAAGCATGATTTTGTTATTTTGGAAAGCGGTTTATGGGTTCTGTGCATGGAAGGTGACCTGGAGGTTAACAACTATTACAGTTCCCTATTAAAAACTGGAGCTGGCTTGTGTTAAAGGCAGCTGTCACTCTGCCCAGGAAATGTGGGCTTTGCTAGTGGGAGAAGACACAAACAGACCCTGCTCTGTACCACATTCCTGTTGTATTCTACCTCTACCTGGCAAAATTCTTGTTTGCATAAACACAGTTATTGTGGCAATTATATAAACCCATGATCCACACAAACACAGAGTACTTTCTGAAATGGGTTCAGAAGTGTGGAAGAGATTGGGGGAAGAAAAGCTGGCAGCTTCTAGCAATGGGGTATTCTCTATCAGGTTATAATATTTGCAAGGTACAAGCACTCATGTTGTTTTGCACTGTAATCCTGAAGAAAAGCAAAATAAAATCCTGTGGCCCTGCACTGAAAGTGCAATGTGTGGGTGGACATCCCAGTGCTGAGTGCTGGCCAATAATTAAGGCAGTCCCTTGATGACCTTAGCCCCAAAAGCAGGCATGGAAAATGGTGAAAAACTGGAAGGGGCAAAGGGGCTTCACAAGGTGCTGCTAAATGCACACCATTCTCAGCAGAAGAGCTCCTAGTAAGATGATTATTTGTTCTTGAGGACCTATACAAGCTCTGCCCATGGCTCAGGGTCACTTTAGGCAGCGTGGCGCCACTTAAGGCTGGTGTTCCCAGGCAGGGAAGGGAAGGAGCAGATCCTCTGGGAGAGCCTCAGGAGCAGGGATGGCAATGGCCCTCCTCCCAAAATGCTGTGACGGTAACTTTCAATTACTGCAGAGGGACTCGGCCTGTGGGCTTCAGGAGTGGCCTGGAAGGTGAAGCGTTGGAGGAGGGCTGACACAGATATTCTAGGAGGTCAAAGGGCTCTTGTACTGCTTTGATTTATAGGATAACTACGTTAAGGAAATTCTGGGATTTTCCCTTTTTTTGTCGTATTGCAGACGTATTGCAGTGAGTTTAAAAAGAACACAAAACATACAGGTTTCCAAGCTGAGAGAAATTGAACTTTACAGCATTTAAGCATCCTTACTTAAATTTATTAAATATATATATATATATATGTGTGTGTGTGTGTGTGTGTGTGTGTGTATGTATCTCCAGTCCCAATGCCATGAGAGGCATTAATTTAGCTTCCCATGGGATTTTCCACTCAGGGCTGGCTTTTTGGAACAGACTGGTTGGAGTGTAGTAGAACTATCAGAATTGGGGGGTACAGGTTCCAGTGCATAATGGTGGTTTTTCATCCAACTTTTTGCATATTTTTCATGTGTTCTTCTCATAGGCAGTGGCAAGATGTTTAGAGATGCTATTTTTATATGGAAAAATAAACACGAATTGTTGGTATTTATTTTTAAAAATTGTTTCAAACTCCTTTGCATGTTTTGGAAATGACAGCAAATGTGTTCTGCACTTCACAGGTGGTGTGAGGGGAAGTTCTCCTCTCTGGGGTGAAAATAGACCCTTTTTGTCTCTGTCTCAGACCTGTTGTGGGTGTCAGAATGGTCTGGCTAATTGAGACAGAATATGTTTAAAATGTCTTCCCTGAACTTGGGACAACATGGTAATTTTCTTCTGACAACCTCACGGTCAGCACCTGACAGGTCACAGAATTTTCTTTTATTCGCATGAGTGATGGGCCCTGATAGCCACAGGTTCACACCTGCACACAATCAGACACAGGAGTGATTCTAAATTACAGCTAAAAACAAGTATTTTCCCCCAGCTGGGGCCAGGACTCTCAGGGAGGAGTGCAAGAAGTGGATTTTTTGTGCAACAAGGAACACGTTATTGAATCTTCCTTGTGCAGATGTGGCCAGAAAATGCGACAAAAAAGGTCCCTCAACATTCTGGTTGCAGCCCCACCTTGGAGAGCCTTTCCTAGAGCAGCAGGTGACACGCTCCACCTGTAGGTTCTAATCCAGGTTTGTGGAACAGTTGGAATTCCGGCTGCAATGGGTTTCCTGGAACTGCTTGGGTTGGAAGCAGGGAGTGAGCCCTGCTGTGTGTTGGGGTTCTCAGAGCCCTCTCCATGCCCAATAGCACGCCCCGGGCTGGCCTTCGGCGTGCGTTGGGCTTTTGGCCTCTCACCCCCTTCTATGTCGTGAAAAATGACTCCTCACTCTCTGCTCTCCAAACCTGAGCCTCCAACCTCAGCTGGAGCTCTGATTTCTCTTTGGAAATGGGAGTTTTTGGAACCCTCCACAAGGGTGCAGCTGGGCCAGTTGGTGCCTCTGTTTCCCTTTCCTGCTCTGCTCTCAGGTCTCATCGCTGTGGAAGGGAGGAATTTGCTGCAATGCTTAGCAGGTGAGAAAGGCTGCAGAGTTTCTGACCTGGAAATACATTTTGTTTGCTGCCCAGGGCTCAGCCAAGTGTCAGTGTTGGATTTAAGTCTTGCAGTGACTCTCTCATTCCTCCAGTCCATGTTTAGCACCCTTAGATCCACTCCTGGAAGGACTGATCTGAGGCCCTACAAGGATGATCAAAAGTGTTTGAAAACTACCTTTGAATAAACAACAAATGCCGCTTTTATTCACAGTGAGTTATAAAACATTGCCAATACAAATACTAATATTTAGAAAATGGGCTTGAAAGGTGACGAACAGAATGCTTTCCACTTAAGCATTGTTTTTGTTTATTTTTCTTCTGTGTGAGACAGTATTTGTTATGTATTTAGTGTAGACTTCTCTTTGAGGGGACAGATTTAACATGAATCTTGGTCTCTGGAGTATCTCATTAATGTGTTTCTGCAGAAATGTCAGATATTTTGAATGGTCTAACAACATATATAGAATGTAAATCTGGTGCACTTTAAAGTCTGTCAAAGACATTCTTAAATACCTAGGGTACTATATTCCGTACCTTGGAAAAGGATCTTCTCTAAAGGACGTGTGTGCACATGAATGTTGTCACTAAATGGATAAATAAAATTTGGGCTTTAGGCAGGAATTTTGAACCACTGCTTCTGAGGTGGGTGATTTGGGGGTTTAGTTTTTCTTTTGTTAAAATTAGTGTTTCACACAAGTTTAAATAAAAACTTTGTCAAAAAAGGGGGAAATAATATTCATGTAGGTGATGTTCTTTTCCTTCAAAGATCTGCATTTCACCAGCACAGTAAAAATCATATTTAGGTTTTAAACCTGAATTTGTTTCCTCGTTGTATTTGAACATCAGGGTGCTAAATCTGATTGCTGCATATACAAAGTGTTTTGAAATGCTTAATGTTCCAGTAAAGAAGGAACCTATTAATGAGATATTATTATAACTACAACTTTTTTCAAGAAGATGTTTCCTGTTGCAGAAAAGCCTGGTCTGCCAGTGGCTAGGGGAGTGTTCAGACATGTGCTTTCATGCCTTCCTTGTTCCCCACGCTGGCAGGGTAGTTCATGGCATTGATGGATTTGGCTCTTTATTCTGCATCTGAGCTCCTTGCAGCAGAGCATAATGATGTGTTCTGAATTGACTCCAACACGGCAACTCATCTAGAAGTTCTCATTCTGGAGGGCTGCTTTGCTTAAAGCACTGACGTGACTTGGTTTGTGGTGGGGCTGCTATTGAACATGAGAATCTGGTGCATTGTTCCTTTGGAGCAGTGAATTTCACAGCAACATAAAATACCCCCCCCAAAATACAAAAAAGTAATGACAACTTTATGAAAAAGAGATCTTTCTATCCAGTGACTTAAATTCATCCTTTGAAGGAAAACAAGAAAGGCTGTAGTAAGGAAATATCAGTATTTGATTAGCTTCTTATTTTTATTTTGCAAAGTATTTGAATCTCCCTTTCTGCTGGAACAGGGAGGTGATGAGAAGCTTTGACTCGCATGGCTCTTACGTTAATTCAAGTAAGCATTGAGTGATTTGAGCTATAACACTGATTCCACTTTGGCTTTCCAAAGTGCTCAGCATTGGCTCTGCTCTGCTCCTAATGCTTTTGTTGCAGCTATTGGGAGTTTTGGGTACAAGGAGCAGCAAAGCTGCTAATGGGATTCTCACTATTTTTTGTTGTTTCTGGAAGCATTTGTTTGCAAGGTTGGGGAAGTGAATTGATTTGCATAGTGAAGGTTATTTCTCCAGTGAAGAGAGCTAGTGTCATTTTTGAATGAAGGATTGTTTTGACAGAGAACAGTTACATGAGGAAAACGTTAGTTTAAAAAGACCTTGGCAAGCATTTGATTCTTATTCTCCTTTTTCCTTCTACTATGAAATAAAATAACTTTCCAGGTATGGCCATCCTGGTTCTCTTGGCAACTGATGCAAAAGGAAGTCAATTTTGCCTGTGCTGTGATCAACTGAACTTAGTGTTTGCTGAAAGATAAATACAAGTATCAGAGGCTGTGCAAAAGCTTCATTAATCATCCCCCTTGCTGAAGTGGGGGAGCACTGTGAGCACAGGGTTGGAAATATAGTGACAGCAATTATTGACTTATTGTGTTAATGATATGACAGCTTGTTATAAATTACCAGAGGTTAATGGGATAAGGGGTTGCTATAAAGCCTCTTGAAAACTGATGATGTATTATTTTCTTTACTTTCCTTCATAAATATGTATTTGAGGCTGTAGGAATAACTTTGCAATATTTTATTTCCAGTTGCTGTGTAGGGATTTATCAGTGATTGGACACCCAGCAGTGACACTTTTGGGGTGCTGGGGTGTAAATGGAGCTGATCCCTCGTTGCCCTGCTGCTCCTCCTGCAATTCTCACATTCCCCTGTGCCCTGTCAGCAGAAGCACAGAGTCATTAGCTTCTCCTGAACCTCCTGACAAGAGATTGTTGGTTTTGTGTCCTGGATATGGATATGCTGCTTTCCCATCATGCTGTGCTCTGCTCTGGGATTTGAGGTTTCTCTTGTTCCCTGATTTCTCCTAAGGGCTTTGCCTATAAAACCCACCAATTCTTGTTCTTGGAGATCTGAGAGCTGGTTATTTGCTGCTCCCTGTGCAGTGATGGGGCATTACCAGGATATAAAGATGTACTTATGTTACAGTCTAAGCCCTCCTGTTTCAGGAAGGGAGATGACTTGATCAATACAACATGCTAAAAACACATTTCAAGGAGTAAATAAACATGGGCTTTGTCCCCAGCACGATCTGTACCCGTAAAGCAGCAATTACTGAATGTAATGTGGAAGTGACCCGGTACTGGGTGCTCCAGCCTAAATGTCTTTTTAAAAAATTTTAAATTCATTCTTGTATCAAGTTTATGCTCTAGAAATATCCACTGTAAGATTTATGGGGGTTTTGTGACAGACAGATGATCTGCTGGTGATGACAGATTCAGATTTGGCAAATACGTTTAATTCTGAATCATGCTTCTTGCTGATAAAACAGGATCAAGGAATGGCATGAGGATTAGCTCAGGATTTGGGAACACAGGCACAGGATATAAATCACTATTATCCCTGGCAATATGGGCCACATTGTAACTTTAATGATCATGATTCTAGAATGTGTTAAACCAAATTTAAAACCATACATTTTGCTGGTCTGAAGTTTTTAAATTCTGTTCAGCCACTTTTAGTCCAGGGACTTGGTTATTCCTTATTTCCCTCTGGATTTTAGATCTGCTAACAGTCTTGGTTAGAGCAGTTGTCCAAAGCAAGGTTTTATAACCAAATCCTCCCTTCAGAAAACTTCAGTTCACAGGTTCCCAGCATTGCTGCTGGATCCAGCGTTTGAGTACAAGTACCCAAAACCATGAACAATTCCTTTATGATGGTAGAAGAGAGCTTGCCTGCACAAGTTCCTTTCTCTTTCACTGTATATTTTTAAAAAATTCTGAGCACCTTTTTTTTTTTT
>WBMY01009139.1:11206-75602 GCA_013397315.1 Donacobius atricapilla
TTTTTGCCAAATTCAGACAAAAGTGATCCTTCAGCATCAGGATGCCATTTTACATCTGGCCACCATCACCAGATCTGCTTTTAGGATGGTTTCTTTCAAGCTCTTCCTCTTTTCAAAGGGTCACGTCTGCCAAAACATCTTTTGCTCCATGTGTGTTGGCCAGGAAGTTGTGTGCCAGATTTGTGTATCTGTGACGGTGAGAAAGCCTATCTGTCCTCAAAAGGCTGCCTAGAGTATATGTGAGGTGAGGAATCTTTTAAACAGGCAACTACAACAGACAGTCATTTGGAAAAGCATCTCCTATAAACTTTTCACAGTCCTGTTGTTGCTAACTGACTTTATAGATGTCAGCTCAACACCTAACGACGATTGCTGTCACCCTCTGTGAGAAATGAATCTCTTCTCTTCATTAGTCTCCAAAATGCATCCATTAGGAAAAAAACATTTATAATTAACCAATGCAGAATGGAACAAAACTTTCAGTGTTACAGTGCGTGACATTGTTGGCTGAGTCACATTCCTGGGGAGATAATTTCGTGTCTTTATTGAAATTCATTAAATGCGCTTGAGTAGAAAGGAATGCATCAGGTACTGAAGAACAATCAGAGCACATCTTGTAAATCATTTACAGAAACAAGACAGCCTTACATCAATGCTAATTAGTTGAGAGCTTCCAGAGTTTTCGGGAGAAAACTTGGTGTAAGCAAAACCTAAAGGCTGTGATTTCTGGAAGAATGGATAGGGAGGTTTAAAACATATATTGGTAAGTTAGATTGCTATTGCCTGTGTAAATAAACTGAAAGATTGCTGTCAGACTGAGTCAGTAAACAGTAAATTTAGTATAAATAAATTTTTAAAGCCCTGTAAAACCTCCATATATCCCTCAGGAACTGTAGTGCAAGGAAAGGTGTCACACACTTGCATGGAAATCCTACTCTTTCAGCTTGAATCGATATTTCAAACCTAAAGCATCCCCCTTCACACCTGTCTCCTTACATCTCTCTTTAATCATGTATTTGGAAAACCAATGGTCTCAGCTACTCATCCTGCCTGTTTATCTTCACAAGGACAACTCTGTAAAATGATAGGGTGGGTAAAAAACCCCAAACCACAAACCTGTAAAATACTAGGGCGAAACAACTATAGTGGCTGTCTTCATAATTGGTTTTCAGTGTTATTAGCAAGGAAGGGTTTATTGTATGAACACCTCAGCAATTAGGAAGGGAGCCCCAGCAAAATCAGATTTTAGCAGTCTGGATAATTTGTGTGTCCTCTGGGGTTTTCTTGCAGAGATTTACCTTGATTATAAGTTTAGCAGATTAATTTCTGGATGAGTCCCTATTAGAGATCGTGGTATTACAGCACGGGAAATGAGTGTTTTTAGTGCCCTCTAAGTGCTAGTCTCTCCAGGTATGAGAGGAAAGCATCCCCGAAAGGTTGTGCAGGCCAGGCTGAGCCATCCTTGTACATGCTTTGATTTTTTTCAAGAGATTGAAGCACCCATTTACTCTGTCACAAAGAGAGGAGTAAAGTAGAATTATCCCAGAGGGAAAGCAGGTGCCAGACAAGACCATGGGCTTCAGGAGACTCGTGGATTTGGCTGTAATGCTCCTTAACCCCCACTCCCATGGGCTGGGATGGCAACGGAATGTTCTTTTCCAGCAGGAATCAGTGGTGTACCATGTGGGGTATGGCCCTTTGTTATGGTTGCAGAGAATTGTTCATAAATTTGGTCTTGATGATTTTGTTAGGGTTCAAAATCCAGCCCAGTGCTGATGAACCTGGGTGTTCCCTACAACACTTTTCTTAAACATGTTTTATTAGTGCTTATTATCCCCATGAATTAGTGCTTCCTCAGCTTGGAGCAAGAGGAGCAGGCAGGATTGACTCTGCCTGAAGGAGGATGAGGTGTCAGTGCTGTGATTTCTCCTGCACTCCTGGTGCAGAGTCCTGCTCTTGGTCAGGATGAGCCCTCATGGGTTCTTGCAGCCATGGGATACCCTGAACAACAATTTCCTAAATTCAGCTCCCGAAACCATCAAAGATGCTTGTTCTGAAATCTGAACTTGCCCAACGGCTTTATCCCTTTCTCTCTTCATTTAGTTTAGGAGACATTTCACTCAAACTGGCAGGGAAAATTACTTTTTTCCTACTTTTTTATAATTACTCACCTCATCTTACACTGGGATACAGCTGGTGCCTCTCTATTTAAATATATTTCTGTATCCAAGATAAATTCTTGAGATTCCACAGACTGATCTGTATAATTCCCTCTCTTGATGCCTTTTAAGAAAATTATAAATTGTATTTTTGTGTATACCTTTCTAACTCACTGTCACAAATGAAAATTCAGCCATCAAAACTGCACAAGTGCATTGCTTGTGTTCAGCAGATAATGGTGCAGGGTTGCTTTTTGGGGTTTTTTTTTTTTTTTTTGCAAGCTCTCTTAGCAATCTTTTCCTTCTATTCCAATCTTTCTAATCTTGACCTTATTACTAATGTGTTCCATCCCTCTTCCTAACTTGGGAAATTGTTCTTGCCTTCGGATTGCCTCAGGCCAGCAGAGGGGAACAAAGGGCCAGCACACACAATCAGCCCTGGAAATGTTAATTGATATTTTACCACTTCTGAACAGTTAAATCCCAGGATAACAAACCACAATTCATTAGGCTATTTCCACATTTTTCAAGATTGCCCAAAGCCATATCTGAGGACAACAGCAGACACTTTTTGTGTGCTGACACGCTCCTCACATCCTGCCTGCCCCGGTTTTTGAGGATTCCATGGAGCTGGAAGCATTAATGGACATTCCTCCACTGGAGCTGCCTCCCCAGCGTGGATTTTCACTTCAGATGAGTAACTCCCATAGAAATGTAATTGAGCAACTGCAACTCTGATATTGGAGTTGCTAATTTAGGCCTCTAATCCTGAAAGAAGCCCTGGATAAGGGACAAACCTTATGCTTGCAGAATTCTCTGACGTCACTGCCTGATTTAGAATTGAAGCTTAGGAAATGCTTTATTTTTAGAAAACATGGACTAAGTTTGAGTCGGAGGGACTTAAAAACTGAGAATTGTTTTTGTAGGGATGTTATCTGAAAGCCTTTTTGTCATAATTTGGTTGTCACTTATTTACAGGCCCAGAGTATAACTAAACTCAGTTCCTTTAAATAATGTGAGCTAAGAAATAAATATAGATTTTTTTACAATTCTTGGAAAAAAAATCATTAAAAGCGAACAGAAATAAAATCCAAAGCAAAACAAAAACAAATGAAAAGGTCTTAAAATGAAAACCCCAAACCAACACTGGGGCAAAGAGATGAGAACTAAAGGTTTCCTGAATGGCTTGATGCTGCTCTAGTGACTGCTTATATGCTACAGTCCTGACCAGAATTTTGATCATTATAGCGTTATTAAAGATGTTTTTTTAGTTTTGTCACTTGCCCACACGCACAGCATTAGCTGGCAGGCTCTTTAATGCCCTGCTGCACAGCATTACAGGAATAAAAAGTGTGGGCTAATAATGGTCATGGACCTTAGCTTTGGAATTAGCATAATGGAAAGAGATCCTGAAAGCAAAAATCATCTTTCTGTTGGTGACCTCTTACCACTCTGATTCCATTTCACACGGGAATTTAAATGAATTCTGTGAGGGTTTTGGAGGGTGAAGGGAGAAAATGCTTATTGTTCGTGGGAGTCATTGGAAAGGGAGCCCAGCCAGGGTCAGGCTGGGTTTGGGGCACAGCTGGGATCATCCAGATGTTGCAAACACTCTGGGTGCGGCAGCAACAAAGCCTTTGAGACACCGTGGCTTTTTGGTAACCAGGAGGGCTCGAGTTGAGTTGATGATAAATTTTTAGTGGCTTTTGGGGCAGGGAGCACAGATGGGCACTGACCCGGGGCTCAGGTTTCTCTCACCCTGCAGGGCACCCTCATCCTGAGCAAGGTGGCTGCTGGGCTTCACCAGAGCTGTTCTGACTAAAATTCCTTTTTGCATTCAGAGTATTTCCCTGATTGCAACGATTTGTATCTGAGTAGCAAGAAAAATATCAATTAACAAGTTTCTCTGATTATCCATGAGCAGAGATAGCTATGAGGATAAGAGTAGTCTTAAGAGTCCAATAATATTTTCAAAAATTCAGCTAAATCTAGCTAAAATTCTTGCATAGAAGTCACATACAAACCCAAGTTTTAGCATTTTTCAACCTCTATTGATCCTTCCCACTGTTTTTAATAGAATATGCACTTCTGTCGCAGGGGGAAGAATGAGATAAATGAGAAAAGTAATGGAACTAGCCATGAAAATACATGCTGTAATAATATTGAACTATAACTTAAAGAATACTTTCTATTTTGGAAGCATTCTGAGGTCATGATCATGCTGCTGTTGCCAGCACTGCTGTGGCCTCACCTTGAACACTCTGAGCAGTTCTGGGCCCCTCAGTTTCAGCGGGCGTGAAGGTTCTTGGGAGCAGCCACAGGGCAGCAGCAGAGGTGGAAAGGCTGCCAGGAATGTCCTGTCAGGAGTTTCTAGAGGATGTTCTGTAACCTCTGCTGGCTGTGGAGGCTGTCACGAGGTTCCTCTGAATCCACCACCTTTTTTCTATTTAATCCTTCCACAAAGGTTAGAGAAACAGCATTGGACCAATTTATGCATGTGAAATAAAACAGGGCACAAGTCACTTGCTATATTTATATTTACATTCATATTCCTATTTCTAATTTTATTTATGTCTAATTTTTATATTTATGTTTATATTTTATATTTATAATACTTATATTTAAAAAAGCCTAATTTCATTAACCACAATGCCAGATCTTTTCTAAGAACAGGGTAGTGTTTGAAATGAGATGTTCATTGCTATAACATCAAGGTAAGGGGAAGATGCTGAGACATCTATCTCCTTCTTCTGTGGGGATGTTGCAGTGATTTAGTACATTGAGGTTTTTTCCCATGTAAATGTACCAAAATTATGTCATATTGAGAAGAGCTGCATTTATAAACTAAAAATATGTCCTGCCTTGTAAACAACATTCATAGTGGAACAGCAAAGGAATTGAAGAAGCAGCTGTAAAACTCAGTGAAGTCAGCAGATACCTTTGCATTGATCTCACAGGACATCCAGGCCCACAATTAATTGATTTTATGTGTTCTTGGGGTATGAAACCCTGTGGAAAATAAACTGGTGGTTGAACTGTCATCCAGGCAGCCTGACATCAGTCTGACTGCTCCACAGAAAACCTAAGAAAACCTCTGTCTCATCCTTAGTATTATCTCTTGGAAGGAAATTTCTGGGAACAATTCGTTTGCTTGTGCCCTGGGTTGATGATGTATTTCAGCTCCTTGTCATGCTGAAGGCCGATTCTTCAAACCTTTGCCACTGCACTCAGAAAAAGCTCATCACTCCCTAAATCTGTTACCCTTTTACCCCAGCCTGGAAAGTCCATCTCTGTGTAAGTGGGGTAATCTTGGCTTGTGTTCCCCAGATTCTGCTGGGTGGTAGCTGCTGTTGATTCTTGGATCAGACATTCCTTCCTTCAGCTTTGCTCTGTGTGAAGGCAATTCACTCCTTTGGAGGATGCAGTGTTCTGCATTAGTCATAACCCATGCTGGGCACCTGAGGCCAATTCTGGGGCATTGTTTTAACTCCCAGGAGAAATGTGGATTTCTCTTCCCATCTAGAGGTGCACCCGAATGTGCACGTCCTTGTTTGATGCTGTGGTGGTTTGTTTGTTTGTTTGTTTGTTTTTAACCCATACACAATTTCCATTGTTTAATTGTGTGAGTAGTAAATATGTAAATTTAAAATCCAGGGGTTGAGCTTAAAAGGTGCTCAGCTGTGACTGAAGAGAGAGGATAGAAGAGCTCAGTACACATTTGTGTTAGCCTTTGAGGCATGTGCATCCCACTTATGACTATTTTGGCAGCACAAATCTCGAGCTCCTGGTTGAGCAGGTGGCTGGGATGCTGCAGTTCAGGTCAGCCCTGCTCTCTGGGGTGGGCAATCCAACATCTCTGCCTTACCCCACGGGGTGTGCGCTCTGAGCACAGCTCAGCCACTTCCAAAGGTCTCAGCATCCCAGAGGTTTATTCCTGGCCGATCCCAGACTGCCAACGAGAACTAACTTTCAAACCATCAGGAGAGGGCTCGTAGGTGCTCAGGGCAATTTCCTGATCCCTTCAATAATTCTCAGGAAGAGTAAGCAACACAAAATAGCTCAAGAACCTAAAACTAAGGGCAGCAGTGGCTGGTAGACCTGTCTAACTGTGCTATGGATCTCTGCTAGAGAGTGAAGCAAAGGAAGAGAACATTACCCTGTAACCTGGTCAAATGTAATGAAAACTTCTATGCCACTTTGCCTGCTGGCTGTAGTGGAGAGGATGGGAGAGTGTACAGAAGAATGTTCAAAATGAATGGAATATAATGTAGGAATTGAAAAAATTCTGCTAGGCTCAACCAACTTTCCTTGTTTGTCACAGGAGGAGTCTGCAAACTCAGCAAATGTAACTTGCTGTTTATTTGCAGCTACTTGCTCAAAACAGTTTGTAAATTATTACAGTAAACCAGAATGTGCCTAAACTTTTAGGGATTTTGGGCCGCAGGAGGTCTGCTTGGTAAAGATACATAAAGATACATCATTTGAGAAGCCTTATGAATATGGAGCGAGATGGCGGAGGAACAACTGAATCACCCTGAACCTCCTGTTCCTTCCCATCTGGAGATAGCTGTGGAGGTTATGCTGGAGAAGCAGAGTCCTCCAGCCTTGCTGTCCCCCTGAACATCGCCCCACGCAGCTGGGGGGAGTCCTGGTGCTGAGTATTTCACAGAGCAGCTTGCACTTAGGAAAGATAAGGAACGCTGGTGACGCTGTTCGTCACACACACACACATGCACACTCTGGTGAGAAGGTATGAACTTTTTTATTAAGAAGATCTGACTCCATTTTATAGTATTTCTACAAAGGCCAGGGACTGGGGGAGAAGGTTGGCACCTCTCCCCATCCCGTTGGTCAAGACAACTGTCCATCAGCTGTCCATAGCTCTAAGAACAGGAATGAAAACTTTCCTTGAATTTATGAAAACATTGCCAGTGTTTACAACACCTGCATGTGAGAAACAACCCAAACCATGAAAACCGTGAAACAGAAGAGAGGGCTGAAAAAATCAGGGCGACACACTGGGACTTCTAACCTCGAATTAGGGTCATTTAAGCCCCCAGTGTCTGAACTGTGCTCGGTCCTGGTGAAAAAGACAACTTGTTAGTGGCAATGAGGCGGCACTGAAGGGTCTGTCCTGCCAGCTCAGCTGCAGCTCCCCTGCAGATGCAGCAGTGTGCGTGTGAGCATTCCTCCTCTCCTACTTCGCTTTGTTGTGTCCCGTTAGCAGCAGCACGTTTTAATTACAGCCAAACCTTTGTGCCTCCTTCTGGGTGAGCTCACAATTCAGCCAAGTGGCAGGGAGCAGTTTGAGAGGTGATATTATTCCCCGTTAAGGTTTGTGAGAATCAACAGGAGAGAAGAACTGCTGGCAAGAAATCTTCTGTTTTTCTGAAAGAATCCTAAGCAGCTATTGGTATTTGTCTACAAGGAATAGCTTAAAATCAAAAGGAATGAAAACCTGACAAGGCAGCCTTTTATTTTGTTAGGAAGAAAAGAAAGGACTAAAAGAACTCACTTTTTTTTCTTTTTCCAGTTCTCATGTTTTAGTATCAAAAACTCTACATTATGTGTGGGTTTTTTTAAGGGTTGTCTAAATGGTTTTAGATAGGCATCTGCTGACTTAGCTCTGGAAAATTTAGCTTTTCATTAACTCCAAGCGCTGCAGAAGGCAAAGAGAACAGAAGTTGTTTTATTCCCAAGGTTTGGGAGTGCTGTGGTGAAGGTGAAGCCTGTTCAGCCCTCAGTTCCATGGCCCAGCACAGCCCATAACAGGTTAATCTCCCCAGGGCCATTCCCATACATCCAAGACTAAACAAGGAGCAGACTTTAAAGGCTTCAAGTTGGGCTGCAGTTAACTGCAAGCAGCTGTTGGGAGATAACAGAGTTTCCACTGGAGCAGGAGCCCCTCCGCCCCTGGACAATGGGACCATTCTCCAAGTGCTGCTTGGAAGGAGTCAGTTCTGTCTGGCAATAATCAGAATTAAGTGGTGGGGGTAGGGGAGCCAGTTGTTGGATCTTGCTGTCCAAACTGACATTTATAGAGCAATTCTGCTTCTGCTACCCAAAGCCAAAACATACAAATCCATCTTATCCAGATTATTTAGAAATAGGGAGTGATTTTTTTTTCCCTTCCATTCCCTTTTTTTTTGCTGCCTCTGTTCTGCATCAACATTTATATGAATAATGAGGGAAAAATGATATTAGCAAACCTTCATCTATTTTTAGAATCTCGGAACATGATGTTGGAATTAAATCCAAATAGTACCTGGTGTAAATGTACATCTTTAGAAATTCTTCTAGCTCGTTGAAGCCATATTGTAAATCATTAAAAGTTCTTTTGTTTTACAACTTTCAATAGACTGAAATGTTAGCAGAAGTATCTTTTTGAGGAGAGATCTCAAAGCCAATTGGTTCTGTTCCAAATCAAAAGTAAGAAGGCTATGAAAACATCTAATTTGAACACTTCTTGGCAGTTAGTGATTTGTTAAATAGTTTTTTTTTAATTGCTTTCAAAAGTGAAGGAGAAATCTTTTGTAATTCATGCTTCTAGAGAGAGAAAACCCTAGCAAGTGTGGGAAATCAGGCTGTTAATATTAGAAGTTACAATGTGACTCACACAGTGCCTAATCTCTGCAATAGCGCAAGCAGCAGAAATGGAGACAAAGAACCAGATGTGCAAACTTCCTACCAGTTCAATTCCAGCTCTTTAATCAGCAACAGGACTCATCCTTTGTTTCACATTTCCCAGCTCAGACTGCTCAGGAGGACACAAGGAGGTACTGCAGGAAAAGGGCTTTTGCCATCTGCAGTCCAGTGAGTGCCTGGATGCAGCAGCCTCCCAAAGCTGGCCCAGGGATATTCCAAACCCTGCAGCCTGCTTAGGAACTGCTCCACAGCTGAGCCAGGCACAAACATGGTTGTCTGACTTGGTAATCACTTTCTGCAGACCCAAAGAGCTTTCTGACTGCAGGCAATAAAGGAGAGTTATGCTCCTCAGAGCAAAGCTGACTTGTAGGTTATTAATGTAATCAGAGACTGGGATAATTGTTCTGTGACTCCTTCCATCCTAGGAGAAGTCCCTTGTGCTCTGTGGGTGTGGAGATGCTGCTGGCAGAGGCAGAAGCAAAACTCCTTTGCAGGCAGCAAGTCAGGATCCCCACGGGCGGGGGAAAAGCGTCACCACACGCTGCCCTGTTTGCTGGAATGGCAAACACTCCCCAGAGCTGCCGGCCAGCATCGCCTCCAGCAGGACCGGAGGCTGCTGATCCAGTGCTGCTTCATCCACGTTTCACGTGACCCTGGGGGCACTGGTGGTCCCCAGTCAAGACTCAGGGGCAGAAGGATGCTGAGTAAAGCCGAGAGCTCTGCCTTTTCCTTGCTGTCTTGTCAGGCTGGGATCCTTCATGAGGCTGCAGAGCACAGGTAACCCTTGCCAGACCTGCTTTGTCCTTCAGCGTTCACAAGGGCTCCACTGTAAAGTTGTATCTTGCATTCATAATTTGGAAAACTCCAAAGGTCAAAGCTGGCCTTGAACTGGGAGCCTTGTGAGATGGTGTCTGTTCTGAGGATGTGTCTCTTCACCTCACCTGAAAACCTGTTAGCAAAATCAAAACACTTGTTGAAATATTGTTCCTGGATCATTGTTTGCCAGTGGTTTCCTTTATTGAAGCAGAATTTGTTTTTAAACAGAAGAGAATTTATCCTGATGACCAAGCAGAGATGAATAGTTTGAATCTTGAAGTAATTAATCAGCAGTGTACATTATCAAAGTAATTTTTAAAGAAATACTAAAGTGCCACCCGTTTGTTGCACAAATTTCATCAGTTTTGGTGGAATTACTGTAGGGCTAAAGGAAACTTGGCAGGATTTCTGCTCAAACTCCTGCTGATTTCTGTTACACTATAACATGCAAGTCTGCCACCAGACTGTGAGCCTGGTTGTGCTGGCTTAAATTGTTCAGTCCTGCTTTAAGAACCCAGCTAGTCCCAGGGGCTGTGCTAGCTTAGAAAAGAGCTTTTAAAAACCAGCCCTGGTTACACCGTGGTGCTAAAAGTGTGAACTTTTCTTACTGATTTTAACCACGTCCCAAATCACTGCTTATGGTCTGCACCCAGTTCTGCAACCTTTAATCCCTTGATCATCACCAAAGAAAGATCCTCTCCCGTGGAGAAGGGCTCCCCATGCACAGGAGCTCCATCACCCACCTGTCCAGCCAGGAGCTGCAGGTGCTGTTCCCTCTCCCTGGGAAGGAACAAGACACTCACATGCTTTGAAGCCTGGATATTTTGAGCTAAATTGCTTGGGAAACCCAGCTGGATTGTACTGATATGTTCAAACAGAGATTCACCCAGCTACACAGACTTACACCAGCAGAATATCTGGGTCTGGATGATTTGGACTTCTTCCCAAACACATGCTCATAGTAAAGAGCCTCTTGCACAATTTATAAGTACACAGCAGAGATCAGGTGGGACGGTTCCTACAGCGGCCCTTTCAAGCACTGTGCTGTTCTTTAATTGTGATTACAGCCCTCACATCACATCATATCAAACCTGGACACAGCCTGAGAGACACAGTGGAGCTCACTGGAAGTTGCTGAGTTCTGCTCTGCAGTAGCTCAACAGGATTTTTTCCTCCATTCTTCCTGAAATAATGACACCAGACAGACTTGGACAGATTTTCTGTTCGGCCTTGTCATGAATGGTTTCATCTTTACTGAAGGTGTGTGTTGGCAGAATTGTAGGATATAGGTCAGTGTTATTGAATGAAGTTTGTGCCCACTGTGCACAAGCTGTAAAATGTTCAGCCATGATATACCAATGAATATTTATATATCTTATATATATTTATNACACAGAGCAAAAAAAGGACCACAAAGAAGTCCGAGACTGAGGAATGTAAAACAAGTAGAGGAAGTTTCCTCTGTCAAATTCAAAATTTGTATTTTGTGTAGTCATGCAAATTTTGAGTTGTTCACTCGATCTTGCATTATGTGAAGCAAGTAACTGACTGACTTTGCCCTACAAATCTTTGAAATCTTGTAGCCTAAAAATGAAATTTCCACAAGAATAGAAACAGTTTTAGAATTAATTGATACTCTGTGTTTTTTTAGCAACTACTCATTCACCTAAATAATTCAACATTTCATTTTCTGTATTTTCATCTTCCACAGTGTAACATTTCTCCACCAACTTGTGTTAATCCAGTGCCTTTTTTTAGATTACTATTCTTTCTTCTGCTATTGCTTCAGCAGTGGGACACAATGAACGTCTGAATCCTTACCAAATCTGATTTGTTAGCTTTCAAAAAACTTTTATTCTGGTCAAGGACACAGAATTCTGCAAAGGAAAAAAAGGGCCATGTACTTTTTAAGAGTCACAGTCATATTTTTCTGTATTGGGTTGTGTGTCATCCTTCCAGGGCTTCTCAGGCTTTCTGTGCACGCAAAATGCCTGGACTGAAAGGTGGGTTTTGATTTTGATGTACTGTTTCTTTCTCTTTTATTTTTTACTTTTTTTTTTTTTCCTTAGTAGCAAAGATCCTCTTTGTGTTGAAGTCTTAAATGGCCTTCAAAACACTCTACACAACTCAAGAGTGTCTTGCAATAAAAGTAGCTAGGCATTTTGGAAGAAATGGCAGAAACTAGGAAGTTTCATTTATGTTCAATTTTTGGTCTCATCAGGTAAATGCTGTTAAGAATTATTTCTTGCTGAAACTTCTGGGTCATATTAATAGATTACAGAGAAACAATCTAAATAAAGCAATAGAAGAAGTCAGAAGAGCTCTGCTTCAGGACTCCGGGAAGAACATCTTTGCAGGATTTATTTGCTAAATGACAATAAAGATAAGCTAACCCCCAAGCCTGTTAAATTTCCTTGTTCTTCACCTTAGAAGAGCTTCAAGCTGTTGAAGCTGGTGCTTTTTGCCATGTCCAAGTAATGATTTCTTGTTGGATAATTTGAAACATCTTGCCAGTGTGTGTTAAACTGTCGTGATCCCTGGCAGTGCCCAAGGCCAGGTTGGACATTGGGGCTTGGAGCAGCCTGGGACAGTGGGAGGTGTCCCTGCCATGGCAGGGGTGGCACTGGATGGGATTTAAGATCCCTTCTAACCCAGTCCTTTCTAAGTCTTTCTTGCAAACAAATATTGTTATGCACATATCTAATTTTTTAGATTTTTCATGTAATTTTTAGCAGGTTTTTTTTAGCAATTGTTCATGTCCTAAACCTCTTGCAAAGCCAGGATGTTTGCAGCTGTGAGTGCACACAGCCCCTCGCAGGGCCAGCCACAGCAATGGCAGGAAGGGAACCAAAAGGAATAATCTTTCCTGGTAGAGAGAGAATAAAGTCCTCTTCAAGGGAAGTCATTTCAAGGCTACAGTCACAAGGGTGCCAGCTACACTGTGCTGGGCACCACAGTCATCTGGGGAGCTGAGCACGGCTCTCTGATCCAATCCCTGCATTGCTCTGCAAAGTTTGGCTTTGGGTGTTTCTCGTTAGTGACTTTATTCAGTCTGAGACACTTTCCTGTGCTTGGCAACTTGTAGGAGGTGTTGCATCTGGAGAACTTGTCTGCCTTGAACACTGAGAGGACGGTTTTGGCAGAGTGTAAGAATCTGCTGGTTTTCTCTTGGGTTGATTTTCCCCTCTCTTGGCCACAGCAGCGAGGGGGTTGAGCCACAGCTGTGCCAAAGGCTGGCTGCAGGGCTGTGGCAGAGCTCCTGCACCCCTCACCCTCCTCCCTGGAGGGCTGAACAGGGGCTGCAGCTCCAGCAGCCCAAGAGCCCTTCCCTTCCCATGGGGAAATCTGCTGCCCTTACCTGTGGGGTCTGGGGGACCCCCAGAATCCCGGACTTGGTTGGGTTGGAAGGACCTTAAAGTTCATCCAGTGCCATGGGCAGGGACATTTCTACTGTCCCAGGCTGCTGCAAGCCCCAGTGTCCAACCTGGCCTTGGGCACTGCCAGGGATGGGATATCCCCAACTTCACTGCAAGTCCAACATGCCCTCCTTCATCTCAGTCTTCCTTTACTTGTGTGTATGTGTATATATATATATATATATATTATTTTATTAATAAAAGTTAAAAGTAACAAATCTTTCCTCTTACATGCCCTAATCTCTCTGAACATTTGTTCGCAATTATTTTGTGTGCAGCTTTTTTGTACTGCTTTCAATCAGAATAATTTCTATCAAAAATGCAAAGCTGAAGTTATTTGAAACTTTGCAGGCTCTCTAACTTAAGCAGAAAGGACTCTTTGTGCCTTTCATATTTCTTGCATGCATAGTTTTTTTGGCCACCATCATGGGTGTGTGTTTTTGCACTATTTTTCAATTTTAGTGAGACTTAATCTCAAACCTAAGGTTTTTTTAAGTATTCCTAGGTCAGGACCTCACACCTAAATAAGAATATTTAAAAGGTGCTCAAGGAATTCAATCATTAACAAAATTCAGTTTAAATCTTAAAGCACAGCTAAATGAGTGCATTCGAAATTAGAAGGTGTTTTGCCCCTAATGTAGGACCTCCTACCACTCACAGTTCAAAATCTGATTTTATGAATATGTGAGATCAGAATAGGTTTCCACAACACAGCCTTTGCCATCCAGGAGGGTGGGTGGGTTAATTTTTGTCTTTCTTGCCAGAGAATGTATTTTGAAGACTTTTTCTAGGTTATTTCTCAATTAAAGATGGTAAATGAAAATAGAACCAGCAACTAGAAAAACTGAGGTTGTGAAGTTGGTGACAAGATCTGGTGTCTTTCTGTTTTGTTACCACAACACAAAGTTTGACTGTACCTATCAAGGTCTGTTTCAAAATCTGGACATAACACTGTCATAAGAACTATGTCAACACTCCCCTTCAAATCCCAAATTACCTGACAGAGAATTTTCTCCTGTCTCTGAGGGTTATTTGGCTGTGATACCTTTCTGGAAAATGTTGTTATATTTGGCTTTCCTTGATTTTTGAAGCTCGTGGATAAGACACTGTTAGAACTGACCTTCATCTAAGAGATCTAAGAGGTCGGTGTCCATAAGAGAGAATTTGGTATCCTTTAGGTTGGGGGGATGTCGCTCTGATTTTTCAGACATCTTGTGTGTCTCACAGGTTCATAGTTCTTAGTTTCTCACACACGGGTGTTATAAATAGAAGCAATGTTTTTGTTAGATTAAGTTAGTGTACATTTTCCTCTTGGAGGAATGGACAGCTGATGGACAGTTGTCTTGACCAACGGGATGGGGAGAGGTGTCAACCTTTTCCCCCAATCCCTGGCCTTTGTAAAAATACTATAAAAGTGGAGTCAGATCTTGTAATAAACAGTTCACGCTTTCTCACCAGGCAGCGTGTGTATGTGTGTGTGATTGTGTGTCCAACAGCAACAGGGGAGAAGAAAAGAAACTTAATGGTTGTAAATGAAAGTTTTTGTGACTTGGTTAAGTCACTAAAATGGAAAATGGATAAAAATGGAAATGAACAGAAGAGAGTGCAAAAAAAATCTAACAAGTGCTTTAGTTCGGGGATATGAATTCAGAAATACCTAAGGACTGAAGTAGGTAAAAGAATCCTTTGTTTTCTGTGTGCTGTGAGGACCAGCAATGTAATTGCTCCGTGTTATGTTTGGGATCTGGCATTGGATGGCAGGGAATTGGAATTTCTGTCAACTTCATCCCTTTTGGAAGCAGCTTTAGGCTCTCCATGGGTCTCCACCTTGTACCTGCAGCTCTGGCCCTTCCCTGGAATGAAACCACCCTGCCTGGAGCCAGCCATGCTCTAGTCAGAACCTTGGGATGATTTGGGATTGGGCCCAAATTAGTCCTGGTTTTAGGCAATCTACGAGGGCTTAAACATATTAAAAACTCTGATGGATTCTTATTGCCTCACTTTTACTTTGATCATTAGCTATTCTGTTAATAGTTATTGCTAGGAAAATATCAATACTTTGACAAATGTGACAAATTTGACAAACCAAAGACGGTGGAGGACTGAGGTGTTTAAGGAAAGAATTGCTCTCAGAATTTTCTTGGAATTTACAGCAAGGCTGTTAACTTCTATTAGTTCAGCTGGCAGTATTTTATTTTCTTTGTTCTGGGTGTAAAGTACAGGAAATAAAGGAGATACTGGAGAACCTTTTGGGAGATTTTGATCAAACCACCAAGTGTCCAAAAATGTTTTAATCACTTTAAGCTTTCGTGGGAGGAAGGAGGAGAGAATTTTTATCTGCTCTTTTGTGAAAAGGCATCCAAAGCTAATTAAATGTTGATTCATCTCTTTCATTTCACCTTAAGTATATTCTGAAGACATAATTCACCAAGATTATATTCTGATTTTTATTTATTCATATGATAAATAAGTTTGCATATGTTCTATGCACAAGAGTGTGGGGTTTCTTCTGTCATTTTTTGTTTTATATTAAGTCTAACTTCAGTAACTGAGCAAACAGAATTATCCCTGACATAATGGCCCTACAGTCTCCTCAGTAAGGAAGGAGTGCAGTTATTCAAAAATTAGCTTATTAATTGTGTGAAAATAATATTAAAATAAGCCATTTATACTAATACTCTTGTAATTGTTACTTTCAGAGTAATGGTAAAGCTGTTTTGAGTGTTGGCAATTATATTTCAAATCAGAGCAGTGACCCCGGCTATGAGCGTAAATTCAACAAGTTTGGATTTCAGGGAAAACATCCTGGTTTACATTAGGTTGTCCCACATTTGAGGGAGATCTCAAACCTGTTTTTACAGGGGGTGTCAGAAAGGGTTGGAAACCATTATTTCTCTGAACTGTGTTTTGCTGTGGAGTTTTCTGTGGGCTCCAGGTGTGCTTTTCATTGCGCAGAAGAGGAGGGGGACAGCTGGGTTTGAGGGATGGAAAGGAACCTTTGCCTCCTTTGGAAAACTGGGGGTGTTAAAGGTAAGGTGTGGATACCATGTTACTGGATAAGTGGTTTATGACTTCCATTTTATGAAGAAGTTTTCCTCTGGTTAAATTGAAATTATTTTCCTGAAGAGAGGCCCCGCTGGACGATGTCCCTGCTGTGCTGGTGGCACTGGGGAAGGCCATCCCACACACTCCCCAAATGCACTGGGCCCAGCGGTGTTCTGCTCTGCTGCTTGAAATATTCCCAGGGTTGGAATAATTCTTGAGACTGTCCTGGGCAAATTTAGGAGACTAACTCAGAGGAGAGGCTTCTGACAGTGCGCTGAGCCCCCTGCTTTGCAGCTGGGGGCTCTGAGGCTGCTCTCCATTTGGCTCAAGCTAAAAGACCCCAGTGTTGTTTATTTTCAATTGTTCTGATCTCCAGAATTCAGTGAGAAATGCAGTTTAGCTGCACCTGAGGAATGCAGCCACTCTGTAGCAGCCCCTTTAATATTAATGAAGAAATCGGGCTGTCAATGCTCTCTCCTCACACCTGTTCCCCAGCAAGGAAAACCATTCCCCAAGCACTGGGTTCTGAACACACAAATAGATTTTTAAAATGAAATTGTTACAGGAGCAGAAATCTAATCCTTCAGTTAATCACCAGCAATATTTGAAAAGAGAGGAGCTATTGTGTGTCTGCCTTGCCTCCCCTCAGGTGAGCAGCAGGAAAAAAGCACATCAGGAAATAAAATGTGTGTAAATCACTGAAAAGGAGAAGTTGACCAAAGTTGCATTTCAAGGTATTCAAAGAGAAAGAGAATCTGGATGAGAGGTGGGTAAAAAAAAACCTGTTCAGCTGCTCAAAAATGGAAAACATTTCTTTTATGTTTCAAAGGTGACTTTTGCACTAAGACAAAAAGGGGTTTTTCTGAGGGGCTTTTAAAGGCAGGCATCCTTGTATTCATGAGTTCAAGATTTTAACAGAAACGGAAAAATTATTTTTTCTTAAATTCTGACTTAAAAAAATTGTCCTCCAGGAAAAAAGGCAAATCTTTCTTTCTGTCCTAAACTGGAGAGACATACAGGCTGTATTTCAACTGTTTCAGTATAAGATCATCAGATTTTTGGGTATGATTTAGAGGTATTTTTAATATTTACTCTGTATTTGCTCTGAATCTCAACACAGAGGGTGTTTATTTCCCTGGATCTGAGGAGTGCTTGGTTCTGTTTGCCCATCTGTGGACTGACAGGATTTTAGGTGTCTCACAGGAGAACAACAGCTCTTCAATGATGCATTCCCTGTTCCTGGCAAGTTCACTGTTCATGTGAACGGGGCTAGGAATGAGAGACAGACACATCAATTCTTCATGGAGAGAGGGAAAAAAGGCTACAGTCAATAGAGTTGGAAATGAACAGCACCTCTCTCTTGCTTTTTAGGGGTGTTTTTTTTCAAAGCACACATCCAGACTTTAAAAAGGATGCTTTTTATGGTAGCAAAAAGTGAAAACTGGGTGAGCTCTGAGCTTTGGTTCTGCGTGTTTTTCCATGAGATTCCTGAGCAATTAGTGCATGAATCAATGAGAGTCTCCTGTTGCCTTCAGCCTTGTGGTGAGGATGTGTTACAGACCTGCAGCTGGAGCTGCTGGTGCTGCTGTGGGGGGTGTCAGACCCTTGGGGCACTGATAAACTCCAGGGGGGCAGCCTGAAGTCCCGTGATGGGATGCCTGGTGGGTCAGCTCCTTGGACCACAAACACCCTGCCTTCTCCTGTCGATAAATCCTCCTGCAGCGCTGCCCACACACCTGCCAGGGAGCAGAGGGTTTAGTGAGTAGAAAAGTCATCTTGTCTTTAGAACATCAAATATAAAAGTGCAAATACAATTACACACATGCCATGACTGGAAGCTTCTCTAATTCTATTGTGAAAATGGGATAAACCACATGATCTTGGGTTAGGTTTCAAGGGTTAGGGTCAGGCTGTCCCTTGCTGTGGTCCTGGGTGCCTTCATGCAATAAATTGCCTTCAGTTTTGTCTGACTCCAAAGGAAAAAATTCCTTAGGTGGACAGTTATTTAGTTACGCAGTTTCTGCACATGCCATAGGGAGAGGGCAAAAAAGTGCAGCGGCTCCTTGTGAATGAGCAGCTTTTCCCAGGGAAAGATTCTTCTTTGCATGTGTCTGGCTGGCTGTGAGCTGAACCCAGCAGCATTGCAGACCTGTGCCAGGCTGTTTTTATTTTAACCAGTCAAACATTAAAGAGGCTGTGGCCGTCTGCAAAAAGCCTCCATGCAGGGGTTAGCTCCAGGAGAGCCTGGGGCAGGGGTAGGGGTGGCGTGATAGATGGCAGGGCTGCTTAGGAGGGTTTTATTCCTTCCACAGAGCTGCTGCTCTGTGTGTGTAAATAAAATAATGTATTTCTTCTGCCTTTGGCATTACTGTGTGGACTGTTGCTATAAAGGCAAAAACGCCTTTAATATTTTAAATTCTTTTTTGTATTCAGAGTAAGAACATTTTGTTGTCAGGGGTTGTATGTTGGGAAAAGTATTGAATATTCTTAGGGTGGGCCGCTTTCATTGTAGGAGAAAGCTCAAAATGTGTCTGGTCTGATGAAAGAGCATCTTGCATCTTTCTGCAAAACAGGGAATGGCCAATGGTTCCATTACAGCAGCTAAGAGGTGAGACCACTATAATAATTTAAGAATATTAGAACATAAGAATACTATAACAATTTATTCTGCAAAGCTGATAGGCAAATGCAAAGTTAGCCTTTAAAAAGGAAGGCACAAGTGTTGTCAGTGTATTGCACTGGAATTCTATGCTTTTGTTGCTATTGCTTGATTTTTTTTCTCCCCTAATCTGAAGAGATATATAAAAGAATGTTTGAAGTATGTAATTTAGGAAATTCTTGTTGCATTTTTTCCTTGTTGGCACACATGTGTTATAAGCGGTATGGACTTGGATGATTTGTGTAACTACAGTTTTGTGCATTAGGAATTGAGTTTGTCCAGGCAGTGGAGCTGAGCACCTGAAGTTGTCAGGGTCTGCCTGAGGGCCCTTCCGCACCCCCTGGCCACCTGCTGAACACACCTGGGCTTTTCCTCTTTAAATGCTCTCCCTCCAACATCCCTAAGGCAGCTTTTGGAAATGCAGAAGGTGTCAGGCTCAAGTCCCATCTGTGCACATCCAGCCCTGCTGGAGGCAAAAGGGGAGAGAAGGAAATGGGAATTGGAGTGGTGGGAAGGGACGAGGGTCACAGAATCCTTCAAGGGTGTGTTCAGAGGGTGGTGGCCACAGTCTTACCCTGGTGCAGCCTCTGTGTTGACACGGAAAATGATACCGGGATGGTGTCAGGCAGCAGAGTTTGGGGACAGGGAACTGCGGCAGAATTAGCACTGCTCTGCCACAGCTGAATATGGGAGAATAAAATATTTCCCTCCTTGAGGCTTGCAGGTACACAAGTAAATCTCAAGAGACATGTTAATCTGAACCAGTAATTTGTAATATAACTCAACTAAGCATTGACAAATCCATTTGATACAGGCCTGATAAGATTTTTTTTTTTTTAAATTTTGAATGCTTAAAGTGTTGTATGCACCAAAGCTGTTATGTCAAGATAAACGTGTGTAAGTTATTTCCCTTTCCTCCCCCGTTTATCATCAATGACTGGAAGAATAAAATACTGTTATATGTTTCTGGATCGTACAGTTTTACTTTGTTTTATTGTGACATCTGTCACACATAAAGTTTTATCCTCCTAAGCATCTTACAAAGAACTGCTTTTTTCATGGTGAGGACTTAATCTTTGATCATGACATATTTCAACCAAGATGTGTCACTTAGACACTTTTCTTCAAACTGAGGAACTCTTGGAGGTGTTTACTACTAAACAGAATTTTGGGGAAAAAGAGAATATAATTATTTTTTTGTCATGAAGAATATTATGATGCAAGTGGGGGCAATTTCAAATGAAGTATAAGTATAAAACCTCAATAACAAGAGAATGTGCAAGTCTTTGTTTGTTCCATGCTGTCTTGATTTTTTTTTTGCCTCAAAAAATGGCGGCTTTCTCATGTATAGCAGCTTTATAAAAACAGGCTTAGTTGCACTGCTTTGAAAAAATGTGTGACCAAATTCTGAGCCCAAATATAAGTAATAAACACCACTCATGGCACTGAAATGTCACTATTACACACCAGGGAACAACTTTGTGCTTCAGGTTGCATGTGTCCCATCTAGTTTGGATTTCCACCAGTAATCGTAATCATTGGATACTTCTTCATCTTTTTTTTTCTGAATTGCATGAAGATTAAAAGCAAAAATAAAAAAAAAGATCCTGTGAAAAATGTTTAGAAAAGAAGATATTAGCAGGAGACTTCTGTATTTCCACTAATAAATGGAAAAAGTGTTTGAATAATTCTCTTTATTTCAGTGCAGTGTAGGCATGCAGTGCTGTGCATTTTCAGTGCGTGCACATATGGTAACATGAAAGATGAGAAGGCAATGGAAGGTTAATCACTCCTCCAGCATCAGCTCAGAGCTGCTGCTGGTGGAGGCGCAGTTTGGATTCAGTTCTGAGATGGCTGCAGAAATTGCAGCAGTGAGGGTATTGATCTCTCACAGCTCCTCAGAGGAGTTCATCTCACTTTTATCTGCCTTTTTGGAGAGGAAGTCCCCTCTCCTAGAAGCACACAGCAAATCTCTCAAGGCACTTTTGAAATAGTACTGGGATAGTGAAGCCTGGCCTCGTTGGCTGCTGCCCTGAGCCGACACGGAGGGGAGGCACTTTCCTTTTCCCGAGAAAAGGGGGATAATGGACAGGTCAGGCACCATTCCTCCTCGGTGGGACACAGCCACAGGGCACAGCCGTGCTGGGCTCCTCTCCCCATCAGGCTCTCTGTGTCACCCGGCTCACCTCTGCAGCTGATCCGGCCGTATTTCATGGGAAGGAGCAGCAGAACTCATCACCTCCAGCAAGTTCCCAGCCAGTTCTCCATGTCAATCCCTCCTTAATGACGGGCACAGCTCCTGCTTGGGCTCTCTGCTGTTCCCGGGGGCAGAGCTGCTGTGCGAGGATGGGGAAGTTCCAGCCCTGCCCGGGTTTGCACTGATGAGGGGATAAAAGCTCTTTATTCATGCAGCAACACAACGCTGCAGCCGCACGAAGGAAATGGGTTTAGTGGGGGGATTTTTCCTGCATGTCAGCTTCCAAGATGAGGAAGCAGGGCGGGAATTGCAGCAGGAGCAGTAGTTTGAGTCCCTGCAGTGGGTTGTGGCAACTCCTGAATTCCAAATTCCACCCTGCTCTGAAAAGCGTTTCCCTGCATATTTCCGCCTGCTTTTCCCNCTCTTTATTCATGCAGCAACACAACGCTGCAGCCGCACGAAGGAAATGGGTTTAGTGGGGGGATTTTTCCTGCATGTCAGCTTCCAAGATGAGGAAGCAGGGCGGGAATTGCAGCAGGAGCAGTAGTTTGAGTCCCTGCAGTGGGTTGTGGCAACTCCTGAATTCCAAATTCCACCCTGCTCTGAAAAGCGTTTCCCTGCATATTTCCGCCTTGAATACCCAGCCCTACAGCTATAATCACAGAATTCTGCGTTGGAACATGATAAAAACACAGGGCAGGGGATTTGCTCCTTTGAATACCTTTATTAGGATCAGCCTGACGGGTCACTCACACGCCGCCGCTGCTCCCAGGAAAGACTCGGAGGAGGAGGCAGGCAGCTTTGTCTAATGGGATGCAGGCTGAGCTAGGACTTCTGTCCTCACAGGAGCATCAGAAAAACCTCCAACCTCCTCGATCCAGGGCTCCCACCACTGCTGCTGTCCTTGAAAGTTAGGGTGAGGGGTAAGACTGCCCAACTTTGGGAGAGGGTAGTCTCGTTTCTGCACAACCTGTCCATATCCTTTGATTGTCCCTTGGGTGATTTAATCCGATAATGTTCTCCTACTTTGAGGCGGTTTGTCTTCCCAGTTGGCACCGGGCCTCCTTCATTTGCCTCTGCACCCTGTTCCTCCTCCACCTCTTGGTCACCATGTTGGGAAGCAGCCGGGCTTGAAGATAGCCCGGGAGAAAAGGGAACAAAACAAAAGGTGAGTGACAACCAGGGATTACAACATGACTAACTTGCCAGTTGGCCAAGGGGTGAATACTTAACAAGGAACATCAAACCAACAAAAGGCTTTAACGAATGCCTGGTTCTGGCTCATTCATTTCAGAACAGCCCCGGAATGTCATCCCACCCCCTGCCACAAGCAGGGACACCTTCCCCAAGACGAGGCTCCTCAGAGCCCCATCCAGCCTGCCCCAGAACGCTTCCAGGAATCCTCAGATCCTAAACCACCGCCCATCCTGTTATAAACAAAGCCTTAAAATGTTCCTTATGTTAATAATCTATTGTTAATATTAAATGTTACCTCTTTCTGATGTTAAAGGTTAAGATTCTCAATTTCTGTAATGTACCATTTCAATATGTTTCAACCCCCACCAATTACCCTAAAAAGTTGTAAAGCCTTATGTTCATATCATTTGACATCCCCAGTTTATCCACGCTGTTGTTTCATGCCCCTATGTTGCTCCCTATCCCCGTTGTTTAAAATCCCAAGCCTGTAACTCCCCTTTTACCTTTCCCTTCCGTCGGGTGAAACCTCCACTGCTTCCCTAAAAATGGAGCCCATACAGAGGAGGCAGGAAAATAGGGTGGAACATGCAAAAACTAGTGGCGCCAAGCATCTTGGAGCCTTGAATTAGAAAAAAAAAATCCCTAGAAGAACAAGCCCGAGCCTAATTAAACAAAACCAACCGCAGAACTGTGTAAGCAGGAGGCAGAGCTGTCTTCCATCGGACTTCTGACCCTCGCCCTGACCAGGTAAACCTTGACCAGCATCAGCATCCCCGGACTGCGAGCCGGTCAGAGGTTCCCTGGGAATCTCCCTCGAGGGCAGAGGATCCAGCTCTCGTCTGGGCTAAGCTGCTGTCCTCCTCCTCCTCCCCCCTCTCTGGGGCGTTCTGGGAAGCAGCGGCGGTGTGTGACCCCTCGGGCCCCCACCCCAGAGCTCCATCCTCAATAAAAGCCATCCCAACGGAGCTGCTCGCCCGGCCCGTCCTTATCAATCCCACACCAGCCTCTGGTCCGGGTATGGACTCATTCACAAACGAGAATGAAGTGGAATGCAGCCATCGAACAATATCCCTTTGCAAAGCTACTGTTTCTGTCCAGGATTTAAAACACCTGAATGCAAACCTGCAGTACCCAAAATAGATAATTATAATAGATAATAATAGGAAAAGTTATTTGGGAGGGAAGGTGTGGAATCAAATGGTCACTCCATACAAACAGAGGACAGACATGTCCATTGAGTATACTGGAAGATGTGAGAAAAAATTAATTTACAGATTAAAATGTGCAATATTTTAAACCAAGAATTATTATCCAGAGTTGCAAAAAGGAAAGATATGACCGATTTTAGGGTATTGAAACTTGCTGTGTTTTCTGCCTGTTTTTCCCTATAGATATGTGTTTGAAGAGCTGTAGATTGAGGTTTTGTCTGGGTTCCTAAGGTTAATGTGGATTCTCTTGCAGGGTCTGGTTATCGATCTCTGCTTCTCACTGGTTTATAAGATATTTTGATTGTCATCTTGCTCATTCACTGTTAAGGTTGCAAAATAAGATTTCTGTGTATTGTTCCATGGTATAGAAGAGTCATAAATATCCTTTTGCTTCTCCATTTTTGTCCCTTAGTAATTTCTATGCTGTGATTTCTACTTTAATTTTTCCCCCATTCCCATTAGCCTTTAATTATTGTGAGTGGGGATTTGGGGAGTGGGACTTATGCTTCGGTGTTCAGAAGCCCCTCAGCATGAGTTTGTGATCAGCACACCTGCCTACAGCTCTTCAGAGCTGCCAGGAGGTTGAAATATGAATTAAAATGAGTAATTAATCACATAAACGATTTTGAAGAGGCTTAGAGTCAGTGGTGATGTTCTTCAGTCATGGAACTGCCTCCTCTACCCAAAGCGTGCTCAGAGAAGGGCAAGTCTGATGGTTTTATTCCTGGGAAGTGCAGCAGTCATTGCAATCAGCTGGGCTGGCCTGGCCTTTGTCTTACTTTTCATGAGGGATTTCATTGTCGATGAAATTCTAGTGGTTTGTGAAGTGACCAGAAGGTAAAGAAATGGTGGCTCTGTCTGAATGGCTAAGCTCCATCACATGAGCAAGGACTGTGAATTCTCTCCTGAACTTTACATCCTATACTGTCAAGCCTGCCCATGTAACTTTCTAATATCAGCAAGCCACCTTCTTTTTTATTTCCGGTGTAGCTTATTGACATATCTACCTGAAGGTCTTCTTTTAAGAGAAATCTCAAATACATCTGGAGGATTTAAAACTCATGAAGCCTCCTGGAAAAGCTCTGGGATCTGTGTGGTGGTTGTGTTCTGGAGGCTCAGCTGCTGAGGTGCAGCTGCCTGCAAGCCCTGGCTGTTCCCTGAGAGGAGGAAAGGGCAGGAAGGGGAATTTGGGGAGCGCTGGGATGTGTTTGTGCTCGTCTTGGCCTTGACAGGGAGAGAAGGAAGGTGCTGCCCTGAAGGCTTTTCCCCCTCAGTCTTCATGGAATGAAACATCAGGAGCCCGTGTGAGAGTGCCTGTGGTGGGAACAGCCCGCAGGGGAGGCAGTCCTGCTCCCGCTGCTGCCTTTTTGGGACTGCCTAAAACAGAGGCCAGACAGAATTAAGGGAATAAAAAGCAGTTGTATTTACTGAAGGGCCTTCGGGTACATTTAGGGCAGACAAGGCCCCCCAGGGGCTGCATCCAAAAATGAGTGACAGGTCACAGGTTTTCCCACTTTGATAAGTTAAGGCCATTTGCATACTGGGGGTTAATCTTCCAATTACAGCTTCAGCTAATGAAGTCATTTACCCCAAGTTTGCTGCCCCCAACTCACTTTTGTTTCCATCTCTCAGGGCTGAGGCAGTGAGGGGTCCTTGATTCCCAGGCCTGGAGAGGAATTGTTGTGTCTGACCAAAATGGGGAAGCAGCAGCTCACACTGTGCACAGAGTTTCGAGTTACACGCTAAAGAATTGCAGGATTACAAATATATGAAAAATATGAAAGCTGAAATCCTAAGGCATCACCACTCTGAGCTGGAGTTCAGGAATGCTCCCTGGGGATGCAGGAACTCTGCAGAGGAAGAAGTCAATCTGCCAGGCAACACTGGCCTTCCTGAAATCATGTTTGTTCCTGAGTGATCATTTATATTTATCTGCTCAAATAGAGCGCTCAGCACTACTTTTGGTCCAAACAGCACGAGAGCACTGGAGTGAATCAGGGCAGTGCCTGAGGGCTGGGGAGGGCAGTAGGGAACCCTGCAGGAGCAGTGCATCAGCGCCTCCCCAGGTCTTCCCCGGGGCCTGCCAGGATCCCTGATCTCCTCACTCAGAGGTTATGCACTGGTGCTCGGCACCCTTGGATTGTTCTTCCAATGGATTTGTTTCAGTGGCCTCTGGTGCCTCTGGGAGCCCTGGTGTGCTCAGAGACACGAGAGGAAAATGCGCATATTGTTAAACGTTATCGATCGCTTCCTGGGCCTGGAATACTAGCACTGATTTCCACGTGAGTGCGTTGTTAAGTGTCCATCCATATGTATTAATCACTGATGGAACAAAGCAGAAGGATCCAGAAATGCCTTCCCAGGCTGAGCTGAGTAGGAGGCGTTCATAAATAACGTTTGCATGCGCTCCTGAGGTGCTGGTTTTATTTGATTTAAATTATTAATGACTGCAACATGATTATTGGTGTTTACTCCGCACTGGATTGGATTTTTATGCTAACCACGGTGCTGCCTGGTGCCCACGAGGGGCTGGGCTTGCTGTCAGCCCTTGTTTGGGGCTGCTCGCCCGCTGACCTTTCTGCAGCGCGGGGGGGGCGCGGAGCCTGCCCAGAGCCCCGGGCAGCGGCTCAGGGGCACCGGCAGCTCCTGAGCTCCTTCCCTGCGCAGCCAGAAGGATCCTGTAGGCTCTGCACACTTCGCAACGGCCGTGAATGACAGCATGTGGCTCAGATTTAGACAATTTCAAGTCCTACTGTTCAGTGACCTCTTCCAGGTAATGCAACAGAACGCGCCTGTGCCCACCAGGCTGAGCCAACACTGCACGGTCTTGTCCCTGGATCGGGATCCCTCTCAGTGAAGCAAAAGGGAAAAGGAAAGAAAGAGAAGTGCTTCCACGCTGTGCACTTATTAAAGTCACACTCAAAGGTATGTCTGGACTTTGTCTCTTTCCTGCCTCCAGCCTGGCCCTACTCTTTTTTATACCTCGCTCTGGGTCCCGATTTTTTTCCACTCAAAGCTCTCCAAAGTTTCCAAGTTAACTTGACCTGAAACAGTGTAAAGCCTTGAACTGCATTTGAAGTGAAGGTCATGGAGGAATAAAATCTTTTGTTAGATCAACTGAAGTAGCATGGAGGCAATTAGTGGAATTTTTCCACTCATCTGATCAATTAGTTTAATAAAAACAATGTGTACCTCTGCAATAAATTCTCCTTTCCATGTCCCTAAGCCACAATGGCTGCTCAACACTGCCTCTCTAAATAAATACCTTCAGGGTTGGGCCATATTTTTCAAGCACCCTTGAATGTTTCTGCTCTTTTAAATGCCTCCCTGTCTCTGGATTTGTTGTCCATGTGTTTGTAAGGTGAGGTTTCCATTGAAAAGACAAGTTAAAATCAGCCTTTAAAAAAATCAAAACAAAACAGAACTATTGTTTTTCTGAAAGTACAGATGAGAAAGGAGTTGGTGATAAGAACCTGGCACATTTTAGTTCATTTCTTGGTCTGGTTTCCTTTTGAACGGAATTAAACCAAAAAATCCAATCCCTACGTTTTCCAGTGTTTGTGCCATGTGCTCATTTTGTCTGATACTGATGTCATAGGGGGTTAAGGGCTTTTTCCCTGGAACAAATCTGACTTTCAGACAGTTCCAAAGCATGTGTTTAACCTCACCTCCACTGACTCCCTATCCCAATCATAACAGCTGAACCAGGATTTCTTCTGGAGCAATATTCAAATCAGTTTTTAATGAGCTATTTAATGAAAGGTTAATTGAGGTGAATTCATTAAAGGTTTCCAAATTATGCTTATCGGAGTAGCTGTGTTTTAAGTGTTAAATATTTGTTTTATACCGCGTTGTTTGATCATGAAAGGACATCCAAAACTTTTTAAATGCCTAATTAAGACTTTCTATTCACTTTCCCTAATACCCCATGTTGAATCTACCATGTGTGAATTTAATATATTGCTGGTGTTTACCTAACATAATTAACAAAGCAATTGAGGGATGTTTTTACAATCTTGGATAATACAGAATTAGAGTATATTGGAAATAGTGATATTGTTGGGTTTTTAATTAATCTCAGTCTCATTCTGGGTGGATGTTAACTATATTTAATGCTTATTTTCTTAATCTTGAAGCATTTCCTCAACAGCAGGCTAACTGCAGGGGATATTAGACATTATTGTAGCGTAATTTTATTTTTTTCAACCATTAGTTAATGAATAAGAACATTAATTAATCAATCTAGTAGATTTATCTTTCTCAGAGTACTTTCCTCTCAAATCAAAGTAAATTTGGAAAACAGGCACTCAAGCTGGCTTTAATCTTTTTGTCAATGACAGAAATACCAAAGTAGTTGACTGGAAATGTGGGGGAAAGGAAGAGAAAATAGAACAAGAAAGCTGAGGCAGACAATTCCCAGAGTTAATCTACATTTCCTGAGCTCTCAAGATTTGCTATCAATAAGTGGGTCATCAGGATAAAAACCTCTAAAGAAGAGGGCTACAGAGACCTCACTGAAATAAACACTTTTTGTTTTCTTTTTCTACCGTGTTTCTCTTTTGTTTGTTTGAGTGGCCGGAGGGGAAGGGCCCAGTCAGCCTTTCCAAGGACAGGTGTTAGATACACCTGGCGTTTAGCAGGGCGGCAGGAGATGCGCAGCATTCCTGCAGCCGAGGTTTGGGAGGGGATTCTCAGTGCAGGAGAGCAGCGGCGGCTACATCTGAGTGAAATATTATTGGTTATCGATCCACCAATTTCACCCCGCACTGCTTTCTTCTGAGACTGATTCCTCTGCAGTGCAGGCTCCCAGACTGGAAATACTGCAGGTTAGGTTATGGTCTTGCCCTCTTCGTGGGGATTTCTCACATTAGTGCACGAATGGTCCATTTCTGTAGTGCTGAGAGAACAGGAACAGCGCTCCTGCAACAGGAAAGACTTTTTTGCAGGAGTTCTCTCTTCGTGAAGGTGGTGATAGAGTTGTCACTGAGCTGTGCTGTGCCTTGATGGAAGATGGAGTCACAGTGATCTCAACAGTCACAGTGTTTGAGTGTTTATTGCTCAAGGATTAGAGAATTTCTGCCAATGAGAAGCTTTGTCAGTTTTACCAGGCAAACTGAAGTATCAGTGACAATTTAAGCTTTTATGTTCAGGGATATGAAATGGGAACAAAGGGATTTTTCAGACCTTTTCAAACCTTTTTACTAAGTGTTTCCTTCAGGTGCCCACAAACATCCCATTATCCTTAAGGTGTTTAATGCAAAGATATTTATTTAAATGTTAAAGTGTTTTAGGTTGCCCCTCAAACTGTTTGTGAAATTAAAGTCATCTTAAATCTGTTAAAGAAATTTCTACATCCCAACTGGTTGGTGGCACTGGTTTTTTTTTGGTGAAGTGATGTAACTGAGCCAAAATCGTACTTTCTCTATGTGTAGGACAATCTGAGAGTCTAAGACATTAATCATAACATTAGAAGCCTCATTTAGTTCCCTCTCCTACATTTTGTGTGCTGAGGGACCCAAGGCTCTGCTGTGTGATATGGGATGGCTTGGGGAGAACACGAGCTCGGCCCCCTTGTGTTCACCTGGGTCCTGTCCCCAGCGTGGGCCGCACCTCAAGGGCTGTACCTGTTTCAGGATATTTTCCCAGATCCACTAATATATGGAGCAGTGGCTTCCAGTGCTTTGAGGGTGGACATTCCCTCCAGGAATTTATCTAATTCCTTTTGAAAAAAATTATACTCTTGGCAGAAGCACCATGCTGGGGTAATGAGCTGTATGATTTAATTACGAGTTGAGAAGGAAAAGTCCTTCTTCTTGGTTGTTTTGAACTGCTTGTTCATAATTTCATTTTATTCCACTTATGTCTTGAATAATGGCAAATAATGAAAAATCATTGCCTATTCACTATCTCAGTGCTGCTCCTCGTTTTATAGACCTCGATCATATTTCTCCTCAGCCACTTATTTTCGAAAATTACTGCATGGAGTTGGCTTTCTGTGAAATTCATTCCATTCCTCCGATCAAACCCTTTGTTCTGCATCCCCTGAGCTGCTCTGCGGGTCACTGGAACCTGTGAGTGGTGATGAGCTGAGGTGTTTGAGACGAGGGCACACAATGCTTGGAGGCTCAGCATGCTTTGTGTTCTACCCCCTCTGCCTTTCCTGAATTCCTGAGATCATGTGGGATACATTCACAGCCAGAAAGATGGGGAGTTGATTCTCTTTTCCAAAATGTGATAGAGAAGGGTCTATGCTTTTCATGCAAAAAAAAGAACTTGTTCACAAGGCAACCAGACTGAATTTATTTCATTTTCGCCTGCCATGGTACTGTAATTTCATGCATCTTCTCGTAGCTCTTCTGTGAGGTGAAAGTTGGAATTTTTTAGAAAACTAATATACAAAAAATTTAAATAATTTAATCTAATATACATTTAATTTGTTTTCTCTCATATTATTATATACACATTTCCCGATCACTTATGATTATGTTGAACTGAAAATATCCTAGTGCAAGTTATTTAATATCTTTCCTTTTTTTCTTCACTAAACAATCTTGACTTTTCAGTATGTCTTTCCTGTATGGATTTCATTTTGTTTGTAGTCTGCATGTGACCATTTTACATGGTCTGTAAAGAAGAATTTTTTCTGGCCTTTGCTTCTTGGAGGTCTTGTTTAAGTTTAGGTGACACCTTTTTTAATATCGTTGATAGCTTAAACAATGAATTTCCTATTTTAGTCAGTACTTCAACTGCTCTGTATTAGAATTTGTAGAATTCTAATAATATACAGATATGTATCAATATATCATATTAGACTATGTCGAATTTGTAAATACTAGCTAGACTCAAATTATTATTCTTTTTGTTCTAATACTAAATTAATAGTTTGTTTCTTAATTAATGTTTCTTAAAATTATTTTTTTGGTCATCTGGCCTAATTTCAGGTGCAATGTACTTCCTGTTATCCTAACATATACATGCATATATATATTTAGTTTATTTATCAGTCCTTTGTCAGAGCAACAGAGGTGTCTTCCTTTCCAGCCATAATATGCAGACAGGTTTGCTTGAAAAGGGAAAAACTCTGGAAAAAAGTTGAGAATAACTGACATAATTGACAATTGATCATTTTAGGGTGCACAGCAGTGGGATTATTGTCATATGTATTTGGCTTGGTGTTCACTGATTATTTTTTTTATTTTTTTGTTTAAAGGAGTCTCATTCAAAGCAGAAGTTTAGGGGAGGGGAAATCATTACTGAGTAACATTGACATGACAGGGTTTTTTTCCTTTTTCTGGCCTTTCAGTGAAGCCACCAAAGGAACATATAAAAGTAGATTTAAGCACATTTTAAATTGAAATATTATCAGGTGGAAGAGAGAGATGTTCATGATCCGATGTGAGGGGGGATCAATACTATAATCTGTGTGTTTCTGAATATGTTCCACTCCCTATTACCAGCTGTGATTTATAAAGGGCTGGGCAGGGGACAAGCTGCAGGTCAGTGATTTTCTCTCCCACTGTCTCTCATGACACGTGAAAACTTCAGGAACACGGGTGATGGACAGCAGATTAAAGCCTCAGCCTGGGAATTGCTTTATTTTGGGTAGCAGGGAGCTGGGCAGAGGTAATTGCCTGTGCCTTATTGCCTGAATGCATGGGCTCTCCCGCTCAGCTCCAATGCTGAAATCGTCCAGGACCGCATCAGGAAAATACCTGGTGTAAATTAAGCTAGTTTTCCCTCTCCTGTTTCTTTAGCATAATGCAGAGCATAAGCAAAGTAAAAAAACAAAGGGAAAAAATTAAAACAGAGAAAAACCAAACCAACAACCAAAAAAACCCCTCCCAAACTCCAAAAACCTCCACAAAAAAACCCCCCACAAAACCCAAACCCAAAACAAACAAAAAACTGAAAACAAACCGAAACCAAAAAACCCCAACTTGGTAAATAATCTTGTGTTGCAGTTAAAAAAACCTTATAAGGCCCTTTCTCAAAGTTACAATGATGAAAATAGATTGACTTTGTTGTTCAATTTTCAAGATTCAGCTGTGTTTGAATAGGCTCTGAGGCCTGTAAACACTGGCATTATAAGGTAATATTAACACTATTCATTGACTAATCATCAATGTTTTGGTTGTAGAAGTAGGAACATAGTGGATTTTATTGATTTGCTTAGCACATCAGAGTCCTTGTCACTGTAGGGTGCTTTGGGATGTCTTGGGCCACCCTGCTGCTCCACGCCTCAGAGCTGGCCAGGATTTTGTGTGGAGACAATCAAGCAGGTCTGACCTTTTCATGGAAATCGGTGTCATGGATGTGGATATGTGTGAACCAGCTCAGGCACAGATGATACAACTTGATTGTTTAAGGGAGTAAGTCCCTGTGTGGATCAGCAGTTCTGATCACAGAATTCTGCTTTATTGGTTGTTTCTAATATGGGTTGTCTGACCTGGAGGCTGATTGGGATATTCTCTTCTGCCAATGTCCATCTGAATCCCAGGATCACTGAGGCTGGAAAAACCCTCCCAGCCCATGGAGTCCAGTCTGTGCCCGATGCCCACCTTGTCCCCAGCCCAGAGCTCTGAGTGCCACCTCCAGCCCTCCCTGGGACACCTCCAGGGATGAGCACTCCGTGCCCAAGTGGTAACTCTGATACCTGGCCAATACTCTCTGACAAAGGTTATCCATGAAGCAGAACCTTTCCAAAAGCAGATTCCCGTGTGAAATCTCTTGTGAGCTCCCCACCTTTCTGGGCAAATTGCTCAGAAGAGCATACTCAATTAGTAAAGTTTGAGAAATTGAAATAATTCTATAATATGAAGAGGATTAGGCCTCTGAAAGTGTGAAGAGAGCACTGTCTCTGTGTCTCCTAGGTAATAGCGGAAGCATTAGTAGGCTGGAGAGGTGTTAATGCAGCACCAGGGGTTATTAAGAGCGAGGCAAGGGGCACCTGTAGCTAGTTTGGGGCTAGTCAGCATAAATTCATGGAGACTGGCCATGCAGTGTTAGCTCAAACAATCCTTTTATTGAGAACAGAAGCTGTAATATACAATGACACCAGACAAGATTATGGGGGAATTTAATGAAGTTTGCACTGTCAGAAGATAGGATGATTAAATACCAGATGCCAGGCACAGCCTTCCTACACCTCCATCTTATGTTTTCTTGTTTTAATGAAAAATAAGTTCCTCAAGACAAAAAAAGGCAAGAGAAGCTGAGCTGGAATTGTCATGTTGATATTGTAGGAGAGTTGATAATTGTGCACCTATTCCAGCCTACACTTTCCACTCTTCCTGCTAAAGATCACTCTGTTTAAATCATCACCTCTCTCATGTTGAGACTTCTGTGCTCTTGTACCAGTTTATTGTGTCCTTCCTCTCTGATTTCCTCACATAGGTCCTTTCATTCTTTCTCAATGCTACTCTACTGGTTAGGACTTTTCTCCCAGATTTCTTGATCTCACTCTGCAGTGTGTAGGTTAATAAGTGGATATTAATGTGACAGGATCCTCCCTTATTTCAAGTGTTCCCCCTCTGATCATTACTTACTCAGAACCGCTCTGAAATTCAGAATTCTCGTCCTTGGTGTCAAATGGGTTTAGCAAGACCAAGTGGTTTTTGGGCTGTCCCTTGCTCTACAAACCTCCTTTGACTTATTCAACACTTTCCTAGATTATAGGGTCTTTTCAAACCTTTGTCATTAATTACTATTGAGAACTTGCTTCCGCTGCTCAGGTTCCAGTTCTTGTGCCACCAGCTGCCTTGAAAAAGCCTGTTGCCTCTGCAAAATAAAAGTTCACTCATTTGCTTTTTACACTTTTTTTCTATGGCAATTCTCAGAAATTAGATGATTGCCCATAATTAAAGGCACAGTTAGAGAAACTCGCATCTCTTCTTTTGAGAACATTCAGGAAAATCAGCGGGTTCTGTACAGAGTAACCTCTCCAGGTTGGAGGGCTGATTATGGAACCCCTTTTTTTAAGGGTCTGTGGGCAGAGCTTTGAGAGGATTGGGGATAATCCAGCTGAGATACTCGTTTGGCATTAAAAAAACCTTAGCAGGGGAATGAAACATGCTGACACAAGTTGTCTGTGACAGAAGGCAACAGAAATTTTGTTTTGTGTTTGTTTTTTCACCTGGGATGTGGAGCCCTGCAAGGAATTGTAGAACGCTCATCTTTCAACCCACCAGAGAGGCCAGTATGAAACAATTTGTGACTTGATGGTTAATTTTGGGTAGTGAGCCAGCCCCTGTCATGGCAGTCCTGCCAGGCTGTTCTTTTTGGTTTGTAAATAAAGTCCCTATTTTCAGGCCCTCAGCCCTGCTGACTCCTGGCTGAAGCGTGGCAGGGTGGGAAGAAGTCAATCCAATCTGGAGCAAAACATTATTTAAAGGTGCATTACCCAGTATCTTGATGGTAACCACACAAGGATTTCTAATTTGGTTTGTTTGATACAGATTCACGGGTTTTGGGGGCAGGATAAACCTATACAAACCGTACAGGAGAAATTATTGCGCATTATTACAAAAGAGGTGAGGAGGAGTGGGATGCAATTATGTGCAAGGCCTGTTCTGTGGTGTTGAAAACATCAACACAAATAAATGTCTTCATTACGTTGTGAAATACGGTGCAAATTACTTTTTCAAAAGCTATTGTTCCCTTGAATGCCTTCTGTGTCCAGACACAACACCTTACATATATTTTGCACCACATTTTGGCTGAATTTCAAGAGGAAAAGTCTCCGTCTTTCACTTTTGTGGCCTTGACTGTTAGAAATGCCCTTAAATTTTTTTACCTCTCTTTCTAAAAAAAGAGTTAATAAGGAAGGATGCTGCAATGCACTTATTTTTATTTTGAAAATAAAAATGACTTTAGGCTCCAAGACTATTAGCAGTGGTAAAATTATGTAAGGTAGCAGTGAAACTCTAGCACTGGAATTATCTGCTGACTGGAAGAATCCTTCCAAAAGAGCTGAGGCAGAAGTTTGCAGCTCTCAAATTGAGTGCAGTGGAACACAACCAGAATGTGTTTGTGTAGCATCTAATTCAAACCTCTGACCCAAACCCACCAGCATTACTTTGCAGAAGTTTAGAACAAATCTTGAAGAAAAGAAAGTAATGTGGGAAATGTAATAATATATAAAAATGTCGTGTGTTCTTTTTTTCTACCTGCTGTGGGAACTTGGTTTGAAAGGGGTTAAAAATCTGTTTTTGCAAAGGTGAGAGTCATGGGGGAAAGGGGCTGTGCTTCTGCTCAAGGTCTTCAATACCTTTGTGCCTTCAGCTTTTTTGTGTATTTCAACACAATGTGAATTTTCTTTTCAAATGTGGGAATTCTGCTGGGAGATGGAACTTCCCTCCCAGACACCCTCTCCTTGGATTTAGTGCCCTGATGAATCATTCCTGGATGTAATGATTGGTTTAAATTGCCAAATTCCAGCACAGTGGCTCTGGCAATGTGTCCCTGCTAATCGTTACTTACCCAAACCCTTCAGGACTGTCAGCAGGATTTCCAGGCCTAAAGGCTTGATGGAACCAGAAAACAAAGATTTCCATCTACTTATGCCTCCTGTTTTGTTGGCTAATTATCATTCATTTAGCCTGCCATTAAAGTCATCCTTTACCTGCTTTCTGATTGCTTTATGGCTGCTTTTACAGCCTTTGGGGAAATAAATTGAAATATATGTTCTCCATGTGCTCTATCCCTAAAACAACTGATCCAGTCAACAATCTGTGTTTTATTACCCAAATGATCTAACAACCCTCATGTTATAAATGGAAAATGGTAAAATTAGAGAGTTCAACTCTGTCTGCTGAAGTCAGCAGAATACTTGTACCTCTGTTTTGGCAGCGTCCCCTGCAGTTGGAGACATCCAGCCTCCTCAAAGCAACTGGGAATTAAGGACTCGTTCCCAGCTGCTTAAAATACAAATGCACAAATAGATGCATGAACAAACGCAAGTGTAAAATATTAATAACTACAATGCATGCTGTATTTTTGGACTGACGGTGGGTGGGGTTTTTTTGTGCTTCAGCTGGTTTGTTTTCCTGCAGGCAGGTGTGAGGGAGCTGAGGCTGGTGCTGTGGATTGCCCTTGGCTCTGTGTCTCCAGACTGCACCAAACCCATCATGCTGATTTTTGGTGCTCTGTCAGTCAGACATGCTCCAATTTATATAAAATAATAAAAACTTGAGAACTGAGAGACTTGTTGCATGTGCAACTAAACATAAGATGTTGGGTTTGGTTTTATTTTAGTTTTGTCATGTAATAGAATTAAAGACAGTCCTAGCATTAGTATTTCTCAGAAAGTCTGTGATAAGCTCTTCATTTGACAAATTTGCAAAGAATCAGCAGAAAGCCAAAAATGTGTGTACTGAGGGTCTGTGTGACAAGTCCTGGTGCAGTGTAGGATTCCTTGGAGTCACAGCCTGGCTGCGGAATTGCGAAACGGTTCATCTTTGTTCCCAAGGCCCTCCGGAACCAGCCTTTAAATTGCTCTGGCACGTGGCTGTACAGGCTTGCCAGGGTGTGCAGGGAGGCCTGGGGAGCTCTCTCTCCATCCCCTCTCCAGCTGTTCCTGCCTTGAAGGCCATCCTCCCACAAGTGGAGCTGAATAACCAGAGCTCCTTGAGCAGATCTTGCTGTTAATGCTGCACTGGCCCTTCCTGGTTCGTCATCTCTTGTCCCCTTCCTTCTCCCCTTGGATATGAATTCCACTGCCTGTGGCATGGAGAGTTGCTCCTTGCAAAACACCCGGGACTGACCTGGGAATGCAAAGAAGCAGGTTGGGAGACTGATGATGTTCCACAAAAGGTCTTTCATGAATTATTCTGAATCCTTACATGCTCCCAGGCCCATATTTTAGTTTGCTTTCAATTCATTAGAACACAAAGGATTCATTGACAGCATTGATGTTGGCCTTCACATTTAAAGCATGTTTTCCCAAATCACTCTCTACGAATTCTTCTGAACAATTCCTAATTAGTCATGACAAATTTAATAAGCAACCCTAAGCATGTATTGAGCCGTGTCTAGTTTATAATGAATTACGACAAAAATCCTTCTTTATAATATGTTAATATATGTTCTCCTTGTTTCCTGGATCTGGGTTGATCCTGAACCCAGATTCTGTTTTTAAAAGTGACTGGTGGGCCAGGCAAGTTTGCAGTGTCTTTCCTGGTTTTGGTTGCATTGATGAAATTATTTTAAGCCTTTGCAAAGAACAGCCTTACAAACACAAGGTAGTCTGGAGCATCTTTCAGCTCTTTATATAGCTGCTGACACTATTATTTCTTGACATCTTCCTGTTCTAGTGGCATTTTTTCCATCTACTTCCAAGATATCATTATAATGCAAAGTAAAAATTTTAGTATATTCTTCTAAAGTCTTTGCTTCTCTTGCTGCACCATTCGAATTCTGTACAGTCTCTGTTGATGGATTCCTATTTATCTTGGCTGATAGCTGGTTTATTTTCCTATTATGTTCTGCTATTCAGCTTGCATAGAAGGCATCAAAATTCCTTCTCAATTTAAATCCTTGCCTTTTCTTCATTAACAGCAACGTCTCGTCTGCTACCCAGACCTACAGTTCTCCTTTTACATTTTAGTTGTATAATTTGGTGAAGCCTGCAAAATCAGGGGATCTATTTACAGCCTACTTTGGATAATTTTTCACTAGGATTGATTGCATATAAAGGAGACAAGGTGTGCAGGATGTCTTCAGGAAAAATAATTGATTGAGAGTGTTTGGGAATGAACCCACAAAAATAACTGTGCTGGTCTGTGCTATAGACTCTGACTGCTTTCAATCTGAGTTTGCATTCTGGCATCTAAAGCTGAATTTCAGCTTTTAATTTTATAGTTTGAGCAATTTTGTCTTTTTACATCACACCCTGACATTTTGGGAAAAGGCTTAGTAATTTTAGCAAATGGGATAAGGAATATTCCTGTTACAAATGTAGAAATCCATGGCTGTCCCTCATGCTGATTGTTATTTTACATGGAATAATCCACAATTTGTTAATTCCATAACCAGTCCTAGCATGTAAAAAATTAAAAAATCAAGCAAACAAATGGAGTAATTTTAACATTACACAGTTTGCCTTTTTTCCACCAAGGCACATTTTTATTGGTGTTCTTTCATTTCCACACCAGATCCACGGTTTAATGCTTTAAAAATGTCAAGATTTTTAATCTTGTTTTTCTTCTGTAACAGACCCAAAGAGTTGTTTTAGCTTCAATCTTGCTCAGATTGTCCATGTGCAGTTGTATGATTTTTAATCTGATGTAACATTTATCAAAATTTGCCAGGGCAGACAAGCATTTCCATGCTCTCACCAGGACAGGGAAGTATCTTGGTGTAGAACGCAGGCTGTGATGGAATGAAACTAATGCCTGTGGAAGATCAGAGCCATCTCCTGAGTAAAATGCCACCTTCTCCAACCTGAAGGCAGCAAAATGGAGAGGAAACGTATCCATCTGGGGAAATTATCCTCCCCATCAATGACATCTGGCTTGGCATTTTGTGGTCTCTGTGTTATTAAATGCTTTGCTGTATCATGCTCAGGTTCATTAGTACAAATTAGGTTCTGTTCACATTACAGTGGGTAATCAATTATATTGGATGTGAAATGTCTTCTCATAAATCTGAATTACACTTCTCTTGGAGCCTGGGCCAGTGCTTGGGCTGGTGCAGACCTGGGGAAAGCTGACAGCTCTTGCTGCAGATGGGATTTGAGCTTTGCTCCCTCTGTGCCAGGGTTATACCAGGTGCAAAATTAACTGTGCCAGGGCAGCCTGGAGCTCCTGGGGAGATCCACCCTGCAGAGGTTCAGGAGGGATCCAGATTCCAGGCTGGAATCTCTGTTATATTCCAGCTTCTACAGGGACAGGGCGGCAGATGAGGCACCCCAGGTCACCTGTGGGCACTCACGGGCTTTATTAACTGAGATCTGCACTATTCAGTTCAATGTCATCTGACAGGCAGCTGGGATCAAATACTGGCAGTTCAATTTGAGTTAATGTAGCGGGTGTTTTATGTGTTGATTCCTCCTCTGATGTGTGGTGTTTGCTGAAATGAATTGAGTCAGGTTGAACTCCTTGTGCCATGAAGTGCTGCTGAACTGGGTAGATTTTATTTACCACAATACAAGTTTCGGCTATAAAACTTATATGAATCAGCAGCCTTGTTAATACTTTGAGCAAAGAGGCTGAAAAATACTAATGCATGCTAAGAGTTGAGATGTCCTTTTATAATCTGAAGGAGGAGTGTGAGAAAAATTTATCAGACGTATTTATCTCCTGAATCCCACTGAATTTCTGCTTTTGCACAAAGGAATTTGGGGCATCTGTTATTCGTGGGTTTCTATGTTCTATTTAATTTTTCTTTACTTGTTCATAATTACTTTTAATTTCTTGTAGCTAATAAATGCTTCTCCAGAAAACATCACTTCCAATTAAAAATCCAGCATGAACCTGACGATCAGGATCTATAGAAATGGTGCTGCTGCTGTAAATATTTTAAAGCTTCTGTGCATTTTCTTCTCCAGGCTTTGCGCTTGCATTGCATCTAGAACAAAGAGTGTAATTACCTGCAGTGCAGTTCTGGGAAAATAATGCTCAGGATAATTTGGGCTCAGTACTGCACATTTTTTAAATCCACCCCACAACCCCCAGCTCTGATGACCAGCAGTTTATGACAATGCAGATAATAGCAAGTTTCAGGTTATTTCTGCCTCGGCCTTCAAACTTCAAGTACCTGAAGTCTCTGAGGTCTCTTGTTAGCATTTGAGAAACACCTCCTCTGTTTGAGCATTAGTTCTATCTCCTGCTGATCCTGAAGTTCTGAGTCAAATCTTTTTCTTTTCTGGGATTGATGGCTGCAATTCTTGGTTTCCTTGCTTACCCACTTCTGTTAGAAATAGGCTCAAACCAGTGTGGAGAGATCCTACAGAAGTGATTCCCAAACTCAAGTTCATCAGCACTGTAGCTCTGAGCTAAATGCTTTATTGATCTTATTTGAATATTGATCCTACCTGAATATTGATCCTGTCTGAATATTTTATTTCTTGCCCATCTGAATAGGCCGGGAAGAGTTAGGCACAGAAAGTTATAAGGATTAGTTTTTCCTAATGAAAGTGCATCCATGTGACATTAATTACCTGGTGATAGAAATCTGGCACATTTGTTTGTAACACAACTCATTATTGTCTGTCTAGTTCTGAGCCCTCCTGGCCAGAGAGATCTGGAGGGGCTGCAGCATGTCCAGGGCAAGGAATGGAGCTGGGGAGGGGTCTGGAGCCCCAGGAGGGGCTGAAGGAGCTGGGAAAGGGGCTCAGCCTGGAGAAAAGGAGGCTCAGGGGGGACCCTGTGGCTCTGCACAACTCCCTGACAGCAGGGGACAGCCGGGGGGTCAGGCTCTGCTCCCAGGAACAGGGACAGGAGGAGAGGGAACGGCCTCAGGCTGGGCCAGGGGAGGCTCAGGGTGGAATCAGGAGGAATTTCCCCATGGAAAGGGTGCTCAGGCCTTGGCAGGGGCTGCCCAGGGAGGTTTGGAGTGCCCACCCTGGAGGTGTCCAGGGAAGGGCTGGAGGTGGCACTCAGAGCTCTGGGCTGGGGACAAGGTGGGCATCGGGCACAGCTGGGACTGCCTGGGTGGGAGGCTTTTCCATGAATGATGTAATGATTTCCTCAATGATTCTGGGATTCTACATCTCACTTTTACCTGTCCACACTATATTTTGAGGGACCAAAAGTAGTATAGTCTTTCTGTAGTTGAAAAATCTCAAGGTTTCTTTTTTTTTCTGTTGGGTGGAACCTACGTCATCCATTCCTTAGAATTCTCCTGTCAATCCTTTATTTTTTTCACAGATCTTCAGAGAAACTTTGACAGTAGAAGGCAGATATCAATGTCTTTCTTGGATAATGCTTTAGCAGGAAGCACAGGTGACTTCTATGTCAGAAGGTGTTAGTAAAAATAGATGCAGAAAAACAACCTCACATACTCAATATAAATATTTCCTAAAAGCATCAGCTTCTTTTCCTAGAAGACTACAAATACAATTTCACAGCTGGTCCGTCGTTGAAAGTACAAGTAAGATGCTACTTAAGTACTGCTGGTGTTGTGTTGTCAGTAAATCAAGGGGCTCTGATCATCAGTCTTTGTTCCTGTTTTGTAGGTAAAGAAATTCCAAATAACCTCCCCATTTCCTTCCTTTTTTTCCTCCTGTAAATAATTTCTGTAGGATGCTTACTTAGATATTTTTCTTGTTTCTTTGTTTCCTCTTCAGTCAGGTTTTCTGTGTCAGATGCTGTCAAGCCAAACCAGGTATGATTGCAAAAGGACAGATGTATTTGTGAAAATTATTAAGGCTGGAAAACACCAGCGATGAGATGTTGAATATTTCTCCTCTAATCTACTGAATTCAACAGTCACAAATCCTTGAAAGGAAATAAAAAGTAGCAGTAAGTATGTTAGAGTAGCTTAATGTATTTAGCTTGTAAGAACTGTCCCTTTAATAAATAAAATAAAGCAGAATAACCCTAGAATACTGGAGTTACAAGATTAGAAACAAATCTTACCTTGAAGACTTAATCCCTTTCATTTAAAATAAATATTTCAAAGTTTCTAAGTCTCTTCTGTGAATCTTATTTACATTTTTATTAAATGAACCGTATTTACATAGCTGTTTCCATAATGTTTCTTCTTATTCCTTTTTAAAAGCTAACAGTATATAGGTCACTATAAACTTGAATTTCTGAAGTTATTTTTTAATGTGATGCTCATAGGCATGAAAAACCTCAGTAAACTGGATTTTTGCATCATATGATGTGGAGTTTTGAAAGGCAGCCTGGTGTTACAGGCTTCATTTGGAAGGGTCAGAAGGGTTTTCCTCTGGAAAAGAAACGTGGGCAGTTTTGGGGAGTGGGAGAGGAAATCCTGGGGTTCCAGATGTTGTTGTGATTAAAGTGTGTATTTCTGCAAAGCTCTGACCTGAGGTCCTTCTGCTGGACTGTGACAGTTCCCTCTGTTTTCAGGTAGGAAATTTCCAATCCTGGTTCCAAGATCTTTTAGACAGCACTTCATCTATGTGCAACAAAACAGAACTTTGGTTACTACTTGAGAAATGGAGGGGCAGAGGGGAAGAAAAGAGGAGTGTTCATGCTCCATTAAATATTTTCATTATGCATCAGATGTTAAGAAATTTCTAGGAGGCCTGAAGCATCTCTGGCATGACTGTTTGGAAAATAAACACAAAACTCTGTTGTGCATGGCAGGCAGTGTGGCTTGTTTTCATACTTAGAACTATGTTTTGAATTGTATATGACATGCAACACAGATTTATCAGGTCTTTGGCACTGACTGATGCTCACAGAACAACTGAGATTTAGGAAACATTATTTGTATTATCAGTTAAAAGTATTTTCTCTTAATTGAATGGTATGAGTGGGCAATGGCAGGGCTGGACAGTATGGATGTGGACTCCAGGATTTTTCTCCTTCTTAGCCTTTTGTGCTTGTTCAGAGGAGTCTTGGTGGGGTTTGGGGAGGGTTTTCCAGTGCGCTGGTTCCCTGTCCAGTCTGGGCATATAAATTATATTTCCTGTGTAAAGTGAAGTGCAAAGGAGCTGTGGGTGCCAGAAGGAGAGGCTGTGTCTGAGACCCAGCACAGTCTGTGCAGAGCTGAGCCATCTCCTCCCTTTCACTTGGCTAATTGGAACGTTCCAGCAATCCAAGTGGATTGTGTCTGCCTTTCACTCTTACCTCATGTGCCTGTCAGAGCCGAGCCTCTTCAAGTGCCTGGTGTGTATTTATCAGGCTGTCAGAGATCCTGGTGAAAAGCTGCAAGGTAAATACACACCAATCCACACACTTCAATTGCTACCTTAATTCTGCAACAGTCAGCTCTCACTCAAGGGTTTGCTCATCACAGCTTCCTTCAGCTGTGCTGTTCAAACACTGCAGGATCAACCCAAATATCACATTCATATGTTTGATGTCATGGAATCAAGGCTTCAGCGAAGCAATTGGATTGAAGTGAGCACTTGGAGCTGAGTCATTGCCTTCCCATGCAGATGTGCCAGGGGAAGGGAGATCCTGGGAGGATGCATGGAGGTGTGTGAGCATGCTGGGAGGCACCTGAGAAAGGTGGGATGTTGCTGCAGAGTGGACCTGGGGAGCCTGGAATGAAGGTTAATTGTGTTATCAGAATTTTCCCCATGTCATAGATAAAACCAGTTAGATCTTTCTCATCAGTGGTTATTATTTTTCAGGTGTTTGCTGAAATCAGTGCCCTTTTTGGTCCCACTTTCCAAAGGGAATGGTCCCATGAGTCTCCTGCTGCCAGACCCTGGCATCACAGTGGAGGATTGACCCAACAGTGTTTCATCCCAAGGTTCTGAAGCGTTGGGAGTCAATCCTCCCTCAGCCCTACCCAGTAAATTAAGGTAGCAGGAAGACAAATGTTATTGATGTTCAAATACTTTGTCTCCTTGAAGCACTCAACAGATGCAAATTGTATAAAGAACAATGTTGGATTCTTGCTGCTGTCGTGAATCTCTGAGCCTGTGTAATAAATGTTGTTGTCACATTATATGGGCTAAATTACTAATGATGGAAGTGTGTTCTTATTCATGCAAGCAGCTGCTGAAGAGTGTGTTGTCCTCAAATATACCTTCCTGTCTGTGGGGCTGACAGCCATGAGATGATGGAATCAAGATCCTGTCCTTCAGTGTTGCTTACAGTGAAAACTGTCACAGTTTTTAGAGAAGTCTGTCAGAGAAGGGGCCCCAGTTCTGATACAGTGTAGACAACATATCCTTGAGATGCTTTGTGCTGTGGACAGTGTTAAGTGCATCCAGATGAAATTTTACCTTTCTTTTAATTTCCCCTCTCCTTGATGATTTATTTTAACCCCGTGTCCATTAGAGGGCAATTCAAAAATGAATAAGAAAAAAGGAATCAGTAACCAGATGTTACAGTGATCTGTTTACTGTCTTGCCTCTGGAACAAGCCCAAAGGTTAGAAAGATTTTTTTTTCCTATTACATAAAATTGAAGTGTGAAAACTTTTGTGCACCTCTGTGAAGCTTGTGATCATGTGCACTCTGACCCTGCAATTTCCTCTGTCCCATTTGCATGAAGAGGCTCTGGTGACATAAATTTCTTCTTTGATGACTGAACCTTAGGGGAAGGATGTGAAGAGCGAATGTGCCTTGATTGCAAGACTAAACTCCAGAAATAAAATGCCACCTCTTACTAAGCTGCTGTCCTTATCCATGCAGCCCCTGATTTCACCTGCACAACACATTTGTTTAAGAATTGATCTAGCAAAATATCTCCTGACTCCTTCTCGTGCTGATGCACTGTTCTGTCAAATCCAGTCAAGCTGAGGTTTGTAGTGCTATTTAGAAACCATGGTTTGGGGCAAATACTGACATTGTGCTGAAAGCTGCTAACACAACTGATGTGGTGGGCTCGGCCCTGGTGAGTCCTCCAGCCAGAGCTGACGTAGGTTTAATGAGCAAGTACCTAATTAGGGGAGCAGAGGTTATTTTAGATGTGTTCAGTGTGTTACAAACATAGAACTCAGTGATGGGAGGAAAAGAAAAGAGTTCAATAATTTAATCATGGTTTATTTCAAGTATGTTAAATTAGCAGTTAGGAACAGCCACTGGTGGTCACCAGTAAACACAAGCTAATACCTCATTTAGGATAAAGCTTTTTCCAGGTGCAAATTGCCATCTCGGGGTGGATAGCAAGTTTTTTTTAATAGCAAGTAAAAAAATAACAGAGATGTATTTTCTTCCATGGTAAATATTTAACAGCACAGAGTAGAAGAGCAGAGAAGCAGGGATTTTGAGAGCAGCCTTTGCTGTGCTGGGAAGGTCCCTTTGTGGAACATGGAGCTCTCTGGTGGTGAGGAGAAAGCAAGAGGGGGGCTGAAAAACTGTAACCCTGCGAAAATGCAGAGCACCAGGGCACTGAGGGCTCCCCTGGGAGCAGCACGTGGAAATGTGGCCCCTGTGCCTGTTCATTTGAGGGAACATCAGCTCTGTGCCTCAGCGGAGTTAACCTGTTGTAAAGGGTGACAGAAAGATACTCGGCTAACGTGGCAAACAACATTTCACCCAACATATCCAGAAGAGGAATGCCAGAGTACTGAGCTCAGTTTGGGTTTGTGCAGCTTGCTGAAAATGATCAAACGGAAACCTTCATCTGCTTACTTTCAGCTTGGCCCTGTATCTGTAACTAATAAATAACTTGCAATCACTTAATATGTAATTGATTATTAAATCAATATCTGACTATTTATATAGTTTGTAAGTCAGAGCCATGAAGCTGTATTTATTTAGTGTCAGAGAGGCTAGAAATTGGATTACTCAATTAATTGGATTACTTAACAAATATCGATTAGCATTTTTTTGCAATTAACATTATAGACATGTAACAGAGCACTATCTTTTAAAAATTTAATTAACTGTTTAAACAATGCTTGGAAATTTAAAGTTGTTGAGATTATAATTACATTATTGCCTATGCAGTTTGGAGTTAATTATACTGCATTTCTATAGACTTGATAAACTGCAAAATGTATCCCCTTAACAATCAATTGGTATTAAATTACTTTCAATTACTTTTTATTAAAACCAAATTAGAGCCTCACTTGCGACACGGTAAAAGCAGTACAAAATCTCAGGACTCAGCCGTGATTTCTGCCACACCTGTTGGTTTCCACATGTCCAGCTGGTCAGGTGGTGGCCACACTTTTAAAATAAAAATAAACCCAGCAGACACAAAGCAATTCAGAGCTCTGGTCTTCAAAACATTCAATGTCTGATACTTCTTCCATAGAAATTTGTACAAGTTTTGTTGATTTGTGTGCGTGGGAGAAAGTCTGAGTCTGGGATGCTTTTATACCAAGTTTTATAGCTCTATTAATTGCCACAGCTGTCTACCCTGTAATTGTGGACGTTTCTCTGATCCCAATGGGAATTTTTGTGGTGTGTGGTGGTACAGTATGGTGCTTGATAAGAATATCCACTTGTTTACCCAACAGGAGTCAAAATTAATCTTGTAGGCTCAGGGCTTTAAAGCAGCTTTCTTTCAGCTAGTGATTCCCAGATTAGTTAGGGTTTAGATACTTAAAAGCTCTAATATTTGATAATAAAATACATTTAATCTGGTATCAGAAAATATAATACACTGCTTCCTGTGGCATCTTTTAGCAATTCATGACCCTCTTTGTTTATCATGTGGTTTTTATATGAGTTTCCATCTCAGTCTTTTTTATTTTGTTTCCTCTTCAGCATTAGACGTACTTCATAGGCTTGAACCTATGTGCTTCGTAGGCTGTTGAGTCTTATAAAGCTGGGCACTGGGTTTAAGTAGATTTGTAGTAGCAGCACAATAATAACCCCCCAAAGGACGTTACAAAGGATGTTAGTTTACAGATGTAAACTAACCCTGCAAATCAAGTGATGATTAAAACCCTTGGATGCCTCCTGGAGACCATGGGATAACATGAGGAAAGGCACTGCTTTTCCACAGCACTTAAACCATGGCTTCCTCATTTTTTTTCCCCCCAAAACTTACATGTTTGCTCAGGAAATAAAAAGGTTTTGTTTAATTCAAATACCAACAGAAGGAGTCATGACTCCTTAAAATTCAGGATTTAATACAAAACAAGCGTGGACTTAAGCAAGGATATTTTCTGTAGGAGGCAGTGGCAACAGTGACTGTTGCTGTCAGTGCAGCCTTTCCATGTGCTAGTCAGGATTAGTGAGAGCACCAGCTGGAATGGGAAAAGGGGCAAGGACAGCTGGGGGGCTCCTAAAGCCACCACCCAAGCCGGCTTTGGGGGGTGATGCTTTGTGTGGCCGCGGGGGCTGAGCCAAGCCTGGCCTGTCAGGGACACTGGCAGGGAGAGGAGGCCGGCTGAGAAGGTGGCTGCTGGAATTTGGGTGCTGAGGGATGTTGAGTTGTTTGATTGTTCTGATGCCTTAAGTTTTTCGCTTTTATCATTTCAGATTCTGTACTGCATTAGTGTATAACTCTGAACTCCATGTAGAGTGTTAGTTGACTCTCTTCACATTTTGGTCAGACAAAACAATCCCTCTAGGCCTGAGAACCAAGGCCACCCTCACAGCCTCAGGCCCCCAAAAGTATAAACAAAAGTGAATCAGGGTGAAACAAACTGGGGAATATGACCTCATTACCTGAAGCTGTAATTGGAGGATTAACCCCAGATATGTAAATGGACCAAACTTACATCAGTCTGAAAAACTCGTGACCATCATCTGTCTTGAGTGTAGCCCTTCTTGGAGGCTGCCCAAGGTGTATCTATTGAACGCCTTTAATAAACACTTCATTCTTTTAACTCTGTCTAGCCTCTGTTCTAGGTAGCCACTCCAAAGCATCAGTTCTCACCTGTTTGTAAAACCCTTGTGAGAAACTGCAGCAGGCCATGGGAAGAACCAGCTCCTGGTTTTTCAGGTTTTAGGAGTGGCTCAGAACAAAGGGCAAGAATAACCAAACAAAGCCAGACTCCCCAGGCTCTGCTTTATTTTCTGAATGATGTTTCTTCTAAGTGATGTTTACCAAAGTCCTGAGCGACCACTGATTTCATGAAAATTCACACTGAAGGGATTTTTAGAGCCAGTCACATACCACAGATGGAAAGAGGTGCATGGTGAGGATTTACTTTGAGGACAGAGAAATTGGGCAGGTGCCTGTCTGGATTGGAAATCAATGGGGTTCAATTCCAGCCTCCTTTAAACACTCCCTTACACCCCGAAACATGTCCTCCACCCTTTGGCTCTAAAGTTCCTTTTTAAAAATAAGCATAGCCTGGTAATTGAAATCCCAAACCATTGGGGTGTGACTGTTCTGTCTCTCCATGGCCTGGTCCAGGGAGAGAACAAGCCCTGCAAAGGGTGGGAGTTTTGTCTGGACAGGTGGTGGAATTGGGGCAGCACCTTTGGTGTCGATTGGATTGCTCCAGTTGTATTGCCAAGCCAGATCTTTGGTTAATACCTTGTGGAAATACGATTTTTTTTTTCTTGCATTGCTTTCAAAGGGTAGGAAAATAACTATTTCCCTGTTTGTTTATGCTGAAGTACATATATCCAGAGGCATCCTGGATGTTTCAGGATTTCACTGCCATCAGCACTGACCAAAAGGGAAGTTCCTGTTTTAATGCAGTTTATAGTCCAAGGAATTTTTGTTACAGTTCTCCTTCTGTATTTGACTCACTGGCTAACACAGCAGTAGGAAAATCATAATCTTTCTTTTACCTGAGTTTTGTGGCAATTACCTCCTTCACAAGGATGTGAAATTTAATTTGCTTCTATTTTTTTGTTGTTGTCTGTTTTTGTCAAAGGCATCATAATGTGAATTGTTTTATTGCAGCATTTCAAGGCTGGCGGTATTTGTATTGGAAGGAATCAAACTGCATGTGGCTGAGGCTATGCATATTTAAAAATTAAAATCTGGTGACTCTGCAAAGATAACTTTGGACTACAAGTTGTCTTCAAGAAGTATTAATAATGACAATATTACATTGTGCAAGAGAGTAAACTAAAATGTCCCCATGGATACATTTCTCTTCAGTCATTAAGGGGAAAATGACTGTACTCTTTATTTAGAATAATGAGGGCTAATACTGCTTGTCATTAGAGTATTCTACAATCAGATGTTAATCAGAAGCATCTTGAGAATACCACACTAATGCAAGGCTTTTTTTAATCCAAATTTTTGGAATTGATTGCCTGTGGCAAAAGAAGCAAAATCTTTAATATGATATAATGATTTTTTTTATGCTATCTCTGGGGAGAAATGTTAGCTCTGTTGACTTCTTAACCTCTTTTTGGATGCAAACCACAGCATATATTTTGTCCCAACCATTAGAAGATTGTGTTTTGAACAGACATAGTCATATGAACAGCTTGATAAACAGAGTCTATGGTATTTTTTCAAGCTGAAACCTTTGAGTAACTGCATGCTAGTTTCTAAAATGTGACTGTAATGATTGGTACTAATCTTAAATCTAAGATCCAGTGAATGAAAGATTATTTTCAGGTGTGACTGAACTATCCATACTGATTTCTGTGTTTTCATGCAGTGTGGTATCTGACCCATACCAAGCCATTTTCTTCGAATTAGAATATAAACTGCAAATATCACCTAGAAACAAATATATAGAAAAGTAATTTTAGGAAGGAGATGCCCTCCAAGTTTCTTCTTTTACCTTCAATTCCAAACTCCCAGACATCTCAACAGTTTATTTCTCTGCAGACAGAATATGCTTCATAGTTTTGATCTCACCTGTGTGTATGGGTGCAAAGATTCCTCTCGCAACGTTTGAGCTTGTGAGGAAATACGGGTGTGAGATGAATTTTGTCTTTTGCACCAGGAGGAGCACAAAGCAGAGTGGAGAGGAAGATAAAACTCATTTCAATATGTACAGAGAGAGCGTTTCTTATTTCTGCTGATGGCTGCCACATCTTTTCAGTGGGAACAGCTGGTATCTAAATGGCTTCCTCAGCTAAAACAATGTCTATCTCACTTTAAAATTTCAGCAGGAAGCTGCTGCTTCATCATTTAGTCATGTCACATATTTATAGTGTTGTCTTTGTGTGGAGTGTTTGAGACACAAAAATGAAAGAAAATTGATGCTGTGTACATCTTGGCAGCAGTGAACATAAAGTTATGGTTTCCCATAAAAACCTGTAATCTGCTGCAAGGGGGAGGAACCCAATTCTCAGCGCTGTGGGGAAACACTTAGAACAATTAAAAAGTGTAACAGGAAAGATGGGTCCTGCTCAGCAGTCCGTTCCTGATCATCTCTAAGTGTAAACACACCAGCAACCCTGCTGCAATCCTGGAATCTCCTTCCTAGTTAAGCACCCATTTGAGTACCTGCAGCCTGCCATAGCCAAGGAGAGGATGCGAGCTCCTCATAAATCCTCATTTAGCTGGCATATTGTGTCTTCCTGCAAATTTCAATATGAAAATAAAAACGGAAATGGAAACAAATTGAGTTCTAGGAAAAGGATTAAAAAATGTATACAGCATGAAGGATAAATCAAAAAAAGTGTCAGTGTTTACTGACCATATGAATTCAACTGCATTTCTTTAGTTTTCATTATTCCTTGTTATAGTGTTTATAAAAGAGAGGTCAGTAATGCTGTTTAATAAGAGCCAGTTCTGTGCTTTTGAAATGGAAAACAAAGAAATAAGCCTATTTATTCAAACTGCAAAAAACTAGTTTGCAAAAATGGTATTTAGTTTTCTCTATCAAAGCTTCGTGTTCTTCTCACCATCACATTAGTTATACACATCCCATACGTTGTTTGGGAGCACCAAGTTCAAAAAGCTTTTAATGTAAATGACTGTTTAGAGACAGGGCAGAGGAAACACAGATCTCCTTCATCCCTTGTCATCAGTGAGACTGCTCTGCACAGAGCAGTCATTGCACCCAGAGGTGACTCTATTAGTGATTGTGCATGCAAAAAGAATTACCACAAGATCCCTGGGAAAGCCATCCTGTGAAGGGGCAGATCAGCCAGGCTGAGACACCCATGGCACTGCCTTAATGGAAGTAGCAGTACTGGAGGAGTGAATCCACACACAAACCAAACCACCCCCTCAAAGCTTGCGAGGAAGACAGGAATTAAGTTCAGGCCTGTTTCCCACCCTGACACAAATTATGAGGCTTCCTCACAAGACATGCAGGTGCTCTTTGCTGCAGATGGAAAATTTCCCGTCAGAGATCCTTCCTGGCCCAGGACCACTGTGCTGTGCAAAGCCCTGCTTTTGTTATTGGGTCAGTTGTAGCAAAAGGGGGAGAACCCAGCCCTTGTGCTGCGGCCGTGGGTGCAATTGCCATCAGCTGGGAAAGGTCACAGCAAACCTGGTTGCAATTCCTCCTGCCCACAGGTGGACTGAGCTCATGAACCCCATTTTCCCTTTCCCGGCTGATCCTGAACTTTCTGTAATGTCATTTCTTCTGTCTAGAATTGCTTAAAAGAATAGCTATATTTCATGGTCCAAGACTTAAATGTCCTGGCTATCCTGGGAAGGTCTCCTTAGAAGCAATCTTAAGTTTTGGGTCCTGTTTAATTTTTTTTTTTTCCCTTCTAAACAAAGTCCTTGCGGGAAAAAGGCATAAATACCAGGAGTTAATAAGTGTGGGTCAGGCCTACTCCCTAATTTTCCTCCTTTCCTAAATGGGAGTTACTTTTACAAGATAAAAGCTACAGTGCTTTCCTGGGCAAGCAGCGGGAAAACAAAACCTTCCTTGTACTCCAATTTTCCCTGGTCCTCCACCACTGGAGCTTCAGGGCTGTGTTTATAAAGGGAAAGGAGTGTTGGCTGAGCATCTGACAAGCAGGAGGCAGCTCCTTAAAGCTGCTTTAGATTCTTGTTATTTTTTAATAGCCCTGGTGTGGGTGGAGGATGTGGCTTCAGCCACAAGCCAGGGCTTCTGTGCCTGTGAGGAGTTAACTCACTGTAACTACTGCATATTTGTGGTTTAACTATGTTGAGGCACAGCCCTGGCTGGAGAGTAGGAGAGGGGGACAGAAGCTTGTTCTCATTTTTGAGGTCTTTTATGAGCTTGCCAGGCTGGGGCAGGTCTGCAGAGAGTTAACCTGGAACTGCGGCTCGCGGAGGGATGGAGGCCTTCCTCCGGCACCGGCTGCCATTGCAGGGGCCTTGCTGGCCCCCCTGAGGGGAGGCTGCCCCGCTGGCCCAGAGCGCGGGCAGCGGGGAGGAACGGCCCCCGGGGCGGCAGCGGGGAGGAACGGAACGGGCCCCGGGGCTGCGGGCAAGGGAAGCGCGGGCAGCAGGGAGGAACGGCCCCCGGGGCTGCGGGCAAGGGCAGCGCGGCCCGGGGCCCACGGGGCCCCTCACAGCTCCTGGCGGGAGCGCTGGGGGAACGGGAGCCACCAGGCGCTTCTCTTCAGGGGAATCACCCCCTCCGAGAATTCTGCTGGGCACAAGAAATGGATGATGGTTATCAGTTTCAGACATCCGCCAGTGACAGTGTAAAATCCAGCAATGTGAGCTAATTCAGGCCCCGAAGGAGCAGCCCTGCTCTGGCTGGGAGGCCGTGACCTGCGAGGGTGGTGGGGATGGTGTGGAGGAGGTCACTGTGCACGAAGACAAATCCAGAGCTGCAGCACTTAGCTGGATGCATGCACATATTATGGTAATTATTTCTGTATATAAAGTTCAACTTCATAAATCTTTTTCCTCCTGCGTTTTCACTTCCCTGCTCAGTGAACTGTACAGAAACATTCTGCTTGGCCATTTTCACGAATCATTTGATTAAATGTATTTCAGTCTGATATCTACTCAGTGGCTAATGTGCAGAGAGAAGAGCAACTTGCTAATTTAATAACCAGCATTTCAAATTTCTTTCTTAAAGTAAAAATCCTATATCTATTTGTGGAGCCAAGTGAAAGGTAGGGAAACTAAAAAAACTCTAGTGAGATTCCTACTTAACTATTGGTGTGTAGATTATTTGAATCTTGGAGATGCTGAATGGAAAGGGTATATTAATTATAGGATCTTAAGTGTGAGGCTGTATTTTAAAAGCTTAGTTTTGTTCTGCCTACGTCTGCCAGGAGGTTTTTAAACATGACAAAATTCTGGCAGTGTCTGCAGCTAAGCATAAAGGTCTAGCTTTGAGAGAACCTACAAAATTTCACTGCTGCACCTTCCATTAATAATTGGATATAATTAACACCCCGGTGCCTTCCCTCTGTAAGGTCCCAGAGGAACTGAGAAGCCATTCCCTCCTCTCTTCCCTTTATCATCCCCCAGGAACCGCCAGTACGTGGGATGTATAAACCAAGCTGCTGACATTGCTGAGGAGATGGGGAATTATCCCCATTGCAAATACATGCATATTTATCTCTCTGGATGAAAAAGGACTCCTGGCCTTGGCCTGCTGTTTTCTCCCTATCTGCAGCATCTCAGAATTGCTAAGTTAAGCACTATGTTCACTTTTATCACAACCTGTCCTTATCAAGTTGAATCTTATCTTCTCCCTCCTGATTTGCCTGCTTGTCAAAATGTGCTTCATCTTTTAGGAAAATTAGTTTTCGGGCGGTAAACTTTTTAAGGAGCGATATCATTTGTTAGGGTATGACTTTGTCCAGTGAATGGTGATTTCAGAAGTGATAAGGAGATAATAACTTTTTGCTATCCCAGCACACCATGCCGAGGGAATTACTCTTGTGCCTGGGGCCTTGGGAGCAATTTGAGCTCCAGGCTGGGAGGTCCAGGCTGGGAATGATCTGGGAATAGGTGGGTGTAGCTGGCAATGTGTCAGATTCAAGTTAACCAAAATAAAGCTGAGGCTTCTGTGTTTAATCTGTGCCTTTGTTTTGTTGTCTGTGTGGGGGAGCAGCACAGAGCTCTTCACTTTATCAAACGTAATACACAGCCAGAAGGATGGAATAGCTCAGCGCTGAGGGTTTGGGGCAGGGGGAAAACACATCTTTAACTTGGTTGTGTTTTTCAAGCTTGCTGGTGGCCACTCTTTGTGCCTAAAACACTTTTTGCTCTGCTGAAAATCATACCAAGAATAGGATCTCAGAATGTTGTAATAGTGACTGTATTTTTCCTCAGTAAGAAATAACAATAAATCAAGTATTGAAATAAAAAAAAATAATTAAAACACTATCATTAAGTAGCACCACATACAATTGTTGTTCATATTCAGCTGCTCTCGTTGTTAGTGCTGTAGTTATACTTACCAGGCTAGAAATAATTTTAAAATCTTTTCCATTAATAATTTATACACTTGGGATCAAATGGTGCATGAAGGCATTTTTAACCACAGTGTTCATTTAGACATTTAGCTTAAGGAAACAGCACTGCCCTGCTTGACTCTGGTAACTGAGTTCTGAGCCATTTAATGCTGTAAATATTTGAAGTACTCTCAGCACTAGCTGAAAATCTGTGTTTTGGTCAAACAGTTGGTTTTGTTTCTTGATTGACTTTTCTGCTGAACTTAAGCAGAGGGGAAGGATTTTGATGAGTTGGAGATGACCTGTTGGGACTGCATGTCTCTAATTTTACCATTCTAGTATAATTTATGTTTGATTGCTTTACATTTGTTGTTGCTGCTCCATTTTGCTGGAGCAGTTGACCACTCTTCATGGTCTTTTCTGCCCGAAGAAAGGCCGTGGTGCTGTCTCTCATTTTCTTCCCCGTGCTGTGCCTAAAGTTTCATGAGCTGCTGTAGTCACTTCTCTCGTATTTCATAAAGTGCTGCCAGAAATTACCTACACAGAGTAAATTCTGTGTGACATCCTGAGGAATTCCATGGAGCCAGGGATGCTGAAGGACACGATCTGCTTGTAGGCTGCAGTAATACTCTATTACCACCTCTGCTATAAACCCAAACTGTTTTGCTTTTGTGGTAACACTGAACTGTCATTCCCAAAATGTCATTGATTCCTGCCAGGCAGTGGAATCCCAGGGCAAGGACAAATTGAGCACTGTGTGCACAAATGACTCTGTGCACCGTGCTGGATGTGAGGTCAGCTCCTGCCACATTGTAATAACCAACAAAATCAATTCCAGCCCCTCCTCAAGGTGGGCTCGGCTGCCTTGGTGCTGCAGTACTCGAACACCAGGAAATTCTGGTCAGCAAAACCCGATCAGCCAAAAGAATGTGCAAAGTGGAGCTGTTATCAGGGCAAATTGCTGCCCGAGGAATGATTTCCTGCTGGATATCAACTTTTGAGAACAACTTAGCCCAGGTGATAGCCACAGAAAATAAACAAAATCCTCAAACTGTGATGATGGAAGCTCTAAGGGCCCAAGGAGCTGGAGCTCAGGAAATTTCAGGACTTCTTTATTTTAGCCGTAACAGTGGAATAGCACAGTGATTTACACCTGTTATTAACTCTGTAGTAGGCCAGGGTAACAGTCAGTTATTTAATCTCCATTTCAAATCAGAGAAATTCCTTACATTGTCTTCCTGCCTCCAGTTTTGGGGGGAGGAGGTGATGCAGTGTCAGAAATTCAGGATGATATATAAATGGACTTTATCCTTTTGTTTCTCTTTCTCTTTTTTTTAACCAAGAATTGTTACTTTGGTGCTGACCATCTCCTCAAGGAGTTGTGTTTATATACAAATATATACCCTCTCTGAAAAAAATGACCTTTTTTATTATCTTGTTTCTTTCATAGACATATAAGGGAGAGAAGGGGATGCAGAGAGAAAAATTCTTGCTGACCTTTAGGCCTGTACTCCTCTGATCATTTGAGCTTCCTGAATATTAATATTAAGTTTCATTTGCTTTAGTTCAGCCCAGAATGGAGTCTGCTATTAGTGCTCTGTGAGGTATCCTACAGACAGGGGAACCCAGGGAAAGCTCTTGTGCAAGGGGCATCACTATAGGTCTGAAATATTTGCTTTACTTTTCATTTGCTTCTTAAAGGAGGGGAGTTGAAATGTATAGTACTTGATTATTCAGTGATAAGGAGAAAGTTCATCTCATTCCTACAAATGCTTTAGGGAAACAACCACGTCCTTATCTGATGTTCCCTCTGAAGTCACAAACTGGGGATGGGGATTCTTTTATGTGCAGAATGTGGTTATTACGTGTGTGGTTTTGCTCCTATGGATGTGGTCGTTCAGAGGCACCTTTAGCATGAGGAGTTTTTGCTGCTCCTAGAAGAACATTCACAGAATGCCCTGCGTTGGAAGGCACCCACGAAGATCACAGAGTCCAACTCCTGAGCCTGCATGGGATATTCCCAACAATCCCATCCTGTGCCTGAGAGCATTGTCCAAGAGAAAATTGCCTTTACTGCTGAAGGGATGGAAAAGATAGACTCTTAATTGATATGTGATAATGATAGTTGTTTTACTGCTGTCTATAAACACTTAAAAAAAAATCTTAGTGATAATGAGTAGGGCTGTTTCTGACAGCAGGTAATTAGTAACAATTGTGGAGAACTAACAGTTCATTAAAACCATCTTTCTGCTGTAGCAAATACTGAAAATGTTCACACACTCTCTGCATTTCAACTTAACTTGTAAATTATGCCAATAATAAACCAGTAACTGTGGTATGGCCATCATAATGCAGGTGCAATTTTTTTCATTAATTGCAGTTTCATCAAGATATATGAAAATTGCTAAGGAAATTTTGGGAGACGGTAGATGACAGTGATTTTAGTAGAATATTTCCCGTGCTTTTTTAATTCATAGTGACACTTTTCCCTTTTTGTCAATGAGTGAAAACTCTCATGCAAATTCAGTACCTATGATAATACACCTGCAACGTGCAACCTCTGTTTTGTTGTAGAAGCCCTGGCAGAGTGCAGCTCATCCTTGCTGCAGATCCCTGCAGGAGCAATGCAGCTGGGTTGGAAGCCTGTGGTAGAGTAGAATGAGCAGGGGATTTTTTGGCACTGGGATGTAGTTGAAACTTCTTTTCAGCCTGACATTTATGAAAGGTTAACAGATATAAGACCTGAAAAGAGCCAGCAGCATCAGGGGCCCAGCTTAATATCTTATCTGCTCTGCTGTTTATTTTCCAGGGAGATTTCCTTCAAAAAGGAGCAAGAAATGTTGCAATACTTGTCACATTTAGGCCAAGGGTTTGAAAAGTTTAAGATTTCCTTGGCTTCTGAAAACAGACTCTTCTGAAAACACAGTAACTCCTCCAATGAACATTACTGGGAAAATTGCTTTCTAGCATGCTGCTCTGTTCCAAATTTTTTTGTAAATAAGCACACAAATGAATTTTTTTTCTCTACCTTTGGTTCTCAATCCTTTTAAAGCCCATGTTGAAAGTGAATTAAAAAGAAAAATCCAGCTAAATACCGCTTATTCCTTGAGTTAAGTGAATGCAGGATCAATAATTAAGTATTTCTTGATGTTTCTAAACATAACTGCTGAGACAGCCTAAACAATGGATCCTCAAAGTCTTGCTTACACTGTTCAAATTACAGATATGATTTTGGAAAGTATGGAGATGATTTAAAGGACCAACTAGAAAGGCAGAATTCAATTTCCAAGTATATAGAAGAAGATCTAGCTATACCATTGCTCCTAGTTCACCTAGGATTTTTATTGCTTGTGTGTTACATGTTTGAGACAGAAAACCAGGGGCCTTTGGAGGCTGTTTATGAAGCACTTTCAGCAGAACAGAGATTTCAGAATCAGCTTGAGATTGGCCAACTTCGCCATTGGTCACAGTCTAGCTGACCCAGCATGGAGGTGAGCTGAGTTTAATTTGCTCAGGGTTTTTTTGCATCTCTCCTGGATGTGCAGCACAGTTTCTCTTTCAGGTTTCCAAGGCCAGATTACAAATCCTGGGCAGCCTTTCCCCTTGTGTATCCTTTCGGTTGCCTCCTGGAGGAGTCTGTACTTTCTGCCAAGAACATTGTCTAGGTGTAAAAGCTTTGCTGCTGATCGTTCCCAGCCCTTCTCAAGTGTTGACAGAGTGAGACAAGTGCCTAGGTCCCATTCAGAGCCACAAAATGAGCATCCTCTTGATTATGTGGTCTGGAAAACGTTCTCAGATTCTGTTTGTTGGCTTGGTCCCGCAGAAGGTGGCGAAGAGAGATTTTTCTCCTTTCCCATTTGATGCCTTCAGTACCTAAAAAAACCTCAAAAAAATCCCTGAATAGCCTTGAAGTCGTTGGAGAGCAGAGTTTAGGATGCATTTATTTCCTTGAGATTTACTGTTGCTGTATTTACAGTGTCGGCAGAAACATGATGAAGTGCAGCTCTCATTTTTGGTTGTCTGTCTCCTGTTGCGTGTGCAGCAGCCTGGCCACGCCAGAAGCTGTGGACTCACTGAAGGATTGATTCACTGCAGGATTGGGTGATGTAGTGCCTAGTGCTGGGCTGTTCCCTCATGAGGATGTAGCTCTTAATGTGCTGTGGCAGGAACATTGATTTGGGACACAGAACGCACAGAATTATGACAAGTTGCAGGTATAATTAAAAGAAGTTTATGTGGCGTATCCAGTTCTTGAAGGCTGTTCTGAGTGACAGTGATTTATAGCTTTGGTAGCTTTTCTTTCCAAACAACGTGAAGTTTGTTGGGTTTTTATGTGCAGGACTTGTGTCATTGTTATCCTGACGTGTAAAATTCCCAGAGGGGTTTCTGTCTCAGAGTGCAGCTGGTGGCACAGAACAAATTGATGGCATCAGCTCTAAAACACTGTAGAGGGAAAATCAGCTTCTGCCTATTAGGGAGAGCATTTAATTATTCCAATATCCCTCTACTTCTACTACTTATGTTCTTTTCCTCTAGGAAGAGCGTGTATAGAAACAGATGTGACCATTCCTGAAATTTTAAGCTGTTTGATATCCAGTGTGTGTTTCTGCACATTTCCATTCAGAGATCCATCCATTTGCACTTTCCATGGCCCCAGAACTGCTGGGAGAACTGCAGGTGCTACAGGAGTATTTTGGGTGCCAAAATGCCACCTTGCCCACATGCCCCTTTCCCTGCATCTGCACAGGACAAAGAGAACAGTTCAGACAGCCAGGGTTTAACCATGGTGCCAGTAGGCTTTTCCTGCCTCCAGAATATCCCTGCCTGGGGAAAAGAACCATTCCTGAACTGTCATAAGCGTTTTCATTTCTTTAGCTGGAGCAACAGCACTGTTATTGAACAATTTGGTTAAATGGATGTCAGATCATGTGGTTTGACTGCTGGTAATTGAGTGGGATGGGAAGGAATACTGTAAAACTCTGCCCTGGCCAGGCTTTATCAAACAGTGCAATGAGAGGGGCCGAATCAAAATACATGAAGAAAAAAGCTAATAAAGATCATGAAACATCTTAACATGGTCAAATCCAAGGGCTCCACGCCATGAGCTGTCAGCTCAGAAACAGGGCTGTGAGCAGCTGTCCCCAGATGTAAGGAAATTACAAAATTGCCACAGTTCCAGCTGCGTTTTAAGTGCTTGGGAAACACTGCAATCCCAGGAAATCAGGTTCCATATGCTGACTGAAATGGAGAGTTATCATCACCTGGCAGTTCACATGGATTAACCCTTCAGCATTCCTGACAGTCCTACTTGGAGACTGCTGTGCTAGTGCCCTCCAAAGTCTCAGACATCTTCAGGAATATCCTGTGTGCATCACACTGCTGAGAGCTGCTGCTCTGAGATTCAATGTGACATTTTTAATGTATTCTGAGCTTGTGCTCCTGAAAGAAGCTTTTCATTTTGGAAATAAAGGGAGAACATTTTGGGAAATGTTTCTTTGCAGAACAACTGCATGCTCCTGGCAAAATGGAAAGGGATTGGCGCAGAAACAAGTCTGACATACCAAGTGCAAAGAGATTTCGAGTTTGTTCAGGCTGAGACTTATTGGCATTAATCAGCATGTGCTTTTTAACACACAAAAATAAGTTTTCTGTGACTCTGTTTGAATATGTGGATGTGAAATGTGTACACTTATTTTCTGACAAATGCTGAGAAGGGCATATGGAGCTCCAAAAAGCAGTTTCAAAGACAGGAAGCTGAAGCAGGAATGCACAGAACCACCTTGAGATTTGTTATCACGTGTAAGAAAATACATCTTCACCTTTCAGGGGTACTTAAACCTACACTGAAAACCATTTTGCTTTAATATACAAAATGTAAGATCGTAAAATAACATTAAGGGAGAGCTAATTTTGAAGGAGAAACATTCCGAAATAATTTCTGTTATTTTATCTGTGTGAGAAGTTCTCCTTAGAGGGCCGATACTCACCTCTGTGTGTGAGGACAGCAAAGAAGTCACGAGGGGGTTGAGCACTCCATGGGACCCTGTGCAGAGCTGCTGCTGATCTCTGGATGTCCCAGGGATCTGTCTCTGTCTCTCTCTCTCTCTCTCTATGTTTATAGACAATGTACTCAGATTGCTGCTGCAGCCCTGGCTCAGCTCTGGTACACACAAGGAGGCCCTAAATGCCCTGGGTGGGCTCACAGAGCAGCCCTGCCTCTCCCAAGACAGTTTTCCTTCCTCTCTGTTGGGAACTGCAGATTTTGGGACCTGAATTCCTTCAGGTTTTTGACAAGCTGATGTGATTTGCTTAGAATTTGTGAAGGGTGCCAAAGTTTGGGGTGAATTCCTGCCCCGATTGAAGGGTGCTGTTGGTCCCCATTGGGTGTCAGCTTCTGCTGGCTGCTGGTGGCTGTACAGCTGCTCTCACTCATCAGCAGAGCTTTTCCTAATTAACAGATGAAAGGGATTTGTGTAACTACCTCTGTCTAATATAGCACTGCTTAATTTGTGACGCTTCTCCTCTGTGCACAGCTTGAATGTCTCCTGAGTTTTGCTTGAGGCTTCTCCAAGAGTAGAACCTTCATCCTCACGGTCAGAAAGTGAAAGCTGCAATGTAAGACTCTTATTCAATTTACAGGAAAAGATGAGACAGGAGCAGAGCATAAATAATAGGACAGAAGGTTGAAATGAGGGGCTAAAATCAGAGTGATTTTGCTGTGAGGTTTGTGAGCCCAATGAAAACATCACAGAGGTTAAAGCCGAGTTGTCTAGGACTCTCGGGCATACATTGGGAAAGGAGATATTATTATATTACAAATATTTCCCACTGAAAGTTGTTAGAAAGAGACCAGATCCTTTGGTTATGCCTGCGATCCTAGTGCCTTGAATGCTTACATCTCAAATCTCTTTTAAAAGGTTATTTTATATTGTATTAGGATGGAGTTTAATTATTAGAACAGAGACAAAATTCACTTGCAAAAAGTAGATCAGAGCTTTTTGGGGGGTGAGGGTTTAATTTGGGTTTAGAAACCCACCCCTGAGGTAAGGGCAGATGAGGAGGAACACAGAGAACATTGAATCCACATTCATCTGTGGTGTGCCTGCCGTGCACATTGATCTGTCGAGAGGAGCCCTGCTGATTGACACTTCAGGGCTGCGCCCAGCAGCTGATTTCAGAACCTCATTTGAGGTTTGCTGGGTTCACTGTGCAATCTCTTGCTTCATTCAGCAATATCCATAACCTGATCTTCCTCTAAAGAAGGAAGGAGCCTTGCTCACCACGCAGAGGAATCAGCCCCTCAGCTATGCCCGGGCTCAGCATGTGTATCAAACTTGTCATCATTTGCATACACTCCTAATTATCTCCTCATCACTGAGCTTTCAGATGGATTATGAGAGTGCTGGATTTTTTTTTATGTCTGAACGCTTCAGGAGCTAAAATCAACTTACTTTGTATGCCTTCTTTTATATATAAATATATATCCTGATGCTTAGGAATATCCTGAAAACAATGGAAACAATGAATCCCAAATGAAATGCAAATTTCAACTCATTTTTGAGACGTATAAATGGAATGTTTGGGGGTTCTCAAATTGTAAAGCATTAAACCAAGAGGAGAAGTTTTGAAATCTACACATAGGACGTAAATGGGTAATTTACCAGTGAAAAAGCTATTGTCCATAGTAGTGATCAGATGAGACCTCATGTTTCAGGGAATGTAATGGCTTCTGGGAAAATGAACTCCCAAACCCAAAGAATTCCTTTGGAATGGTTTGAAGTAAATATGGAAGTAAATGTGTGGCTTTTGCCATTCTTTGGGATTGATTTCTTTTTTTTTTTTTTCTATTTCTCTACTATTATAGTTTAGGAGCATTAAAAATGGATAGGGAAGATCTGAAGTCCTTAAGTAAGTTATTTTTTGCCTCATCTGTGTGATTTTACAGTCCAAGAAACTGGGATATTGACTCTTGGAAGAAGAAAACAAAAAAAGAAAAGTCCCGATTTCTCACTTATTACAATGTTGAATCAATATGTTTGGCTTGTGAAATGTTTTCCAGGATAAAGCAAAATGTCTCTGAAGTAGGATTTTTCTTCAGTACATGATAATCTCCAGCTCATCCAAGCATATGAGATCAATAGTGCTGTGTCTTGTTAGGTAATCATGAAACTGGAGGAATATATTAAAGGAGGATGGCAGAAAATGAGCCTTTTAGGGAAATATTTGGTTTGGGATTTTTAAAAGCAAAGGTAATTATTGTAAAGCAATAGAACCCCATTATCAATGGAAATATCAATATTCCTGTGAATAGAAACCCTGAATTCACTGGACCTTTCTTGCATGGTTTCTGTGAGCGTGGATTGTGTTTTATATATACTTGTGTGTGTAAATGTGCATTAGTCAGATTACTCTTTATGACAACTGTTATCTTTATTTTCTGATATGGCAATACTGAAAGCTGCTCCTGGCCTTGTAACACAGTAAAAATCTCTGTAGCTTTGAAGCAGAATTAAATGTAGCTGAAACAGCTTTGGAGGTATCCATGTCCCCTGTTCACGTGCAGCCATCCCTGGGGAACGGAAGAACTCTGTGGACACCCTGTCAGTACCCCACTGAGTGAAAGACAGCCTGAAAGTCTATTTTATTAACCTGAAAATAAATTAAAGAGCCTTATTTTGGAATGAAACCATGGCTGGCTGGTGCAAGCGATGCTACTCTCCAATATTGGCCTGTTCATGCGGGCTTCCAGAGGAGTGGAATTGTTCTGTAATACGAGAATGAGAGGGGGAAGGAGCAAGACTTCCACGTTAACATTTCTGAGCACTTTTCTTTGTGCCAGTCTCCACTTCTAATTGTAACCCCTGCTGCCGTGCTCCACGTTCAAGAGCCAAGGTTTTTCTGGCAGAGGAAAGGAGCAAAAGTTTAGTTCTGCAAATGTGTGTTGAGACTTACAAATCTAATTATGATATCAAACTTTGGTGATGATTGTTAAATATGTAACTGTAAGTATGTAAGGAGCACACCCACACGTCTTCTTAATTTCACACATTTATAACGATTTTTAAATGGAAATAAAACTTTTCATAAAAGTGATAGCAGAAACACAAAGTGGAATGAAAGCAATATCTGTGGACCAGTTTTTATTTTTTTTTTATATAATTGCTATAAAATATTTTTATTCCACTGTCTCTTGTGTGCCAGCATTGAATTCTGGGTGCAATTGCTTGTGAGCTCACAAAGTGGTTGCAAATTTGGCAAGTTAGTTGATAGAAATCACACACTTCAGGTTTTCTTGGGAGTTTTTTTGGATGTGATGCCTTGATCTGTGTGTCATGGATGACATGGGATATAACTCTTTGTTTTGTTACCTTAGCTGCAGAGGAAAATGGAGCTGTATCAGTAATTCAGGTGAATAAATGCAAAAGTCACCTGAAATGGATATTGGTGTTGTACAATTTTAAGACTGATATATTGTCCCAGTTATTGTGACAGTGGGTGCTGCTGATCTCCAGATCTTGGCAGAGAAAGTGTTCACACCAGGCAAGGCGTAGCCTGGGGGCAGAAACTGGGTGGGCTTGAATACTCAAGACAAGTCTGGGTTGTTTTTTGGGTGATTTTCTTGGTTTTTTTCAATTTATTTTTTTTAGTTGGGATAGAAAAGATACTGCCTGCACATCCCTTGTTTCCTAAAGCTCGTCATGCTCAGTTGTGGATCTGCTTTACAACAAGAGCATCCTAAACAACACCTAAAACCACCTGATTGCTTCCAAGAAATCAGCCTTAACCTCTTTAGCTCTTCTCCATTCAGCTGAATTCTGAATTAGCTGGATTTACCCTAAATTATTCCAGTGTTATGTTCCAAAAGGACTGCTCTGCTTCTTTCCCTGGGGGAGATTCCATAGCTTGGAGAGCTGGGAGGAGGTTCAGGTGAGGGACCCGTTGAATGTGTCCAGAAATGGGTTCGTTTCTCTCCTGATTCATTCTGCCTGTTGGGCTCACAGTGATGTTTGGCTGCAGCTCTGCAGGCCCTGAAATAAATGAGAATTGTAGGTTTGAGACAGAAAACTGATTTCAGTCCTTTCTCCCTGGTCCGAGGTTGTTAACAGTTTAATTTAATGGTTGTTTTATATTTCCATGATGAAAAATACATTGGTACAGCTAATCTGGCCTGAGCTGCTGTGCTGTCCATGCCCTTGCCGTTTCCTGAGCGGTGGTGGTGCTATCTTTGGCAAATCCATGAGTGAAAGCTGGTTTTGGAGAGAACAGGCTATAAATAATTTGCAGCTATCCAGCTAGAACAAAGAGTTATTTAAAAGTTCACTTAATTTCTTAAGGTTCAATCCGATGAAGAATAAATTTGGGATAGTTTATAACAGTTCTGTGTGTGTATGCATGGAGATATGTGTGTGTGTATTTCCATTTATATGTAAATGTAGACTTGCAGCTCATGAACTCCACATTTTTTCAGATTATCAGAATATTTTAAAGTCTTGATGACCATTAATTTCTTTTGTAATTTAAGCATTCATTTGCAAAATGGGGTAAAGAACATAGACATGGATAGTTTGAGCTGTTGGGACATGGAGAGAGCAGTAGGGAGGGAACACATCTGTATAACCTGTGTGGGGCTATAAACAGATTAGTCTGGGGACTGCTGCTTTCAAAGCAAGTATTAAGTTGTCAGAAGTTGAGGTATATATTAAATGGCTTCATGATTAGAATTTGGTTACTACTTATGATTTATGAATCCATCTGTTAAGATAATTTTAAGAAACAGCAGCAGATCATTAATAAAGGTTTTCAGTTCAGCAGAGCAGCATGCAAAGCAAACATTATCATCTTAGGCCCAGTTTGAAACAGGGAATAGGTTTGAGTTGTAATGGAATTATTTTTTTAATGGAACATTTTATTTTCATAGTTTTGTAGTGCTCCTTTCATTTCCTAGCCTGGGGCTGATATGCCTGCTTTATCCTCCAAAAGTCAGAATAAGCGGAGCTTGTTCAGCCACATGGGAAAGCCAGGCCTAGATGAAGACTCAGGCTTGACGATTTCTGTCTGATGAAAAGAACAAAGGTTGTGGAGATCGTGTGTGTTGGCTGATGGGTCGTGGAATCCCTAATCAGCTGTTCAAGGAGCAGCAGTGCTGGGGCAGAGCTGGACACGGCCCTGAGCTCGCGCCGCTGGGAGCTGCCTGGCAGCCTGTGAGGAGCTCACCAGTCGGCACTCTGGGTCCCAGTGCAGAAACCACTCTGCAATTGCAAAGAATTAATAAAAGGAGAGGAAATAGGAGGGGAAAAAAA
>WBMY01009139.1:75616-97634 GCA_013397315.1 Donacobius atricapilla
AAAAAAGAAAAAAAAAAGGGAGCAAATAAGAAAAAAATAAAAGAATAATAAAGGAAAAAGGAGAATGATGATTTGCCCGTGAAGCACTCGATGCTGAACCTTACAGAACTTGTCTCTTGCTCTACTTTTCAAAGGATTTGAAAGGACAGAAGGACAGGCTGTACAAATTCTTTCCACCTAATTGTGATTTCCTGGTTGGCTCCAAGTGCGGCGCCAAGGTCTGGCTCTGCCACACGTGAGGGCAACAAAACCTCCCCAAGCGTGGGTTACATATATTTTCTTAGCAAGTGCTACTGTGGTTTTCATCCCAAAATCCTGTGCTTTAACCTCAGCAGAAGTGGTTCCAAATATAGTATTTTTGGCTGCAGAAGTGCCCTGGGTTGGGTGTGTGGGTGTTGCTGCGTCGCTGTGCTGATGCACCCGGGCTGAGCACAGAGAACGAGCAGAGGCAGCAGGGAGGGCACTGAGCAGGCTCCAGGCACCGTGTCCCAGGAATAACAGGCTGCGGATGGAGTTGGTTATTTGGAATTTTGGCCCTGACACCCCCCTGGGCCCATGGGTGTCCCTCCCCTGCTGGGTGCTGTGTGCTATAGGGGAGGCTGGGACTCCTGGCTGTCCGTCCTGAACTTCCCTGGCACAGCTGCCCAGGCATCCTGCAGAGCCTGGATTTATGTGTGAACGGTGGTGCTGATGACAAGGCTGAGTGATGGAGCTGTTTAGTTTCAGGGTCCTTGAATCAACAATCTGGGTTGTAGCACAGCCTGAAAAAAGCTGTAGGGTAGGCTGAAATGATTTCATACTGAAGAATTTTTTTTTTTTTCCCCAGATCCACAAAACTGGTACCACTTATTTAAGAGCCCAGGAGATAAAGTCATTCTGGAAAACAAATAGACCTTAGGCTTATCTGTGTGTCTGGAATAATATTGCTAAAACTGAGAGAAAACAAATATTGCTAGCAGGATTAACTTCCTTTTGAAAACCAGCAATATCCTTTAGAGATCTTGTGACCATATTAGTAGCTGTCCTAAGATATAATTTCAATTAAAATTCTTTTCCTCTTCTCACTATCTCATTTCTATCGCCATCAGAATGGCTCAGGTCTCTGAGGGCTGTGACAGTGACTGGTCAATAGAGAACTCTGATCACCGGGGATACTAAACCCAGCGAAGAGATCTGTGTGAGTCTTCACTTATCTGGTGCTGGGAATGTGATTTATGCCATAAAGAAAACATTTATAAGGAGTGCAGTAGAAAAGGAAATTAATACTATAAAGCTGTCATGAGGTATTTCAGTCAGAATTGGAACCAAGACACAGCTGAACTCTTTGTGATGGCAAAATGAAGTTCCAAAGGAGGTTATGAAATCTTGTGCCTAACCTTCAACCCTTCAAGGACATAAAAAAATTCCAAAAGTTTGTTTGCTCTTTGCTGTAAAAGCACAGTTGATTTTGAGGCTACAGGCTTGTACAGAGAAAAGAATTAATGTTTTTCCTTTGTGATTCTATGAGTGTCTAGTAATTAGTGCTACAGAAAATACTGATTTGATGCACTTGCGCTCTTGGATAGTTTGGTTTGTCCTCAGATGCCTTTTGTCCCCATCCATCTACAGGGTGAACAGTCACTCCTCACTGCTGAAGCAGTCTGGTTTGTCTAGACTTAGTCCTATACTGGTTTTCAGGGTTAGACACCTCTAAAACAGCTGGATTAATCTGTACCCTTTGCTGGAGAGTTTGCCCAGCCAGCTAATCCAGCGTGCTCTGTCTGACTGAACTCCTCTCTGGATGCATTGGGAAAGGTGTTGGTAATCCCACAACGGTTTTAAATTTCAGGACAATGTACCTGGGGATGCCCTGCGAGTCAGCAGTGGGCCGTGCTCTGTGTGAAAGCACTGGTTAGAAAGATGTACTCAAAACCCTGCCTGTCTATGCATTATTGTAATTATTGTTTCTGCTCTGATTATTTAAAGGTTTCAAATATCACACCATTTCCCAGTGTATATTTCAGCAGGAAAACCCAACCAAGCCCCTTGAACGGAGGTGGGTCCTTTGCAAGGAGTTGTGACTGAGTTCATGCCTCTCCCAAGTCAGCTGAAGGCTTTTATGCAAATATTTGTGAACCGCTGCTGAAGGAAAAGAACCACACATAATTTTTATTGAATAAGCAAGACATACTTAAAAAATATTCCAATGCCTCATCAAGATTAAATCCTTAATCTAATAGCTCTACCACAATTTTTTCTCACAGCAAATAAGAATTGGGGAAACTCAATCGCTTCTGTTTGCCATCCTAGAGTGAAGTACCAAGAGACTGAAAATATAGGCTTCCCCCCACTCTCCCCCTCTCATACCTTGGGTGCTGCCATCTGGAGCCTGTGCTATTTGGTAATATTAAATAAATGCGAAGCTAATTAATTCCTTTCTGTCAGGTTTTTCTCATTAGGGTAATAATAACCCTTCAAAGTTTGTCATTCAGCAGTAAGCATTGTACCATATGCTTGATGTCACATGATAAAAAGTATTCTCCATTTCCCATGCTCCGGAGTGCCTTAGTGCTGCTCGGGATAACCATTTGTTTCTCAGGGATGTCTCACTGACATATGCCACAGATGCATTGATTATTTGTGAATACACCCTCAAATCCCATCACTGCACATTTTTACCAGCAATATTACTCTCATAAAAATATTTCTTCTCCATGAGCTCCATTTCCATTTGATATTAATGCTTAATTCCTACCTGTGCCCTTTGGGGGAAGGTGTTTGAGGCCTGCTGAGACTTGAAGGATGTCCATGTGGCTTTGATGACTTTGTCCAGCCCTGTGGTTATGTCTAAACAGATTGTTAAGAATCATGTTTTCTCAAAATCATAATTTTCTCTCTGTCAAAATGTGTTAATAAGGATTTACATAGGCAAAGTTAAATTGTAATTTCTCAAACTCTATGTGTCAGCATTGTTATAAGATTCTTGCAATGGGTTAATACCTCAGTGTCTGCAGTGGGGATAGGCTGCGGGAAATACAGAGGCAACTTCATGTCCAACTAAAGTATTTAGGAATCCTCCTTCATTTGTTTTGCATTGAAAAATAAATGTGTGAAAATTTGAAAACTGTTAATCAAAAGCTGTGCTGGTTTGATGAGTGGGGAGCTGGTTCAGCTGGTGTAATAACAGCACAAAACACAGAATAATTACATAGAACATAGAATAACAGCACAGGATATAGAAAACAGCAGCACAGAACATGGAATAATAACATAGAATAACAGCAGAGAACATAGAAAAAAACAGCGTGTGGTCACAAAATTCCAGAATGCTCTGGGTTTGGAGGGACCTTAAAGCCCATCCAGTGCCACCTCCCGCCATGCCCAGGGACACCTCCCACTGTCCCAGGCTGCTCCAAGCCCCAGTGTCCAACCTGGCCTTGGGCACTGCCAGGGATCCAGGGGCAGCCACAGCTGCTCTGGGCACCCTGTGCCAGGGCCTCAGCACCCTCCCAGGGAACAATTTCTTTGCTCCATATCATATTTCTGTCAGGGTGAAGCCATTCCTCTGTGTTCTGTAACTCGGGGCTCTTGTAAAAAGTCCCGTTCAGCTTTCCTGAAGGCCCCCTTGAAGTACTGGAACACTGCTAAAGTCAAAGTAGAGCCTTGTCTTCACTGAATGTACTAAGAAAATTCCCATTAAACGTTTTGCTCATGGTATTTTCTGGTATTTTAATTAGGATATGTGGAATTAGTCATATCTGAAGGAGCTTTGTATTTAATCTTTCTGTCTTTATTCTCTAATGAATTCAGCTCTTTTCTGTTGTCCACTCCACAAAAGCCAATTTAGGCTTAGCTGCTCACTCCTGTAGCTCACCCATTTTGTGTTTTGATTCCTAATGATGGAGTTGTGAATATCCTGTTGCAGTTGCTGCCTCGTAGGTTGAGGTGTCCTGCTATTGGGTCACCCTTTGCATTGATGTGGGATAAGTTGAGAGCAAGAGCTGCTGCCTTGGTGCCGCTCCCTTTGGTGGCACTTTCCCGAGTGACCCGGGATCAATGCCCTGTAACCTCCTGAGAGGAACTCACAACAGGATATTCATAGCCCTGGCCCACAGAATTAAAACTGGCAGTGGCAGGCTGGCCTTGGAAGTCTTAAAAGGCAGAGCTTGCTTGCTGTGAAGGAGATGCAGTAATGGACTGGAGGGAGGATATCCATATCAAAGCACCACCTTGTTAGCAGGGTGTCTCTTTATTGCTGTTATACTTGAAGAAATAATGAAAGAAAATTCTGCCTGCCTGTTTCTTCCAAGCTGCAGCCATCTCCACAGTGATACTGAGGTTTCAGTGCACTGAAATGTGCACTTGTTCCCAGATTAAGAAATGGGACTGTTTGCACTGTGATTATCAAGAGCAGGTTAAGCCTTTATGACCCTTCTTTTTTTATTTAATGGTGGTTGTGCAAAGAATAAAACATGCAGATAGCACATTCACGAAGGCCACTTTAAGAGGGTTCAGAACAATCAGTGGTAGCTGCTAAAAACAGTCTGTCATGCATTTCAGTCATCAATTTTAACATTTTTTTTATCAGAAATCTCCACAATGTAGCAAACAAAATGTCTCAGAAATGGGGTCAAACAAGAGGTTAATTCATCAGAGTCAAAATGATTAACAGCAAAATGTTTGTTTGATGCAAGAATCATCCTCAAGTCCATCTGGTTTCCACTCCTAGTGTGGGGAAAAAAAGAGTGATCTTGCCAGCTCTCAGCCTTTCAGTCTCTGCCCTGCCAAGTGAGAGAAGAGTCTGTTTGAACTCTTCTCCCATTGAAGTTACTCTGCAGTGCAGCAAAACTGTACCAGTACTGAATATTGCTATTGCACTTCTCTCCTTCCCCCTCCCACCCTCTTTTCTGGGATTTTTGTAGGCGCTGGCTCTGCAAAAGGAGCTGAAACCCCTTTGGACTGCATCACTTCACGCATGGCTGCTGAGAAACAAATGCTGCCACTCAAGGGAGCTGCTGGAGGAAAAGCTCCCTCTGAAGCCTTATCTGAACCACAGGCATTTTGTCAGAGGTTCCCCAGTGCTCATCTGCCCTGTTCTTGGGATATGTCCCTGCTAATACAGTGCATGCTGCATGCACCTGAAGCAGTTGCCTGGGCACAGTGATCCATTCAGAAAAAAGGAAAACTTATGTGATTTGTCAAGAAAAAGGTGAGAAGACTTGTTGGGTGTTTCAGGGGTAGACTGGGAGGCAAGGCTGTAGTTTTTTCAGAATAAAACTGGAAGGACAGGGTTGCTCTGGACTCATCTGACTGTGCTATACCTGAGCTACCTCAGGCCTTGGAAGCAGTTTTGACACAGCAACATTGTGCTCTCTCCAGGCTTAGCTCCTGAGGCTCTCAGAGGGAATTCCTTCGAACAATGCCACAGCTGCTCAGCCAAGTGCTTGGTGTCACTAGCAAGGCCCATGGAGCCAAGTAGGAAACTCCTGATGGAGTTTCTTTATTCACATCATCATCCCAGAAACATGGAATGGCTTGGGGTGGAAGGGACCTCAAAGCCCATCCAGTGCTACCCCTGCCATGGCAGGGACACCTCCCACTGTCCCAGGCTGCTCCAAGCCCCAGTGTCCAACCCGGCCTTGGGCACTGCCAGGGATCCAGGGGCAGCCACAGCTGCTCTGGGCACCCTGTGCCAGGGCTGCCCACCCTGCCAGGGAGCAATTCCTGCCCAGTATCCCATCCAGCCCTGCCCTCTGGCGCTGGGAGCCATTCGCTGTGTGCTGTCCCTCCAGCACTTGGCAATTGTCTCTCTCTATCTTTCCTGCACCTCCCTCAGGCCACACTGAGGTCACCCCAAAGCTTCTCCTCTCTGTACTGAATACTTGATTATGTCTCCAGTGATCAATTTTTATGCATCTCACAGGTGAGAGGCAATGGTGGAGGATTTGGGGCAAGAACGAACTCTGTAATTGTGAAAGAAAAACTGTGTACTTTGTTGCCAGATTGGAGGAAATAATGAATGAAAATCACTTCCAAAGGACAACAGTGTTGAAAACAAATTTTCAGCAGCATCTCCATCACTGACTACGGGAGGGGATGTGTGATGTGCAGTACCTCTGTGAAATCTCCTACAAAGTATTGAGCTCTTTCAGGTGGTTTGATGTTCTGCTGATTGATCCAGGAAGATCTTATAAAACAATTGGTGTCACAGGCCAAGAAGGTGGCAAAGAAACTGTGGTGCAAACTAGTACAGAATAAGCCAAACCAGAATAAAGTGGTGCTGAATTTGTAACTGATGATTACAGTTCAGGGAGGCTTTAGCAGTTGCCTGAAATCCTCAATCCATGGATGCCAGGCAGCCTGAGAAAGGGGACTGTAAGAGAGAGGCATGGGGCATTATTTTTCCCAGAAGGGCTTTGGCGTGCCTGTATTCTTGGTGCTCTGTGCAGGGCTGATCTCCACATCTCAACAAGGATAGAGTGGAGTTACAGAGGGAGCAGGCAAGGGCAAATCAAACAAGAAAGGATTGGAAGCTCATGCTACAGAAAATGCGACTCCTCAGATTTTTGGAAAGACGGCTGAGAGGGAGAGTATGGCTGAACTTTGGGAAGTCACAGAGGCAGAAGCTGAGGTGAATAAAGAGCAGCTCCCACAGTCAGAGATTTGGCAGTTCTGGATGAAACCAAAGGAGGGAGAGTGACATTACATCACTTTCAGAAGGAGATCATGCAAATTTGTGGACAAGATTCAAGGTAGACCCTCCCAGGAAGAAGCAGGAATGTTCCCCTGATGTCTTCACCCAGAGCTTGTGGGATGGCCACTGGTAATGGCCGAGATGTGCCCTCTCCAGTGTCAGTGGTGGTCACAGGTGGCTGTGCACCATTAGCTGCTGGGCCATGGCAGGGTGGGACATTCCTCATTAGCTATGCAAAGCTTTATAATTACTGAGTTGCATGCAAATAGGTTAATTAGGAAAGGAATTAAAAATGCAGCACTCAGCTTAGTTCACTGTAGGTTCCAGCTGGTAATTTGTGTAGGGAAAAGGCCATGGAGCTGGGGTTGGGAATGTCGCTGTCTGTGCAGGGGATGTTGAATGATGAGAGTTGGAAAGGCTTCCCCCCTCTCTCTTTTGGAGGAAAGAGGTGATGGGAGGGCAAAAAAGCTAAACTGAATCCTGTGGTTGTTGTCAGTGGGGTATAGCTTGAGCCATTGCCTGAAAAGCAGTTTGAACTTAGTATAATAGGACTTTAATTTCTGTATCTATCATAAAGGCCAATGGTGATGGCTTTCAGTAGGGAAATAATTACAGGGGCAAGGGTTTAAATGTCCAGCTTTTTATAATTTTCAACATGCTTGCTCATGGCCAAATATAGGACCAGCATCCCGAAAACATCTGGGAATTTTGCAGAAGAACATTGTGACACAGCCTAGTCACTGTTGTATATAAAAGTGTAGCACTATTTTGTAGGATTTTCTGGAAATGCAATCTTTTTTTTTTAATGTAAAAAGCACTTTTCAATTGTTCCATTATTTATGGAGAAGCAAATAAAGCAGTTCCATAGAAATGAATCAATATGAAACATAATTGATAGCAACACCATAGTCTCTTTCACTTTCCTCTGTACACAGATAACAAAGCCCAGAACAGAATTCCATAGGAGGAGGAAAGTCTTGAACCTTAAATGTTAAAAATGAAGCTGGCAAAACCTGGCTGGTAGTTTCTGAGCCGAGCTTAATCTTGTTTTCTGCTTTTGTTGCTCTTGGTTTGCAGGTTACAATTAGTTGATGCCATTTTAAGGTGTAAATGAGTCAACTTTTTCCACTGGAGTTATTCCAATTTCCTTGAAAATATCTTTGGGTTGCAGCTGGGAGAGTTTGGCTTTACTGTGAATAAAGGAGACACTGGGAGTATCCAGCTCTTAAAGGGAGGATCCATAATGCCACTTATACATCTCTAGCACCATCCTCATCAACAATTCTCTGTTATCTCTTACAGAGTGTGGTACCGTGGGAGCCTCCAGGAACAGGGGCCTGATTTAAGGCCCATTTTGGCCTTGGCTGCTCCAGCAGGATTTTACTTGTTATTATCAAGGAGTGGAGATGCATCAGCGCTAACAATGGTCTGTGCCAGCCAGGGGATTTCCCTGCTGTGTCATCAAACCCTTCTTTGAGAGGGGTTTTTGAAGTGGCACAGGAAGCCTGGCTCTGGTTTGTGCCGTGGTTCTGATTGTTGGGAGCCGCAATGGAGCTGCCCTCACAGATAATAACTGGTGTGAGAATCTGCAAAAAACTTCCTGGGCTCTGCAGTTTTGTCTCTTTTTTTCCACCTTCCTGTTAAGAATGAAGGCTCAGCACAAAGGAGTGGATTTGCAGCTGGTTCAGATCACTGTAGTCCCACTGAAGCCAACCAAGCTGAGCTGATTTACACGGAGTGTGTCCAGCGGCGCTCCCGGCTGATGGCATTTTAAAGCAGTGACATTTAAAATGAATCAGTGCCACCGTGATGGCATTGCTCTCCATCAGCTCAGGAGCACAACAGCTTCTCCAGGAAGCCAGGTTCTGATAAAGCTCTTCCCACTGAATTGTGTGTTATCTGGTGAACAGGTTTTTTCTAATAAGAAGTCCATTTTCCATCAAGTACTTCTACCAGGAGCCATAGATAATAATTAAAAAAAAAAATAGTTTGACCTTTTATGAGAAACGTTGTAAACTTTTGCAGCAAAATATTGATCTTAACGTATTTGAAGAAAAAGAGTTCCAGGATTCACCTTTAGTGGGTGAGAAAGTCGGAAGCTCAGGTAGAAAGATCTATAGCCAAAACCTGTGTCCTTCAAGTGTCCTGGCTTACTGTAATTTGAAGAAATAGTTCTAAATATGGAATGGAAACAAAATATCGGTTGAGTACAATTTAATTAGTATGCTTTTTAAGAGATTCCAGAATGCTGGGGTAACGGATTCTCGACTGTGAGCATTCACTGAATAGCCTGGCAGTGGGAGAGCAAAGCAGAGGGACCTTAGGCAGGAGCCCCGAGGGTGCTGCTCTCAGAAAAGCTCTGGGCAGAGGTGCTGGAGGAGAAGAGGAATCCTGTCAGATTAGTTCTGAGATCTTTTCCGCAACTGCAAGGGAAATTCACGGATACCAAAAACACACCAGCTTGCTCTGTTCTGAATGGTATTAATAAAAACAGATTTTATATGAATAGGAATGGAGCTCTCTGCAGCACAAGACTGAAACTTCACCAAGATATCAGCTGGCTATCAGCTGAATCTCCATGTAATTTCCTATAAAATAAAGATTCAGGCTTGTGGCTGACAGTCAGGACTGGTTTGCCTTCCTCCAATCCCCTCTCTTTTTTTTCTTTAATTCAGACAAAAAAAATTGCCCACTACATGTCAGAAAGCTTTTCCTGCCTTTTAACTTGCACATTATCTCTGTCTGTGATGGTTTTGCATGGGTTCTTCTGTGTGTTTAATCAACTAATTATCTCTAATATCTTCAGCAGATACGACAAAGAAAAATTAAATTAGAATGAAATAGTAACAATTCTTCTAAAGATCAAAGTGCAATGATAACTACAAATTTTAACATGAAAAATTATGCAGTGTTGCCTGAACAGCATGGACTTCATGTAGCTTTCCTGTGGTCCAAATGATTATTTTGAATTTTTTTCAGTGTAAAATGCCCCTACCTCTGAATAAAGGGAGTAGAAAAATACCAGAGGTGTAGGGGCTAATCCAGAGATCAACTTATGTATATGTTTGTGCATTGATTTATCAAGACAGTAGTTAACATGTGATATAAAATATTTCAATTTACTGCTGTTTTCATTGCCTAAATTCAGTAATGCCCTGCTGTCACTGATACTTGGAGAGAGAAGGGTTGTGCAGTAGTGGTTTAGGGAGAAAATGGACGCTCCACAATAAAACAAATTAACTTGGGATGGAGTTGATTCTCCTGGCATGTGACCAAGGTAAAATCTGTATCAGATTGAAATTCAGAGTTTGAAATCAGTGCTGCAGGATAATGATGTGGTTTGGGTAGCATGTGCAGGCAGTGTTCCTCTCTGTGAGACCTCCAACATTAAAGCAGATATCTCCAATATATCTAAGTTTCCAAGAGTTTCTGTCATTGTTACACATTTCCAAACTCTGGTTATAAGCCAAGCCAAGCACTTGACCTCAATTCCTTGCTTCCAGAGAGAGCCATTCAAATTCAGATGGTATAGCAGAGATGCAGCAGCTTTGTTACACCACTACAAAGTGTCCGGGAATGTTATTAAAATTGATGAAGTCCTTGGCTTGCCTTTTAAGGGAAACTGAGCCTAACCTAGGTGTGATTAATCGTGGGCCCAGCCCTGACATCACACCTGGCCAAGCACCATGGGATACCTCGGGGGCTGAGCCACAAGTTTGCCCTATGTCCAGCACACAGCTCAATGATTCTGAGAAGATTCATACCTGAAGAATATAAGGAGATTCCTCCAGATCATTTTGGTGCATGGGAGGAAAGGACCACTTTTGCTTTTCCTTTGGGCTGCAGTATATTTGTGAGCGCTGCCAAACGCATTTTACACCAGGGCAAATGTGGGCAGGTCTGCAAAGGGGTCATGATTGCTGTGTGAAAGGACAAAGGGGGCTCTGAGGCACTGCACACCTCCAGCCCTTCGGAGGGTCCTTTCCAGAGGGTTTGTTTTGAACACTTTCTAGAAATGCTGCAGGAAAGGGTTTGTTCTCTGTGTTGCTTTGTGATGCTTTTCTGTTAAATATGGGGAATTCAAAATAAAGCTTGTTTTTGATACTGGAAAATGAGGATNGCATTGTCTGTGATTTACCCAGAAGTGAGGGCGCTGGACAGTTTCCCACATCATTCCAGGATTTGTTGGTGCCTTATGCACAATACCCTGTAGATAGTGAATGAGCAGCAGGGATTTGTCTGTGGAAGTTTAGCCCAAGTGAATAATCAGACACCTCCCTCTGTACAGCAACTTCAGGGCATATCCTCATTTGTTCTGTAGCTCTGGGAGGTGCAGGAGTTTGTACAGTAGGCTGGATGCTATTCAATAAAATATTCTCTCAGAAGCACATACTCTGAGGCAGTTATTGTGCAAACTGATTTTTATCTGAATGCCAGGGTACTTCATCTGTCCCCTTTCTCCACCTGTGTGAAAGTATTCTCTTTTGTAAAACTTAAGATGAAATTAAGATCAGGATAACCTTTTGGGGGAATGATAACGAGGTCTCTTTTCTCAAAGATGATGTCACAGAAAAATCTGTAAGGGAGCGTTTATTTGAGTGAGTAGATTTACAGCTGTCACTGTTTGAGTCCTGTCTGTTCCAGATTGTTGCCCTCTGAAAGATTACAAGGAGACTGGAGAGGGACTTTTCCCAAGGGCATGTAGTGACAGACAAGGGGGATGGCTCCCAGTGCCAGAGGGCAGGGCTGGATGGGATCTTGGGAAAGAATTGTTCCCTGGGAGGGCGGGCAGGCCCTGGCACAGGACCCCTGGATCCCTGGCAGTGTTCCAGGCCAGGCTGGACACTGGGGCTTGGAGCAGCCTGGGACAGTGGAACTGGATGAGCTTTAAGGTCCCTTCCAGCCCGAACCATTCCATGATTCTCTGGTATCTCTGTGCTGCAAGAGTGTGCATACAGGCAATGGATTGAATAAAAGGGATTTCTTTGCCTCTGCCATGGTCTGGGAGCTCATAAATGCAATCACTGCAAGATGTGCCTGCAGCAGTGTTGCAGCTCAGACTAGAAGTCTGATTTTGGAGGAATCCTCTGAGAGTCCTCACTGAGATACTCTGGCTGACAAAGCAGAGTGGTCTGTGTGTCAGCGTTGGGTACTTTGCGCCAATTAATTTGCTTGAGACCTGCTCCTTTTGAGTCATCCTGCATCCTCCTGTAGTCGTGGATTTCTGGGTGCTTTTGAATGGCTTCGACTGCTCATACCTTAAAACTGTAGGAAATTGTAGGAGTTGTCTTGCAGTTCAATTTCCCACAGCTGTAAACCCATCCAAAGAAAAATAGTAGTGTTCAGAGGAGCACAGGTCAGTTCAGAGACAAGCTTCTACTTTTTTTCTTACTTATTCAGAGCTTGGAAAGTCTTTGACATTGCTGTCTCTTGCTTGAAGCATCATGTTCTTTGATCTTTATGTTGCCTCATTTTTACCCTCTCCATTACAATTTCTCTTGCTTTTATAGCATCTGTATTTTTTCTTATGATAAGTTTTGTAGCATTATAAAATGTCTTCAAGAATTACTTTATTGTTTCAAGCCCTCAAGACATTTGCCTTTATTCCACAATCTGTTATTACCTTCAGGATTATGCTACCTTTTTTCCTCTCTCTTGCAATCTCTGCTGGTGCTCTTCATGTTTCTGCACTGCGGTTCCTCTCTTGTCCACACTGACAAATTAATTTTCAGTCCTTCCCTGTGTATACTTTTCTCATTCATTACTTTTGTTGTCTGCTTCATCCAGCAGTTGAAACATAGAAAACCAGTCAGTTTCCCTGCAAAGAAATCAGATTATTCTTCCCACCTCAGATGGACCCTTACTGGTACTTCAGTCAGCCGCCTTAGAAATTCCTTAAGTTTTTCTCCACTGTTCTGCAGATTGCAATAAGATCATCTGTCAAGTGAGGTTCAAATTTTGTGTCTTTTCAACAGGTTGGGCTGTCTGTGCAGGGTTAGCACACAAAGCAACTCAACCGTGGATTAATGAGCACAAAATGGAAGCAGCCAGGGTGCTGTGGTGGGGGAAATGCTGCGTGTGTTTGTCACACAGCACCCTCCCCTGAGCTGGGCACCATTCGGGGAATCGCTGGTGCTGAGAGGAGTAAAGGCAGTCTGCGCACAGAGGGGTGCTGGCAGTGCTGCTCTGTGCCTGGATTTGTATGGGAGGAGGAGGCTCAGCCTCGCCAGACAATTGCAAACATGCTCTGAAGGAATATTGCTCCACTCAACCAATAAAGGGATGCACTGCTGTTTGTGCTGCTACCAACAGTAATCAGTTTTACTTGTTTGTGGGGAGCAGATTTATTTCAAGACCTGTCAGTAAGACTCGAAATCTTGGTTAACATATGTGTATTATGAACTAGAGCCTGGATTTACTACAGATAGGAATTAATAGGCTCCTAGATTTTAAGAGTTCAATATGATTTTTTTTCCTACCTATCCCTTTTTAAATGCCTGTAACATCAATATGCTGAGAATGCTCTGAGTGGATTTAAATCTTTATTTAGCTGAATCTTCTGGTTTGTCCAGGGAATTCTACAATGAAATATGTCAAATTTTTCCCATTAGTGTTGTGCAGATTGAAACACAGATGTCGCCTGTATACTGTGATCTAAACCTCTATCAGATGGTCTAATCTGGCTCTAGACTTCACAGAAACTTTCAAAAAACCCTTTAGCACTTAGATTCTGACAGGGCAGCTTTAAGACTTGTTAAACAGGTTACCAAGCTCATGTACCCAGCTCTCACCTTTTGCAGATTAGAGCAGCGGCAGCACTGGGGGGAAGAAGCCCCGGTTTGTGCTGAAGGAGGGGCAGGGAAGGAAGGTAATAGTCAATGTGGTGGGAAAATCAGAGCTGTATCCTGAACTCAGCAGATAGCACTGCAGTTTTTCTGCACCACTGATATTGCAACTGTTTCTTAACAAATCCCTTTATGCTCTGTATTGAAAACAGACTCATAAATAGAGCTCTCTTATGGGGAATTCAATATATTTCTTATAAATCACTCTAAGTCATTAAAATATGTTTGGGAGGTGTATACCAAGAATATTACTGATGTGGTATAAATCTGCTGCACCTTTTGGTCAAAACTCTGGTATCTTCAGAAGGGAAAATAAAAATAAATGGTAGCAGAGCAAACAAATTGTGAAATATCATTAAGGTTATAACTGATGCTGCTGCTGTTCCTGCCAATCTGACTGTGTGATCATTTTGGATAAGTGTTTTATTAAGACTGAGAGCCTGAATCTCCTGTTCATTTATATTTAGGAACTGAATTGACACATTTTAAAAATAGACATGGTTAATGTTCTGAAATAACAAAGAATATGTGGAGTTCAAGGTGTTCTGAACTGCAATACAAAGAGGTTGCCTCTCTGAAAATTAGAGAGGATCAATGTGTGCATGTACTTTGTTATGTTAATATATGCTTCGAGCTGCACCACAAATTATTGGATGTCTAGCAGACTCCAGGGATTGCTTTGAGTATTTTTGATGCTCTTCATCAATCTGTTCAGTTATTCCTCTCAGTTTCTGAGGGCAGCTTTCATTGCTGCAAATTAGATATCCTATTTGAAAGGAATCATGTGTTCAAAAAGATAAAGACAACCCCCAAATCTGGCCCAGATTTATGATTAGCTTTCCCTTTCTTTGCATTCCATCCTTGTCATTATTCCAACATGCAGCTGGGAACAGTGCTGCAGATTTCTGAGCTTGGGGTATTCCTTCTTCTCCTTCATACAATGTATGGATTGTACAGTGCTTTTATCTTTAAGTCATGCCTTCTCTGCACTCACATTTGCACTAAAACCTGAGATTAATTCATCTAGCATAGTAATTGTGACATTTAAAGGCACCATGCACCTCAATGATGCACTATGATAAACTGCGATTTTAATTAAATGTTAGCCAGAATTTTGCTCTTTGGCATTGTTTAAACAGTTTTCCTGTCTGTTGGCTTGTCAGTTTAGACAAAGGAGGGAAGAGTGAACAACGGAAGATGTTCAATAATACGTGGCAGTAGTCTTCCCAGCTTCCATTTGGGAGGAGAGATTGAGATGGCACCTATTGCTGTCTTGACAGATTGCATTATTAGGTCACCTTGCAGAAAAGTAATTTAAGTTGTTAATTAGTAGTGAGATATTTCAATTATCCTGGTGTTGGGGAACCTGGAGCCTGCCTGTGAACATCTCCACCTTCTTTATTGCAACCTGATTTACCCAAGAGCATGACAAACTTTTTGATTGTCTGTAAAGGATTTATTTGATTTGTAATTGGTCCCTTCCTAACGAAGAGCAGAACAAGGAGGAGCAAAATAGTGCATCCTAGGTTCCACTGGTGCTCCAGCTCTTGGAGAAATGAGTTCCATGGAGCCACACTTTTCAGAAAGTCAATGTCGAGGTAACAAGGAAGGGTTCCAGGAGGTTGTTTAAGCCAGCAGAGTCACAGAGCAGTTGTTTTCGGGTTTCCCTTGTTCAAGGATTGTTGTGAAAAGCAGTAGTGACAACAAACCATTAACTAATACCCTACAAGAACAGGAAATTTTCCACAAAAGCACCTTTGCAGGAAGATAAACTTCCAGTACAACTGGAAGTACCTGGGTAAAAAAGGTGTTTGGGGCAATCCTGGGCACACCTAGAGGCTGAGTGGAGAGGGGATGGAGAACAGCCCCGGCAGAGCCCTGGGGGAGCTGTGGGGCAGAGCTGGCCCTGCCCTGGCTGTGTGCGCTGGGACCCCAAACCCCCCTGCCCTGGGCTGAGCCCCAGCATGGGCAGCAGGGGAGGGGATTCTGCCCCTCTGCCCCCTCAGGTGAGAGCCCACCTGCAGAGCTGCCCCAGCCCTGGAGCTGCTGCAGAGAGCCCAGAGGAGGCACCAGGAGGAGCAGAGGGATGGAGCAGCTCTGCTGGGAGGAAAGGCTGGGAGAGCTGGGATTGTTCACCTGGAGAGGAGAAGCTTTGGGGTGACCTCAGTGTGGCCTTGCAGGGCCTGAGGGAGCTGCAGGAAAGATGGAGAGAGACAATTGCCAAGTGCTGGAGGGACAGGACACGGGGAATGGCTGCCAGTGCCAGAGGGCAGGGATAGATGGGATATTGGGCAGGAATTGTTCCCTGGGAGGGTGGGCAGGCCCTGGCACAGGGTGCCCAGAGCAGCTGTGGCTGCCCCTGGATCCCTGGCAGTGCCCAAGGCCAGGCTGGACACTGGAGCTTGGAGCAACCTGGGACAGTGGGAGGTGTCCCTGCCATGGCAGGGGTGAAATGAGATGGTTTTTAAGGTTCCTTCCAGCCCAAACCATTCCATTATTCCAAGGCTGTGGTTGATCTAGTTGTAGCTATAAATTAATTGTCTTCACATGAACACAGAGAGGGCCACTGCTGCTCTTGAGCACGTGCTGCCTGCAGAGAGCTGTACTGATCCTCTGTCAGGAGTGTTTTTCAGCAGCTCAAGGATTATTTAAGACAGAGATGCACTGGGTGTCTTGGCTTCATCCTGCTGAAAACTCTTTAAGCTCAGTGCTCTGAGATCACTCAGGCCCACATCCCATTTGTTCGAAATGCTCAGAGTTGTGCTGGCTGAGGGGACAGGCTGCTTTCCACAGCATCCCTGTGGAAGGCTGTAAACAGCCCCTCTGCTGCACCAGGCCTAGGAGGAGAAGTGTCCCTGTGCTCCTCTCTGCACAACAGGGAGCAGGGGAGAACAGTGGGATCGATGTGAAGAAATGAGGCAATAAGCATAAAATCAGGGCAGGCCTAGAACTGAATGAGGGCTTTGGAGATGTTAAAGGGAAAAGGGATGCAGCAGGGGCAGAGCCAGCCTGGATTTTCAGAAAGGTCAGCAGTGTAGTGTAGTAACCTGTGCCTTTGCCTCTCAAGAAAATGAGATTAAAGAGCTCTGTCAGGGCTCTGTATGATAACACTGTACAACGTAGTGGCTTTGGGCAAGAGGGCCCAAGCCCTTGTAAATTCTGAATAAAATAGAATTGTGCCATTGCCAGTTTCTGAGAGTCTCTGAAGGCATTAGTTTTGTCTGTGTGTCCTTGGTACAATCGGAAGGGGCGCAGTTTGTTAGGGGAGTGATGCTGAAATGGGTGAGAAGGCACCCAGGGGTTCATACTGGAAAGCAATTTGACCCCTCAAAATAAAGTACTATTTTAGCAGTGCTAAAAGTGCTACTTCCTCTTTTGTCCTCCTGAAATTTGGATGGGAGATTATCTTTTTCTGGTTTAATTATTTAGTTTTATGATCTCTTTTGCAGACTGTCATTCAGTTCTGATGAATGATCTTCAGTAAAAGGAAACTCCTGCTTGTTATAAAGATTTCATTTCTGGGAAAGATGAGGTAAAGAGCTGAAGCTGAGTGGAGTGTTTATTTCTGAAAAGCAAGGTGTGAAGGCATGCTTTCAATTACTCAGGATATGGGGAGAGTGCTTTTCAACATGAATCCATATGAAATGGGGATTTCTAGAACAATCTTGAGAAAGATATTTAACAGGATGTCTGGGCACTCACTGAACTTTAAAAGGTGCTATATGCTTAATCTTTTAAAAGTAATATTTGAGAGAGGGAGAAATAGAAAAGAGCAAATCTAGCATATGGCTGGCTGGTTAGCACTTCTTACTGCAAGGCTGTTTTTGCTGTAATGTTCCTTCCTGCCAGACTGTGAAATCTGAGGAGTGAGGACTTTCTTAGAGCCTTTGAGGGCCCTACTCAGCCTTTTCCATACTAGAGAAGTGGAAAGACAGCAAACTTCTTTGTTTTCAAAGAGGATTCAGAACTGAGCAGTCTGTGACAGGAATTCGTGCTGAGTTTATTGTGCCATGGGTTTTGCCACTCTTCTTTCTTTGTCTACCTGGACCTGATCCAGACCATTCTGAGGTCAAGGACAGAGCTTTTCATCTCAGAGGGACTTTTCCCCTGAGTCTGCCAGAGCCTCAGGCTCACCCTCTCTGTTGCAGAGGGCCAATACTTGTGGAAACTCTCCTGTGTAGGGGCTGAACCTGGGAAAGGTGAGATTTCCATGGTGGAAAATCAGACAGGAGGAATTCTTTCTTCTTTTGATTTTACCTTGATTCACCCATGGTGCAGAGTGAGGTGAAGGTTCCATAATGTGACCACATTTCTGACAGTGACCACAGAGCTGACTGTGTGACCCACAGTGTGACCTTGTATCTGACTGAATTAACGCAATTCACATCTCTCGTAGGGATTGGTTTGGTTTGGTTTTTTTCCCCTCTCTGACTTCTATTAACATGAGGATGTAGTTTATACTATAGTTAGGTTTTTCCCCTCCACAAAATGCCAAGCAGAGATTATTAAGTACCTTGGGTCTTCCATGGCTGAGAACAGTTATGAAAGGGAAGATAAAAATACATGTAAGTACTTCATTAAAGTGGTGGAATCCTGTTGGGCTGGAATCCTGAGCAGTAACACACAGAACATGTATGATCTTAGCAGCAACAAGTGTTGAAGTGATGTCTCATTAAAGCAGCATTTGTTAAATCATCTAAGCCACTGTTAATATTTTTGAAGTGCAAGGAAAGGAACATAATCCCTCTGTTCTCCTTGTTGAAGATATTTCCAGAGGAGATATTCTGGTCTTGATGTCTCTTAAGTCAATTTGCATCCAGCTCAGCCTATGCTCCAAAACTTGACCACATTATGGACATTAAATTTTATATTAAACTAGGCATGATTAGTTTGAATTTGGTAGTGAAAAATCAGTGCTCATTCCTTTTGCAAGTCTCTCAGGTGTAGACACATTGTGCTGCAAAAAAGCAGCAATAGCTCCTTCTTTTTTATCTGAAATATGCTCAGGTAATCACATATCTCTGACATTCATTAGTCAGTTAAGAGGAAAATTAAAACTGCCATTCTGAAAGATTTTTTTACTTGAGAAAGAAGCCACTCTGAAAATAAACCCAGTTTTCAAAGAGGTAAAATGCCCAAGTGAATCCAACCTGATCAAGTCTTAGGTAGGAAGGGTATCTTTTTCTTTTTTCTACTTTTATAAGGAATTGGTCTTTTTAAACATTTCTATACTAAATAGCTCATCTATAGATTTTTGATGGCCTAAACATAAGCATTCAGTTTTATTCTCAGACAGATTGAATAAATACTTTGAATCCTCTGGCCACACCTATTTATAGTCTGATCACTTGGGGTACAAACTCTGATGCTCCACCATCAGCAGTGTCAGTAGGGGTTTGATGGATACAGACTGTGAACTCCAGCACATCACAGTTAAAATAAGAAATAGTATGATTAAAAATCATAAAATTGATCTTGGAAAGGCACAAGTGTGTGATCCAGCTGTTATTCTGGAACAGTCACTCAGGGAGTTCCCACTGTGAGTACTGGAGTGTTGCCTTTAAAAATTAGTCACCTTAAATCAGGCATCTCTGAGTTCCAGCAGTTTTTGAAAAAAGAAATTAAAACAAACAAAAAAACAAACACACACCCCCAAAAAAATAAAAAAAACCAAAACACCAAAAAACCCCAAATTTTGCAAAACTTGTGGAAGTGCAGCGATCAGATTGCTCTCCGGGTCTTTCGAAGACTGAGAACAAAGAAAACCACTAAAACCATGATTTATTTCATGTAAGTACATCTTTTGTTTCACTATTAAAACGTACCTGTGTTTCCTACAGCAAAATGTGCTGTCACATGCCAAAAGAAAAAAAAAAAGGAAAAAAAGAAAAATTCTTGTCTTTTGAAAGGAAGGGGAGGCTGTTGAGCACATTTTTGAGATATCTTTGCAACCAAAACAGCCCTGCTTGGGGATAACAAAAGCAGAAAGATCCATTGCACTGTGTGAAATAAATACTGCCTGTATTCCTAAATGCCCTATAACTAGCCCAGTATCATTTGTACTAATCACATTATCATGTCTGTCTGGAAGAGATGAATGTCTGAATGCAAGGAATTAAACAGGTGATAAATTAATTTTGAATTGTTTCTTGTTGTTGTTGTTCTTGTTCCTGACTGAGAGCAGCTTTGCTGTGACTGTGAGCAAAAGGGATGGGTTTGGTGGGAACTGAAGGGAGGCTTTGAAGAGTGGGCTCTTTTCCCTGTCTCTGCAGTTGTAGCTTAGTTGGGGCTGATGGAGGAGGTGCAGGAATGAGATGAGTGCTTGGGACAGCTGCTCACAGGGATTCCTCTGCTGAGCCGGCAGGTTGTGGATTCCATCTCCCTGCAGACTTATCCAAAGGGAACCATTCTAGGGTTTCTATGGGAAAGTCAGAGAATGTCCTGAGCAGAAAGGACCCACCAGGATCATGGATTCAGCCCCTGTCCCTGCCCAGACCCCCCAACAATCCCCCCTGGGCACCCCTGGCAGCGCTGTCCAAAGGCTCCTGGAGCTCTGGCAGCCTCGGGGCCGTGCCCATTCCCTCGGGAGCCTGGGCAGTGCCAGCACCCTCTGGGGGAAGCAGAACCTGTCCCTGCTCTGCAGCCTGAGCCTGCCCTGGGCCGGCTCCAGCTGCTCCCTGGCTGCTGCCCCTGGCCCAGAGCAGGGCTCGGAGCTGCCCCTCTTTCCTCCTCTCAGCGTTACTTTTTGGTAGGATTCAGGTTATGAAGGGATCTTGTCCATCCTGTTTAACACCTCTGAGTGTGCTTTCAAATTATTTTAGTATTTCCAAGAGTAACTGCTCTGCTGCTGCAGCCAATTAAGAGACCTTCCCTACAGGAAGGGTTCTTACCTACCAGTGGTATCTCACAGATAGGGATACTCAGGTAAATGATTAGACTTCAGAAAGATAATTATCATTTATCATTATGAAAACCAGCCTTATTAGGAATTCATAAACTCAGAATAAATCTGTTCTGGTGACAAATCAAATTTTTCAATTGAACTAGTTCTGTGAGTAATAGTGAGCTGAATTATTTACTGGAGAATTAAACTTGTTTTCACCCAAGATGTTATATCTGATTTTGTCACTAATTTACCAGTAGGTGTGCTTACCAAAGAGAACATCACCCAGCATTATCTTATCAATGTTATGTCATATCACAAGGGAGATAAAAATAAGTCAAATCCATTTTGGTTGTGTTTACAAAGTTTCAAAAGCGAATACATGAATAAAAATCTCCTGGTCAAAAAGAAATTATAAAAGCTTCTTGTGAGACATGCTGGGATTGTATTTCACTGGAGGTATCTCAGAGCAGGGAGCTGTGGTTCCCTATCCCTGGCTGCTGCTGTGTCACTGGGATGTGGCCCAGAGGGACAGTGGCACTGCTGCCGTGTCACTGGGATGCAGCACGGGTGGCACTGCTGCTACCTGTTCAAGGGCATGTGCAGCCCTCAGCAGGTCTCTGCCCTCTCTGCTCTCCCTCTCTGCCGGTTCAGAAGTCTGAGGGGGTTCCCTGTGCTGTGCTTGAATTAATTTGCCTGTTGGGAGCTTGCTGGAGGTGATAGCAGGACGATCTGACTTCTGATGTCCTCTTTGTGCTGAGCAGGGAATCCCAGGATCACTGAGCATGGAAAAGCCTCCCAGCCCACCCAGCTGTGCCCGATGCCCACCTTGCCCCAGCCCAGAGCACTGAGTGCCACCTCCAGGCCTCCCTTGGACACCTCCAGGGATGGGCACTCCAAACCTCCCTGAACAGCCCCTGCCGAGGCCTGAGCACCCTTTCCTTGGGGAAATTCCTCCTGGTTCCACCCTGAGCCTCCCCTGGTGCAGTTTGGTGGTAGGCTTTGGACTAAGGAAAAACATAAAACACGTTTCATTCATTTGAAGTCCCTGATCTGAATCACATTAGATCAAAACATGAACGTGTTGTAGCTACTGTTGCTGTCAGGGACTGGATGTCATCCGGAACTAGAAGAAAACAGGAACACTTCAGTTATTTCAACAAGGAAGCTGTTTTATTACTGATATTCCAGAAACAGCCCAGATTGGGGTATTTCCAGTTATAATCAAAACCCCACCATGAACTTTGCATGTCCCTTGAACTGGTTTTGTTTTTATTCTTAGAGTGCTGTAAATATTTGCGGCACATACATGCTGAACAATTAGCTGGAATTAAAATAACTAAAGCTTCTCATATAGGAACTATCAAGCCTGAAAGGTTAAGAAAAAAGACAGGAATTTGAAGAAATTACTGCAATGCCTGAACAAGCAGTGGAGACAGCATCTAGAAGGACCTTCTCCTTGAATTAAATGTTTTAAAATAGTTTCAGTTACTACTAAATCAAATGTCCTTTTCATAAATCTAAAAGCACGACCTTAATTTAAATTCAAATATACAACCTGCCAAAAAAAACCCCAAACCAACAACCCCCCAAACACCCCTCAAAAAAAAAAAACAA
>WBMY01009139.1:97718-114786 GCA_013397315.1 Donacobius atricapilla
CAGAAAACCCTTGACCATACATTTGTTACACAGATGACAGACAACTTTTTTTCTTATACTCTTGGTCCCCTAAATCATAGAAGCATAGAATGTTTTGGGTTGGGAGGGACCTTAAAGCCCACCCAGTGCCACCCCCTGACATGGGCAGGGACACCTTCCCCTGTCCCAGGCTGCGCCCAGCCCCAGTGTCCAGCCTGGCCTTGGGCACTGCCAGGGATCCAGGGGCAGCCACAGCTGCTCTGGGCACCCTGTGCCAGGGCCTGCCCACCCTCCCAGGGAACAATTCCTGCCCAATCTCCCATCTATCCCTGCCCACTGGCAGTGGGAGCCATTCCCTGTGTCCTGGCACTGCAGTTCCTGAGGAATTGTCCCTCTCTGGTTTCCCTGCAGCCCCTCAGACCCTGGAAGGAGCTCTGAGGTCTCCACACAACCTTCTCCTCTCCAGGCTGAGCAGCCCCAGCTCTCCCAGCCTGGCTCCACAGGGGAAGAACATTTGGGATCTGAGCTCTCTCTTGTTCAGATCTGTACTCCCACAGTGAACTACAGAATAGTAGAGTTATTTGTACTGTAAAACTTCTCCAAGACATTTTGAATTTCCTAATCATCATACATTTTATAGTGTGAATTTCACAATCTCATTATCTGTCACTAGCTAAATCTATCCCAATATTCAAATTTGGTGTTGTTTTCTTGCTTTTCCTCATTCATAATTTCACCTAATTTTTTTTCCTTTCCTGAAGTGTATGTATGAAATGTGTATCCACTACTTGTTTGCATCCTTCAGATTACTGCACTACTTCTTTTTCCAATACCTGGGAAATGACATCATATTCAAAGCCAGGGTTGTATTTCAATGTACAAAACAAAGCCATACTCCAAAAGCCCTTTGTTTCTCAGAATTCTCACTCCGAGGCCTCGTGTAAGGGCTGCCTCCAGCTGTGTGTCTCATTTGCACACACAATCCTTCCCCCTGCCCAACAGCAAGTGGGGCACTGCACAAGCAGGTGAATGCAATTAGTCTTTTGCATTCATCGTCGCCTCATTTGCACATGCAGTTGGAGCAGCTCTGCATTTTAATTGAAGTGTATGCTGCAGTGCTGCTCCCTCTCTTGGTGTGTGTGAGAGTGAGAGCAGCTCTGGGAGCTGTGCCGAGGGACCCCTGCCCGGCCAGGGGCATGCAGGACGCCACGGTGCCCATGGGAGAGGGGCATCGCTGCTGAGGAGGGCTCCTTCTCCTCGCTGAGCCCCCTGAGCGGTGCCCTGTGGGGCAGGGATGTGTTTGTGCTGACAGTGCCAGCATCACCCACGCCCCGCTGCTTGGCACACCTAGAACGTGCTCCCCGCGGCAGCCGGCCCACTGACACACTCACACAACAGGCTCCTCTTTAGCCCGTGGTGGGAGCTGAGCAAGGGCTCATATTTGTCAAATATCAAATACAGAATTGGGATTCCTGCTCGTTTTCCCATGCTGTCAGTGTCTGAATCAGTTTCTGTTAGAGTGAAATAATCCAAAATCTAGGTCAAATTCATTCTCCAGAAGTCTCTTGAGTGTTGTTTTTCTACAGGTTGAATCTATATTCAGGCTCTTCTACATTAGTAAAATAGCATGATTAATGGAAATTTAAAATGTAAAGTAGCATCTTCACTCAACTTTCCAGGTCCTTCTCTGCATATCATTGTCTGGAATCCCAAATCTTGCAGATAAAGTACAATATATTTTCAGAGACTGTAAATCAGTCAAGGGAAGGTGATCATTAAATACATTAAAATGCATGAAAATTACCTAAATGGAAACCATTAGATTAAATGAAGCAGCTACAGTATAATATCCTGATGACACCAGAAACTTTATTTAGATCATAACTGTACTGATGTTGTGCAAATCCCATGATTAAAGGGAACGTAACATATCACTCCCTCTGCCTCCCTTTCTTTAAGAATTTGCAATTTCAATTCCTCCATGGCTTAATAAACAGTTACCTCAATAAAGACTCTTCCTGATGCTTGGCACCAATCTGCATTTTGATGTGGTACAGCATGAAACCTTATCTCAGTGAGGCATGTTTGCAGAAATAACAATGTTTAAATAATGACTGAAATGAGGCACGAAACCCTTTGCCAGCTAAAATGGACAACAGTGAGAGACCTTAAGGCTCAGCTCCCGTTACCACTTTGGGGTTTCTTCTCTGAGGCTGACACTCATCCATGCTCCCAGAGCCCTGCTCCAGACCCCATGCACAGTTGGAATTAGTTCTCTGTTTTATGGGTCTTTATCAACCCATCAAATGGCAGTTTTTGGTCTTATTGCCAAGCAGTTTCATGAAGTTTCATTACAAATATATTTTATTCTATTTCTGTTGGAATCTCCTAGTGAAGTATCATTTTCCTTCTTCGTTCAGTGGCATCATATTTGCTGTACAATTTATGGATTGTGAGAGCCCTCGTGCTTCTTTATGCAGCCCATATATTGTACATTGCACAGTTTTCCCAGGGAATTAAATGGTTAATTTTTCTGCACAAAATCCTTGATCCTTCTCTTGATTTTAACAGGTTGTTTCCTTTGGTACTTTTCAATCATGTACATCCTGGTAACACGGAAAGTGGAACTTCAGTGTTTGATGTTCCACACCCCAAGCTGCTGTCCCTAGCCACGGGTGCCCATCACTGGATGGTGATTTGGTGTTCCCTCAGGCTGCTGCCCTGCTCTCTATTCCCTGCCCCTATCTGCGCTGGATTAGAGCTTCTGGGGAACTGGGATGCAACAACAGCAAGGGGGAACAGCTTCCTAATGGAGTCACTAATGGCTATCATTCCACAGCTCATCCCAATTCAAAGGCTAATTCTGATTGATATGAAAATAATGAGATAACACTGACTGGTCTTTTAGCAATATTTACAATTTGTCACAATAATGTTGCTGTGTGCAGTGGACAGGGGTTTAAACCCCCAAATTTGCTGATGGACACGTGGGATGTGGATGGCATCAGCGTGTGGAGTTCGTGTGCCCTGAAAGCAGGGAGCACTGTGTAATTCCAGAGGGAAGATGGTGAGGGAGGAGGAAGATTAGAGATCAGTGGCCCAGGGGTGCTTTTAGTTGCAGTGGACTAAATTGACTGCAAACTTGCAATTGCAGTTGACGTCAGTGGAAGCTGCCGGTGTCTAAGAAGTTCTCATCAGCTTAGCAGTATTCATCTGAAGACAAAATTAGAAATGTATTCCACATGGTGCCACTGCATGGGCTGTGCTTTACAGGGGGAGCAAGGGCATGTGAGGAATTCAGGTAGAGTTCAGAGAAAGAAGATATAAACCTTTCGCAGAAACTGAAAGAATAGCCAAGAGGACTTGCAGCTACTGAGGCACAAGAATAAAGAGACCAGAGGTTTCTCTGTAAAGCAGAGGTTTAGCCAAACTCCCTTCATATCACACATAGAATTAAAATTGTCTACTTTGATTTTGAATTTATAGATCTTTTATGAAGAAAGCAGAGAGAATCAGGGCCATTTGCTGAGCTACATGAGAGCTCAGAGAATGCCACTAACAGAAGACAAAAGCTCCAAAATTGCATGGGTTTTTTTCCCCTGCCACTCTTCAGGCAGAAAAAATTGGCACATGTTCAAGTCTGCAGTGGCCTGCTAGGTACCTGGCAGCTTTTTCTGCCCCCTGTGATCTGGGGGAAGTGTCAGGGCAGGATGGCAGAGCTCACTCTGGGAATCCCCTGGCTCTGTGCTGCTCCCAGTTTGCACCATGCCCAGCCCAGAGCTGCTGCCAGGAGGTGTGATGCCAGCCCTTTGCCTTGGTCATCAGTAGTACCCTGAGAAGCTTTCACTGAAGGACTGATGAAAGCAATGCTGGCACTGTAGCCCCTGATCCCGTCTAGCTGCAGTGATGCTCCCAGGGCGAGCTGCTGCAGCCTCTCCTGTGGGCAGCAAATGTGCTAAGCTGTGCTCTGCCAGCAGGAAGGGGAGAGGGATAGGGATGGGAGGCAGCACACAACTGATTATTAGAGAATCTGGTTTAAAATCCACTGATTTGGGGCCAGATTTCACCCTTCTTCAGGGTCCTCTGCAGTGCTGGCTGCTGGTGCCAGTGTTTTGGTGAACAGTCATACACACTTTTCACTGACAAAACCAGCTGTCGATGAAGTTTGGTATTTTTAATCACAGCTGAACTTCCAGCTGTTTCCACCACACATAAAGGCTGTGCAGCAGCACTGTGGATTTGCTTATCCCCTTCCAGCCTCACTTAGGGAAAAGGAATTTTTTTGTCCGTACAGCAAGCATTCCTAATAATTAGTGTTTGTTTATACTTTAGAATAGCATCCATTAAAAAATGCTGATAGAAAATGAAAATCAAGATGAAAGTCTGCTCTTGTAAGGAAATGCTTGTTTTTAGCATTTTTGTCCTTTGTTGCCATGGAGAACACTCCCTGTTGTAGCTTTTGGGGCACTGCCAGTCCTTCCCTGCCGCACACAGCCCTTGACCCAGGGCACCCCTGACCCTGCTCCTCACATGGAACTTCCTGGCCCACCTGGACTCCAACATGTGCCACCTCTCAGGGACAGGTCCAGGAGCTGCTGGCTGCACAGAGGGAGGTGGAAGGGCAAGGCTTTGACATTTGGGATCTGTGGGAGGGCAGGCACAGGAAGATCAGCTTGTTTCCAAGAAATTAAAGTATTTCACTGCATCCACAGGTGTTATCTATGTTCAGAAGCAAGGAGAAGTTTCCTCTGTAGAAAGAAATGCATGAACCAAAGCTGAAGGCAGAAATTGCTGCTGCATTTGTTAAAAGAACCACAGAGATGATGTAAAGGAAGGTAAATTTTACCGACAGGATCTGGGTAGTGTTTTGCTGACCATGCAGGAGAAGGTCTGTGAATCTCCGAGGAGCAACTTCTAGGGAGCTTGTCAAGGAAATCCAAACTTCCATAGGCAGCTTCAATCGCATCTCATCTGATCACTCCAACTAAAGCCTGATGAAAAAATTTAGAAGCTCAGTATTTTCTTTGCTACGGTTGGGAGAAACAAGTTGGATGTTGTTACTGCTGTTATTTTGCTGCCTAAAGAGCAAGCTCTGCTATGCTGGATTCTGTTCAGTCTTTGGGAAGATGAGGACTGGGAGGGGTTGAGGTCTTTTGTCTGCTTTTTATTTCCTAACAGCTGAAGTTGGAAAACATGGTGGCAGCCCCAGTGACATTAATTTCTTATTGCACCATATTTTATGCTCGTTCTAGAGGCGTGTGAAGCAGCGTCACCAATTTACTTCTGCAAATGGGAAAAATGCCAGTACAATCCAGAGGGGGGAAAATGCCATTACAATCCAGAGGGGGAAAAATACCATTACAATCCAGAGAAGTAAAAATGCCAGGACAATCCAGAGGGGCTGGGCTTGGCCTGAGAGCTCTGCTGGTAGAGCCTCCAGCTCTGGGCTCTTTACAGGGCTGGGAACATCCCACCTTCCCAGGCTGGACAAAGGACTCGCTGCTGTAGCCTTATCTCACAGTGCATAAAGCATGTTAAAGAGGGCATTTGTACATCCTGAAAGGTTTTTAATACCATTGGTGTTTGGATGCTTGCTGCAGTGGCCTGGCTTCTGCCTCATTTCCAAGTGCCACAGCAGCAGCTCCTGGTGCTTGCAGCCTCTGTATTCCCAACCCAGCACTGCCGAAGAATTTTTATTTCGTGTATCATTTCTTAGTTACAGCTGTATAATCATATATCATGTCTGTGGAGCATGGCGTGGCATGGAGGATGTTTTCTGAACAGACACTAAAGAGGGAAAGATCAACACAGAGAAATCTGGGGGTTTAACTGCACTTAGGCAGAGCTCGTTTCTCAATTCTTTAAAAACCCACATGCTTTTCTAACAACTGCAGGCCGTTTGTCAAGCAAAAAAATGTACCTGTATGGATTCAGTGGGGAGCTGGTTTTCTTGGGCATTGATGTAGTATTGGGAGTTGATAAATAAATAAATAACCGGAAAAAGATTTCTGTCAGATGTGCAGAGAAATGACACGGGAATAGTCCTGAGTTAGGAGTCATCACATCTAGAACATCCCGTCACAGTGAGCAGTTTCATGCCAACACAAACCCCTGACATAAATCATTGGTAGGAGGAGAACCTAAGAACCTAAGAGGAGTAGGAACAAACCCATATATCTCAGCTACAAGCAGCAGCACCATTTCTGATATTGAGAGCAGCCTGAGTTTTATCTTTGCATTGGCTTCTGGAGAGAGGTGGTGTTTACCCAGCCTGTCACCGATGCCCTGCTTTGGTGGCTGAGGTGTGCAATAAACCTTCTCAGCTAATTATCATCCCCAAGTGCCAAAGGAAGCCTCAGCCAGTCCCATGTGCTGTTGGACTCGATGCTTTGCTTAGGTCAGCCCTCCAGCACTGGCTCCTTGATCCTCCTTCCCTTGGGAGCTGCTCCCACGTGGATCAGTGCTGCTGCTCCTGGGATCACTTGAAACAACAAAAACACCCAGGAAACCTCCGGCCCTGCCACAGGGAGTTCCAGAGGGCAAGCTGTGGACACAATTGCTAGTTTTCTCTGTAGGATTGCTTGTTGTCTTAGAGCATGAACGTGAGAATTTTGTATTCCAGGTCATTAGCCGCCAAGACAGAGATAAGAGATTTAAAGATAAGCAAGCAGCAAGGGTCAGAATGTGTTTGGAGTGGGCAGCCCAAGCCATCTGCATTACTCATCTCCCCCAGTTTTTTTTTAAATCAGCTCTGTCTTTTTTGGCATTTTTGTGTATTTTTGAGTTGGAGAGTGCTCCTCAGAAGAAGGGCCAGTCCCTGTCCTGATGAACTAAATGGGAATTAAAAGGTTTCTGTGTTATTGTTCCTGTGGGTGGCAGGAGATTACACTTGGTTACTCAGGAAATCCCTTCCAGCCCTGTATTTCTTTACATTTTTAAGATGGTAAGTCAGGGAAAGGTCATACCATGTAACTCAAGGAATGGGACACATTGCACAAGAGGAACCATCCCAGTCCTACTGGGTCCAGAACCCTACCCCCACATTTTGCTATACCTTTAATCATGAATTGATGCAAGGACTTGTTGTCTTCTCTGGAGCCCTCGTAGTCATTTCACAAGGGTTTGGATGCGATTCTTTGGGAATGAGCAAGAGTAACTGTTAGTGGGAGCTGAAGCAGAGCTCAGGCAGTGCTGTTTTCTCCCCATTTCCTGGCTGTGCAGACGGTATGATGGGATGTGCCACAGTGATGGATCTGCTGTATGAGCACTGGGGAATGCAGGCAGGGATTAATTGGGCTGTGCCATGCAGGGATGGGTTAATGGCTGTGCCATGCAGGCAGGGATGGGTTAAGGGCTGTGCCATGCAGGCAGGGATTAATGGCTGTGCATGTGATGGCAGCTGGTCCTACGGGATGTCCAGGAGCAGGACAGACACATTCCATGGGTGTGCGGCATTTTGCTGTCCTGAGGCTGACACTGACTACAGGCTCTGTGCACAGACAACAGGTCCTTTCCTCTGCAGAGTGCTCAGATGTTCTCATGCTGTGATCCCTTAGGATAATGTACATCCTTATTTACATATGCTTTGTATTAACTATGCTTTTCCTTATCTGGTCACCTGGCTACTCTAAAATGTCACTGGATAGCACAGCTTTAATGCTATGCTGTAAGAAATGCTATGTTCCCAGTATCTCCAGCTCTCCAGTGCTCCTGAGTGGGGTAGGAAAGCAGAGTGTCTGTACCCCAGCACCTCGTTTTCTCCTTCCCCACTGTGCTCAGGCTCATACAGCCCTGCCCTGGAGCCAGAGCAGTGCTCTGTCACAGAGCTCCCATCACAACAAAACCACAACAGTTTTAATCTTATCAGGCTCCAGTGGTGGCAGAAGTCTGTGCAAACTCAAGTGCCTGCTTTCTGACAGTGTTATAGTTCATCCTCATCCCAGCCATCAGTTGTCAGAGCGAGCTGACAGGACACAAAGAGCTGCAAAGAGCAGTGCCAGTTCTGCAGCTGGAGATGATCCTTAACAGACTTTGTCCCCACCACCTCCCCCAGGAAAAAGCAACCTTTACTTCAGAATGTTGAAGAAAAAGCAGCCCAAAGCCTCATTCTTTGCAATACACTTATGAAACCTACACTGTCCATTTAAAAAATACTCTGAATGTGTTTTGATGCTTATTTATTTGATGCTTTTAATTTTTTGATAGATATACAATGTCAGAGAATCCAGAATGGTTTGGGTTGGAAGGAACATTAAAAATCATCTCATTCCATCCCTGCCATGGCAGGGGCACCTCCCACTGTCCCAGGCTGCTCCAAGCTCCAATGTCCAACCTGGCCTTGGGCACTGCCAGGGATCCAGGGGCAGCCACAGCTGCTCTGGGCACCCTGTGCCAGGGCCTGCCCACCCTGCCAGGGAACAATTCCTGCCCAGTATCCCATCTATCCCTGCCCTCTGGCACTGGCAGCCATTCCCCGTGTCCTGTCCCTGCAGCCCTTGGCAATTGTCTCTCTCCATCTTTCCTGCAGCTCCCCCTGGCCCTGCAAGGCCACACTGAGGTCACCCGAAAGCTTCTCCTCTCCAGGCTGAATAATTCCAATTCTATATATGTTGTGGTAAACACAGGCTTTCTAAAAACCTTGGGAAGGAGGATTTTTCCTCCACGTTTGTGGATATTTTGATTTCCTTTTCAGCAGATCTTCTGTTATCTCTCCTCTTGCCTGACTTGACCACCGCTATCTGGGATAGTCAAAAATGAATAGGAAATACGGCTTTTCTTAGATCACAGGGATTTAGTGGGGCTGTGGAGATTGGCACTTGTGTGATGCTACTCAGTGACAATGACAATATTTTTATCCCTGGAAAGAACCATTTAAAAAATGCCTTTAAACACCCTTGAAAAAGAATCATTAAAACTTTATACTCAGGTGTGCTTTTAAGATGCGTTCTAGGTGCAGCAGAAGCTAAAGCAGGTTTTCCAGGCAGGATTGCTCTCCAGTTGCCATGAATGCATGCACAAACTGGGTATTTGGATGTGGAAGTGGCCAACCCCTTAACAGATAAGTGACATTTCCAAACCAGGCATGCAAATGTGCTCATGAGTTCTGCATCCATTGGAAACCCTTTATGATGGGATACTTTGTCCTCTTTTCTTCCTGAAGGAGCCCAGGAGCCAAGATATTCATAAGGTGAGCTCTGTCCTGACCTGTGACCTGGGAAAAGCAGTTTGGTTTTGGCCCAGAGTCAAAGTCAGCCCTGTAATTCCACAGCAGATATAAGAAAGGATGTGACTAATGGGCAGAGTGCAGCTGGAAAGGTTACGAATCACTGGTAGAAGGTTTTGTATCGAATTTACCAATCTTCCATCAGCAGAGCTACAAATGTCCATATTCCTTGGAAAAGGTTAAAAATGCTTTGTACCTAGGACATTTTTTAGAGTAAAATAACCATTATGTTAGAAGAAAAAGAAGAGCTATTTGGATTTGTCCTAAATAATTCTTAAAAGTAGCACAATGTCCTGTTAGGTCATTTACAGGACAGCAGCTTTGCCAAGAGCTTTTGATTTTTTTTTCTTTTTCTGTTTCCTTCTTGTCTGGTATTTTTGAAAATAGGAGATCAGAACACAAGGGCTGGAATGAAATGAGGTGGAACTGAAAGAGGAGAAAGAAGAACAACAGGGAGCAGTGGGGACTGAGGAAGGGAGGATAAAGGGAACAGCATGGAGATGAGAAAAACAAGAGCCAGGGAGGGAGTGGAGTTACCAGAGTGAGCTGAAGGGAGCAGAAGAACAAGAAGAAACTTTCGTCTTTCTGATCTACGAATCTGTCTTTTACATTTGCTGTTAAATATAGATGACAACACACATCCTACAAGACAGAAAAATAAAGGAAAGCAGAAAAAAAAATGAATGCTGAGAATAAGTCTTTGGGTTATTCTAAAAGGCATCAGAGGCTTTCAAGCTGCTGGTCTTTTGATTCATGATGATGTTGCTGGGATTGAGTGGCGTCTGTGCAGCTCCACATCTCAGATTTATGAACCTATGCAGTAAACATGATTTCAATTATCTCTGAAGAGTGGTTAGATTTTATTCATAGGGAAGCTGCTCTCACAAGGAGGGCAATGCTTGCCCCGCTGTCCCAGTTAGGCTTGGTGTGACCTCCTGACCTGATCCCTGCCCCTCTTGGTGGAGTTCACTGCTGCTGATGGGGAAGAGCTGCCCTGTGCTGCTTCCCAGCTGGTCAGAGAGGAAGGGTTTCCTGGGTGGAAATGGCTCGGGGGGTGTAGAATCTTTAGTTTAGATGGTAATTAAATCTAATGTACCAGCTCTGCTTTTACTGCTATTAATGCCAGGAGTTTTGCCCAGCTCCAATTAATGTTAATGTGAGGAAAAAGGAAGAAAAAGGCGTTTTTGACAAGCTTAAAGAAGATTCTGTTTGAATGTCTTTATGTTTCCTCTACTCATTATGTGTTGATATAAATGTAAATGCCTGTGAGAAATGGAGAAAGGGAAATGTAAAGCAATCCACGCTTATTTTTGGCTGGGAGCAGCAGTACTTGTGAATCAATTTAGGCTCTCTAGCCAAGTAGGCTTGGCAACTCTGGCCCTGCCAGCATTTGCACAGGCTTTTATCCACTTGCTGCTAGGGGCTGATCCTGCAGAATCCAGTAGTCTCAGGTTATGGTAAAGTAAATTTAATGTAAGATTGAATGGGAGGAAATAAACTCACAAAAAGCAGGCAGCATGACCTGTTGCTTAATAGCTTTCTCCCAGATGCAGGCACCTGATTCCAATCCATGCCTGCTCTTCTAGCAGGCATTCTCTTTTTGCAATCAGTTGCACAGGCTGCAGCCAGGAATTAATGAAGGGAAAAGAAAAAAAATCTGAATTTCTATTGGAATTTCTCATTTTCCAATTTCACTTTTTAAAATTGGCTTTCAGATTGATAATCTCAGCCTAGGAGAGGAAGGAAGGTCTGATACTCCCAAGTCTGCACCTCAATGGATGTGAGCAGACTTTGTGGACTCATAAAATTCCAAAATGGGTTTGTATTGAAAACGTATCCCTAAAGCAGTAAAAAATGACTGAAAGTGATTGTCTTTTTAAGAAAATGGGCCAAAAGGTAAAGCAGCCTAATTTAACTGAACCTTTTTGCCTTTGCCATTGGACAGGTGGGTTGATATGAAAGTCACAGTTAGGACTTTAAGACATTTTTAGACTACAAGAGGGTGTTCAGATGGAAGGGGAATATTTTGTTGGCTGAAGTGGATGTTTGTGGTCCTGCACATCAGCAGACCAGCAAAATGCATCGTGGTGGTGCTGGGGGAGAGGAAGGATAAGAATGGCTTGAAAATAATTGAATAAAAAATAACCTGGTGCTCCAAGTTAGCACAGGGTTGGGCCATTTACAGCAAAATCAGCATCCAGCCCTTTTCTTTTCTCAGGACTGGTCCCTCTATTCTTAAGAGTAATCAGTGGCTCTCAGAACGCGCATTGGGCTGGATTTCAGCTTCAGGCAATTCTGAATTTGTGATGACCCAGTAATTCTTCCTTCTTTCCTTCTGTGTCCAGACCTGCTCGCATTTCACCCTTCTCAATCCAGCACCCTCCAGGTCTGTTGTTGTGAAAGCCATCAGCCTTCAAACTCAGCCCTTACCTTTCCCCCTTGGCTGTTATTAGGAGGGTCAGCCATCCCAGTGTTGACATTCCAGACCCTAGCCGCAAGGAGGGGTTCTGAAAGAACATGGAGATTTTTCAGACAATTCTGAGCCTGGCTCCCCAGCCAGGGCTGTTCGGTGTGAGTGACACCAGGCTTTGCTCTTGGGCAGTTTTAGATCATTCAGTGAAAATGTAAAAATTGGTGCTGAGGCTTAAGTGTGTTCTGCACATAGTGATGTGATTTTGGGGACCCAGGGAGGGCTTCCTCAGCACTTCTCCTTGGCACCTAGAGGCATCTCAGTTGCCTTTGGGAGGACTGTGGGGAGCAGTCTGGCCAAGAGCTGTGCGTCCCTGTAAATCAGCAGCAGCTCTGCAGTGTGTGCATCGTTTAAACATCACTTTGTGCAGCCCTACTGAGGTCCCCAGTGCTGCTCACTCTGATTCCAAGCACTTCGTTCCCTGAGAGTATTTTGTCTGTACAAACTCTTGATAAAGGTCAGATTAATTGAACTAACTGGATGCTTTCTCTTGAGTATTGCAAGGTGAATGCAATTCTCAGTGGGAATATATTTACAGTTGCAGAATTATCTTTTGATTTGATTTTTCCCTAAAAGAAAACTCACCCAACTATCATATAACCTCAGGGGGTGAATATTCATTAGACAGAGATAGAATAGTAAAATAGAAATTGTTATTTTCTTGTATCACTGGCAAAATATTCCTTCCTTCTACCTCTGTTCCTAGTAAATATTCTGTCTGGCAATATACATAAAATACAGATGATTCTTGCTTTGGCAGCCATGTTCTACACCAGCAGAGGGGATTTCAGCCAGCTTTTCCCTTGGTGTTGGCAGACTGAACTCTCTGTGTTCATGCAAAGCAAGTACAGAGTGGGGAAGTGACGCAGTTCATCACACACACACAAACACACACTCACACTTTGATCAGAAGATATGAACTAAAACTCTAAGTTTATTTAAAAGTCTGACTTTATTATGTAGTATTGCTATAAAGGCCAGGGACTGGGGGAGAAGGGTGACACCTCTCCCCGTCCCATACGTCAAGACAACTGTCCATCAGCTGTCCATAGCTCTAAGAACAGGAATGAAAACTTTCCTTGAAACTATACAATAACATTGGCTGTGTTTACAGACCAGAGCGTGAGAAAGAACCTAAAACATGAAACTGTGAAACAGAAGAGAAGGCTGAAAAAATCAGGGCGACAGGGAAGCTCCAAAAGAGGGGTCAGCATATAACCCAAAGGAAAAATACCTAAATGGTGCAGACCACAGAAACCCAGAATGCTTTGGGTTGGATCCTTAAAGCCCATCCAATACCACCCCTGCCATGGCAGGGACACCTCCCACTGTCCCAGGCTGCTCCAAGCCCCAGTGTCCAACCTGGCCTTGGGCACTGCCAGGGATCCAGGGGCAGCCACAATTGGATGGATACTGAATGTCTGCTAAAGTGTCCTGAGAGCTAAAGGGACAGAGGAGAGCATTCAGAAAAGAACGCAAGAATGGAAATGGTAAAAAAATGTGTTGATTTGTTTTTATAAATGGGAGAAGAGGTGCAACAGCAGGCCAGGCCCTCCAATAAAACCAGCAGAATGCAAATGATAAATGCCAGACCCTCCTGCACTGCCTCATTGCCTTTGTTTCTCTCACTTTATCTGGTTTCTGTTTTTCTGTATCTTTTTCATAGTGGCTAAATTTGTAATAGCTTGATGCTTCTGGGTACAGTATGGTGACTGCCAGTGTTTTGAGATGAATGATTCCTAAATTTGTGTTCCTGAAGTTGTATTTTTGTAGCTATCGCTATGTCCAGGGCAAACGCATCCCTTTGTAAGGTTCATGTTACCAAGAGCTGGCATTTCTTTATGATGGGCATTGGGATTGAGTATTTATAGAGGAAGAAGGGTGGAGAAGAGAAGAAAAAAAAGAAATAATTATGGAGGGCAGAGAAGTGATACCTTTAAAGGGTTTTTAAAAATATTTTAAGCCTCTTCTTTAGGGAGTTGGGGGATTTTTTGTTAGTTTTGTGAGTTCTTAATATTTTTTTTTAGATATTTTATTCTGTTTTCTCAGGTCTGCATTAGAAATAGATTACATCAGCTGCACAGAATTATCTCCTGTAGTAGCAGTGCTGCTTCCAGAAGCAGATCTGACTCTGTTTTAAAAGATTTATTTGTAACCTCTACCATAAATTGTGCTGAGTTACACGTCATATGGAAACAATTAGGCTAAGACAATATTTACAAGTTAGATTTTTATTCTGTTAGAATTACATCTTTTGAATTGCTTAAATTTGGTTTATTTTTTTTTAAACACATTCTTATCTTGATGAAAGAGAAATATTAGTTCTCTAAAGATGGACAAAAACATGGTTTGTTTGATTTTGCCTTTCAAAGAGATGAAAGATGGGATATTAGCCTGACTTGGTGAACAGGCGTAGTTCTGGTTCCTCAGCTGATATGGAAGACCGGGATTTGTATTGTGGAGATAACACAGAAAGGAAAAGCACAGAATAGGTTAAAATAAGTTTGACAAATTTTAAGCTGATGTTTTCATAAAGTTTTATTGGGAATGAACACAAAGAACTTGGAGATGATACAAATTATGGACAAGACATTACATTTTTAAGGTGGGAGTTTTCACTTGATAAAGTTGCCCACAGGGGCTGGTATTTCAGAAAACTTGAGGGTAACACACTTGAAGAGGACACTTCCCTAAAATTTTTCTTGTATCTGCAGCAAATAACTGGGCCCACCACAGAAATTCAGATTGTTTAGAGCATCTTACGGGGTTTTTAATTTGCCTGTGCCACAGTCCCTTCCTTTGTCTTAAATGTCATTGAAATTGGGAGCAGAGAAGAAAGACTACAAAAATACTTTGACTTTTCCAGTGAAAGGTAAAATTCAACCAGTCAGTAGTAGAAGCCTGGGAGAAAATAGATGGAAGATCTTTAGATAGGTCTTTAAGCTGCAGGCACTGTGTTATACCCAGGCTATATCTGCCTTACTGCTTCAGGAGGGGCTGCAGCTTGAATATAACCGCAATTACTTGACAAAACAGCCAGAGCTGACCAGTCCTTATTCATATCACTTTCAGAATTATGAAAAGCCCAGGAATTTTCTATTTTCTGGGCTATGAGAGGTTGAAAGGGATTTGAACCATAGTATCATGCTCAGACATCACAGGTATTTCAGTATTATTCAATTAATATGCAAAGTGTCAAATAAGTTAAATATATTTTATACATTTATGACAGCAGAGAGGTAGGTGATTATCCCCCACCACTCTGCTCTCCTGAGACCTGGAATCTGTGAGCAATTCTGGTGCCCCAACACAAGAAGGACTTGGAAGGGTTGGAGCGAGTCCAGAGGAGCCGCGGAGGTGCTGAGGGGACTGGAGCACCTCCCCTGTGGAGCGAAGCTGGAAGAGCTGGGGCTGCTCAGCCTGGAGAGGAGAAGGTTGTGTGGAGACCTCAGAGCTCCTTCCAGGGTCTGAGGGGATGCAGGGAAACCAGAGAGGGACAATTCCTCAGGAACTGCAGTGCCAGGACACAGGGAATGGCTCCCAGTGCCAGAGGGCAGGGATGGATGGGAGATTGGGCAGGAATTGTTCCCTGGGAGGGTGGGCAGGCCCTGGCACAGGGTGCCCAGAGCAGCTGGGGCTGCCCCTGGATCCCTGGCAGTGCCCAAGGCCAGGTTGGACACTGGGGCTTGGAGCAGCCTGGGACAGTGGGAGGCTGTCACCCATGTAACCCATGGCAAGGGTGTGCAATGAGGTGAACTTAAGGGCCCTTTCCAACCCAAAACATTCCATGATCTCTCTGATTTTTCTGTTATGAGATTAATATTATTTTGGTGATTATAGATAGTATTAAGTATTGAAAAAATCTAGTTCCCTACCCAAAACAAACAGGGGAAGCTGTTGACTCTGAGTGCTTTCAAAGTCAACATAGTGGCCTCAGCAGTTTCATTCTGAGTTGTGAGCGTCCCTTTTGAAAATGGCAGTATCCAAGCAGGGGTTTCATGGCCACTTCTCTGAAAAATACCCTATTCCCTGTGACCAACTTGGATGATTTGCTAATAATATCAAAAGTAAATGTAAAGCTAATAACTGAGAGGAAAGCAACCAATTTTTTTCTGATAGATTTGGGTATTTTCAAATGACTGGACTAGCAATTGGAAAATACTGTTCAGTGTTTAACATAGACAAATGTGAAATAATTGATGTGTAGGCAATGAACCAGAAAAAAATAGCGTATATACAACAGAAAGCTCTGCAGCATAATGACAGGGAATGGATTTAAAGGTTATTATAAACAAATCCATGAAGATATTAGCATGGCTATGTACATGGGGAAAAAAAGCCACCGTGAAATGGGGATGCACAAATGAGCAGAATACAAATGAAAACAGGAAATACTGAGAGAGTATGAAGTAGTTTCACTATTTGGTTTAAATAGTACCATGAGTTCCAGTTTTTAAAGTTGATATCCTGGTTATAAACCTGCTTTGTATCTGAGCCATGCTCTGGGCATTTGGATTTCTAAAATAGGATTCTCATATTTAACCCCTGGAACAGAATATTTGCCCCTATAATTCCTGTTAACTATCTGTATTTTAAAGGGCTTCTTTGGTGGCCACATCACACTAATTGTATGCACAAAAATCCAATTACATGTTTAGCTGGCTTCTTGCAGGCACACTTAATATAAGTGGAGCCACACAACTGAAATAATTGTTTATATAAGTAATGGTTGAATACACTCATGGAAATCTGGGACTCTTTTTCTAAAGTCTGCTACAGTGCATTGGATGGGCTTAATATGCAGCCTGCCAGTGTTTTTCATAGCTTTGCATTTTTATTCAGAATTTGGTACCTTGAATGATTAAATGGTTAATATTTCCATGATGCATGACTCGAGAATCAGGGACACAAATCTGAGAGGGTTGTGCAGTCCTTCAGAGGGGCCTCAACAGCTTGTAGAGATGGGCAGGGACAAAACATCTGAAGATCAGCCAAGGCAAGTGCAGGTCCTGCTCCTTGGCAGGAGCAACCCCCTAACAAGCAGAGGCTGGAGGGGGACCTGCTGGAGCAGCTCTGCAGGCAAGGACCTGGGGGTGCTGGGGGACACAGAGCTCTCCCTGAGCCAGCAGAGTGTCCTGGGGCTTCTTGGGGACACAGGGCTGTCCCTGAGCCAGCAGAGTGTCCTGGGGCTTCTTGGGGACACGGGGCTGTCCCTGAGCCAGCAGAGTGTCCTGGGGCCAAGAAGACCCAGGGTGGGCTGGGGGCATGGGCAAGAGCCTTGGCAGCAGGTCAGGGAGGGATCCTGCCCCTGTGCCCAGCCCTGGAGGCACCTCTGGAGTGTTTGTCCAGCTCTGGATCCTCAGCACAGCAGGGACAGCAGCTCCTGGAGCTGAGGA
>WBMY01009139.1:114805-159449 GCA_013397315.1 Donacobius atricapilla
TTCTGTGAAATGAAAATGCTATTTAATCCTTTAAGTCAAACCTTTGTCAGTAACAAATCAAATCTAATCTTCTCATAGGAGGTGTTTTGCCTATTAGGATGCAATAGGTAGAGGACATTTGTGCCATATGTCGGTGCGCACACAGGGGGAGTTTCTTAGGCTCTGACAAAGCAATGGCTCTTTTCTGGCTCCCACAGTGTCCTCAGAAGCCCTTGATTTGTGTGCAAGGTTTTTTTACTTGGCTTTTCCAGTACAGCATCTTACAAAGAGAGAAAACAATTTTATTTAAGCTTGGCATAACTGTACAGTACATTAGGTCAGGCACCCACATTAAATATGGGGATGCCCTATGGGATAGTCAAAGGACTGCATCATTTTAACAGCTCTTGGGCTTTTTGCTCCATGATAAAATGTTAGCTTAATTATTAGCAGGCAGCCTGTTCCTTTGCTTCCTGCATGTGGCTATGTTGCCTTCAATACAAACATCTTAAAAACACCAGTTTTATTTTCTTAAACTATTTCTCATAATGGCTAAAGTCACAAAAATATCTCTGCCTGTGCAGCATATGCTCGATTTTTCTTGTCTCCCATATGCAGTCTGGTCAACACATGTAAGTTTTTTGGGTTTTTTTCCTCTTTCTTTCTTTTTTTTTTCCTTCACCCTCTATTAGAGATGGTATCATATGATTTCCATATCTTTATAGCACTGCCTTCATATGAATTTGAGTGTCCTAGGATCAGTAGATGCGAACTGTAGCTGATTATGTCAAAATTAATATTGTGAGTTGAACCCAATAATTTGATTGATTCTGTGGCATTTTTTTTATCAGATTCCTGAAGCGACACAGAGATCACCTTCTTTGCTGTAAAAACATTCCTAGTTAATCTAAATTTAGTTTAACAAGCTGGTGGAAGATAAGAGTCTGGATAAACAGGTCTTTCTTTTATTTCAGTTTGTCCGTGTACTGTGCTGAGGTTGAAGAAACTGTAAGACTGGGAAGCACAACTGGAGTGCCCAGCACAGCTTGATATTGGGTAAAAGTCCCGAATTTGGGATAAAGGTCACAATTTCAGACTTGCAAAGAGAGTTTAACTTATTTTAAAATATCTTTCACGGTATTGAATCCCAAACATATCTGCAACATAAAATAATTTAGTTTTTCTATTTAAAAAACCTGTAGCTTGCTCTGATACTCAGAATCTGAAAGAATTCTTAGACTTCTTATCTGCAAAGCTCTGCATTGATACATGAAGAAATTTGAAGAAAACTTGATGTTTTCCAGTATTTTCCTCTCACAAATTAAAATTTAAGAAAGATTGCCTGCTGGAATGAACTGTATGTTATTTCTAAGTTTCTGAAGTTTATGTGTTTGTGATTTTAAAACTTTAATGTATTTTTATTAGCTCTAGAAGAAGCCTAAAGTCTTTATTCCTTCTACTGTCCTGCTGCCTGGAGTGAACATAGCAGTTTTGAGATGATCACATGTTGAAAAACTCTCAGACAAGGATTAAAAGTGAAGGACCAGTTCTGTAACCTCAGTCATGCCACACCAAAATTTATAAGGTTTTATAAAAAGTGTATTTCTAAGTGTCAATAAGGATGGAAAAGTCGTGTGCTCAGGCAGGTTTGTGAGTGGGAAAATAACCAGCAATTTCCACGGATAAATGAAGGAGGAGAGAGTTTGGGTTCATCTTTGGTTGATCCAAACCAGACTATTTTTTAATATACCCTTTTGGGGGGTGGTGGGGTTTGTTCAGGGATTTGTTTGTTTGTTTATCCAGCTTTAGAGGCAGGTAATTGTGTCTCTCAGAAATATGTGCCCTTTTGAGTCTGGCTTCAAAACAGGATGTGGAATTCAGAGACAATAATAGAAGTTAAGGTAAGAAGGGTTGTGGGGAAATACAGGAAAATAAATGTTGGCTTTTGAGTGCAATTGTGAAATAGGAAGTGAAAAACAGTGTAGGAAATTATGGAAAAATACACATGGAGCTCCCAGGTGATGGGCTATATGACATATTCAATGAGAAAATTGATTAAGGGCTCCTGAAATGAAATTGGACATGCTGAGAGCAAGAGGCAAACCAGATAAAGTCCAGCTAGAATGGAAACCTGTACAAAAATCAGAGAAATGGGGACTGTGCTGCTCTTTCAAGCAAAAGAAAAAACCTCAGATCTCATTTTCATAACTTTTATAATGAACAAACAGCTAAACAGGTCCTGTTACGGCTCTGCAGTGAAATTGTGCTAATTGGGTGGAAGTGGCTACATGGGGGAGAGTCCATGTGAGACAGAACTGGAATTTTCACTCTTGAGAATGTCAACCCAAAATGTTTTTTAAACTGATGATTTCCTCCTGTCATGTTTATGGGGCATTAGTGGTTGAGTTTCTTCACTGCCAGTCTTGGGGGTGCTTCTGGGCCTCTCAGGACAGCAGAGACCCTGGGCGGCTGGGGGTGTCCAGGGCAGGGAACAGGGCTGGGGAAGGGAATGGAGCCCCAGGAGGGGCTGAGGGAGCTGGGAAAGGGGCTCAGCCTGGAGAAAAGGAGGCTCAGGGGGAACCTTGTGGCTCTGCACAACTCCCTGACAGGAGGGGACAGCCAGGGCTTCAGGCTCTGCTCCCAGGGAACAGGGAAAGGAGGAGAGGGAACGGCCTCGGGCTGGGCCAGGGGAGGCTCAGGTTGAGTACTGGGAAAATTCCTTAATGGGAAGGACTGTCCAGCCCTGGCACAGCTGCCCAGGGCGGTGCTGGAGTCCCCCATCCCTGGAAGGATCTAAGACATGTGGATGTGGTACTGGGGGAACATGGGTTAGAGGGATTTGGAAGGGATGTGGTTCCAGCTGGCCTCAAGGACCTTCAAAGTTTTTTTTGAGATAATGATCTTGTGATTCTATACAGAATTATGTGTCTTGTCTACCATGAAGAAGGGCATCTTCTATTCCAGGAAGCATCCACCCTTTTGTAGATTAGTGAAGGAAGGAGAACATTTTCTGTGGCTGGAAGTCATAGTTAATTTGTTACATTTTTAGTAAGAAAATACATGTTTTATGTTACCAACATTCTAAACTGTTATCTATGTATGTTAAATATGGTATATGAGTGTTTTATTCATTTTTACACCAGAAAGATCAAGAACAGTAAATCACCCTGCTACCTTTTAGCTGTACATTGAGAAAACCCTGAGAAGTTCAAGGCAGTCTGAGCTTTTGCTCCCTTACATGCTGAGATAATTTACATGTATCTTTAAGATCACAGTGATTTGGGCGATTAACATTTTTAAGTCAAATTAACACCAAATGTTATCAAAAACCTTTTGCAAATTGCAATTTGCTGCTGCAAAGAGCAAGGGAGAAACTGAGCATTTGGCTTCCTATTTGCAGCCATAACTCAGTGCCATAAAAATGTGGATATTGTGCTGTGCAGGAACTTTATCTCCAAAAGCATATGGGAGTGGATAAGCATGTGGGCTTGAGGTGAGTCCGCGTTGATTTACAGTAATCACAGGCTTTCTTTCATTTTAACTTCTGGCTGCTTCTATGTTTTTCATTCTTCATCAGAGAAAGTGTAGATTCAAGTATGATGCTGATTCTGCCATCAGTTCAGTTTAGAGATTTTGAGAGTGATTTTCAAGCAGAGAGGGTGAATTGCATGTCTGACAGGTGCTGCTTAGTTGGTTTCATTGCTACCTGAAAGATCTTTGTCATTATTTTCTTCTCTTGGACCATTTTACATCAGTGGGGAATTGGTGGAATTTTGCACAACCAGTTTTTTGGGGGTTTTGTTTTATTACAAATGTAGTTACACATTCCTGAAGCAGACAACAACTTTCCAAAAACCAAAAATTATTTAGGGATGGCCTTGAAACTGTCATAGGGCCTTTGTTGGCTAAGATTTTGGGGCAGGACTTGGTGGCATCCTGATAGTCCCAATACCTGAGTGTTCATAGCTGCTTTGAAAAAGCAAATTGTCCCCCACATGGTGGAGATTTAAGAGCAATATTTAATGCCAGTAAACAGAGACACCAAATAACAAAAGAATATCTCAGGATATTCTTCTCCTTCCGAAACTAGCAGCTGCAAAGGAGGGAGTTGCATCATGATGTTATATTTATGACAGGCAGACTAGGAGAAAACCAACAAAATTTGCAAAGAAATGTAGCCAAGGTGGAAGAGGGCTGGCCACAAGATGACAATAACAGAATTGTCAGGAAATCTGTTGTGCTGAGTGATCTATTGGGAAAGTGGCAGATATCAGGTCCAAAGATAATTATAGGGCTGTGATTTGATATGGGGAAGAGAGAGCAGGAAATAACCCCAATCCACTGATTCTCTGACTGTACCAAAGGAAAAAAAAGGCATCCTACTATCTTAGCCAGAGCTGAAAGCAATACCATAAACTAAGACTCTCACAATTTCAAGGAGGGAGGAAAAGCTGGGGAGGGAGAAGGAAAGAAAAGAAGAGGCAGAGCAGGACATCTTACAGGAATTCAGGAATTTCACCAGGAATTTTCAGATGATTATATGCACAGTATCCTCCATTGTCCACTTTAAATTGTCATTTGTGCACATGACAACCACTATAAACTCAGGAAAGCAGAAATCAAAAGTAGTATTTAAATTTCTTATGATAAAACTTTTAAAATAGGGAAATTTAAACAAACCACTTTCTCAGGCTGTTCTGGATTGGTAGGACCAAACTTATTTTTCAATCATCCCCCCACCTTTCACTTTCAGGCACCTTTATGCCAGTAAAGATTAATACCTAACTAGCCATAATCTCCCGAATGGCACAATTTCAAACCCTGGTTTTTCCACATCAGCTACAGTTCAAAATAAATTCCCCATGTGTCAGTCTCAAGAGGTTATTGTTAGAGACTTCTTAGAAAATGAGGGGAAATTGTTTGAAGATGCTGTGGGATGCTGAGCACAGACCAGGCTGCTTATTTCAGTGGGATGCTGTGCTTTGCTCCAAAGGGCAGAGTTTCTTGGGGGGAATGAGGAGGCGATCCTACCATGCAAGGATTTGTGCTGTGGGAGATCAGTAGGGTCACCTGAGTGTTCACTGAGTGACGGATCTCTTTAAATATTTCACAGAATCACAGGGCTGGAAGTGACCCACCAGGATCATTGACCCAGCTCCCATCCCTGCAAAGACACCCCAACAATCCCACCCTGTGCATCCCTGCTGTGGAATTTTTTTCCTCCTTTTCATGGTGTTATCTCGTCTTTTCATTTCCCTATAGTCTCTGTCCTGCCTTGTCTACATAAATCTGGAAGTAACACCATTACTCTCAAATGCCAGCCAGTGTTTCTCAGCCCCTTTTAAACCATATGCAAAAGTAAGGGTGCCACTTCAGGAAGGTTTAGTGTGATATTTCCTGATAAACCTGGTTACTGAATAATTAATCCTTGTGTTACATTCTCTATTCAGAGCTGTTTAATAAGATGGGAAACTGGGGAGCATGTGTCATCCAAAAGAGTGGGTGCTGAGCATGTTGCAGAGCCTGAGCCCACGAAATGACAGGAAAAGGGGAAATAGAGTTCTTTGAATCTTGAGCAGTTATTTCTGCCTCTCTCTCTGCATCATAGCAATTCTCGTAACTCTGGTATCTGCACCTTTAAGCAAAGATAAGCTGCAGCCCAGACTCTGTAGAATTTTCTTGGTGATGTCTCTTACTTTTGAGTGAAAATGATCTGATCTGAGAGATTTTTCTAATTTTATTTTTTAAAATATTATTCTTGTCATCTGTCCTTTTATATTACAACCATATGCATAAAATAACCTGAATCTCAGTGTATTTCAGAGCTGTTCCAAATAGCCCTGTCGAATTTCTTCTTTTAAAAGAAGTGCCAGTAGATGCTTGTACTCTTGCAATAATTATAGCAATGAGCCAGTTAAACTTATGGTGTTAAGTATTTTAAATTTTTTCTTGGATCTGCATCAAGGTCGTGCTATTAGGAGCCAAAAGCAAACCCCAGGAGACCAAAAAAAAAAAAAAAAAAAGTGAAAGATCATTTTGGTGTGTGCAAGATGCCCGTGTGTGTTACAAATGCCAAGCAGCTCAGACCCAAATCCCGCAGCCCAAAACCTAGGCAGGCACGTGCTGGAAGCTCAGGGAATTCAGTGTCACTGGCTGGGACACAATAAAGTAACTTCCTGCGCTCAAACATTTTAAATAAACAACTGCATTGTGTCTTTTCTCCCTCTGCCTTTCAGTTCAGCTCAGACTTCAATGGTACATGAGGGAGATCTGCTTCCCTGGTCCTAAGCAGTCCCAGGGGTGTGCAGAAATCAGGCCCAGCAGGACTGGGATTCTGAATGTGCATTGGATCGTTCCCTGGAGGAGCACAGAGCTGCTCTGCCTGGGATCCAAGGTCCCCATGAAGTTTGAGAGTGATAAGGGCTGCTGTGCCCTTGTCACTGTGTAATTTAGTGGGAGAGGGAGAAGATGCTCGAACTGCAGGTCAGGGCTCGGACTCGCCTGGTCCCTCAGGTGCTGGGCACCATGAATTTCCTCACTCCCAGCTTACAACAAATCACAAAAGGACCACATTAACTCTTAGATCTTCCAAGGCTAAAATCTACTCTCTCCAGGAAGCCTAAAAGGTGGGGAGACAGTGAAAGCCAGAGGCATTGCCATCCCTTGAAATATCTGGTATTAGCAAGGATCCCATCCAGTGGCACTAAATGAGACTCCCAGGGAGTCTGAAAGCCTGGGCTAAATTGCTGTCATCTGGCTTCCATGTGGGCGCCCCTGATTCCTGCTGAATCCCCCCTAGCTGAAATTCCTGGGCCAAAAATAACATTCTTTGTCTCCCTCATCATATTCAAAACTCATTTTTCTATTAACCACCCCCTCGGCCTGGCCCCAGTGATTGATGGACTGTTCTGCCAAAATTTTCCCTCCATCCTGGCTTCTTTACACAGCCAGTTCTCCTGAAGGGCTGCAGAAATAATTCAGTCCTGTGCCGTCAGCAAGAGGGACTGAAAACAAACTCACTGAGGAATGCAAAATCATCTGCGGTAATGTCTCCTGATACCAGGATAAAAACGTGGAGATAAAATTGTTCTTCATAAAGAAGGATAATATTAATTATTTTAAAGACTTCTATAGCCAGTTTAAACTTAAATGAGCCCTTTATTGCTCTCCTGCAAAGCACAATCAAGGAGCTCGTGCTCTTTCAATAAACTCCAGGGTTCTTAAAGAGAGAGTTTAGTCATGCAGTTCCTGCAGTGAAAATATGGAGGTAAACAAAATGGATTTTTTTTTTTAATTTACTTACTTTTATTTAGAACAGTGTATTCAGATGAAAACTATAGCTTTGGAAGTATCACCTCCTTCTACTGAAAGCATCATGCTCTCAATTGTAAAAATTGAGGCCAGGAGCCTGCTCTGTGTTACGAAATTAGTGTGAGCCGTAAAACACAACTGCTTCCTGATGAGCCTGGAACATTTTATCAGCCTTCGCTGGGCCTGGCCAGGCTGGGCTGGCTATTTACTGCTCCTGTCTGCCTCCAAGCATTTGCTTATGGAAGCAGCTCTGGTCTGCATCAAAGGGCAGGAGCTTTGGAATGTGATGATAAATAAATCAATCAGTGCTAATGAACCCAGTGGTGGCTGCCTGGTGGCCCCAAACTGCCCCCAGCCTGGTTTGTGCCCAGCCAGGCCACGGGGTCGGGCAGGACGTGCTCAGGTGACAATAGGCAGGGGCAGAAAAGGTTGGAGCAGCCTCACTTTTCTCTTCCCTCTAAGGTTAGAAGCCCAGTGTTTAAATTTCTTCTCCTCTCGCTGGTCTTTTCCTAACTGACCCTTTTTTGTTGTCAGTGATGACATCAATGCTTTATTTTCATGGAGAAAAATTTTCCCTCTCTCTTGTAGAACTCATGACTGATGGTCATTCACCTCATATTAAAGGGCAATTTTGACTTGGTTTGGGGTTTTTTGTTTTTATTTTTTTTTCTTATTTTGAAAAAGGGTTTTTCCTTTTCTTTAAAAAGGCAATTTTTTTCATCTTGGTCAAAGTATTTTCTTGGGGTGATCCAAAGCTGTGTCCATCTGGGGGTTGGTGGGTTGAATGGATAATTCCTGAGGGAAGAGTCTCTCAAGCTGCTAAATTATTCTGGAGATTTCCTTGGTAGACAACATGTACCCAGCAACCAATGGGCATAAGGTGCTGTTGTGTCCAGGATGTCCTAGACACTGGATTGGCTTGGGATTATAGCTCTATACTAGGTCAAAAATAAAATCCTGACATCATAGATATCAATTAAAAAGCTCATATTAATTTAAAATGGGCTGTGATTTCACTTTCTACTGTTTCCTCCTGGCTACACTGATCTTTTCCCCATCAAACCTGAAAAAAAGGATCATCTTCTCAGACGTAGCTCTGTGGTAAATCTTGGTGAATATTTGTTGTGTGGACTAATGGAATTTTTCACTAGCAGTAATAAAAAATGCTGAGTTTCTCTAAAAGTGTCCGGCTTTGAAAGCACTGAGGAACACTGCAAGCAGTAAGTTTAGCACTATCACCCCTAGTTTCAAGGCAGGAAAACTGAAGAACAGGTTTTGGTATATAAGTTGCCAAAGAGGCATAGAAAATTGGTGGCAACTTTTCATGTCTGAGACATCAATGTAGTGTTTGTTCCATAGAATAAAGCCCCTGTAGCTCTTCCTTGCCCAGCAAAAAAAATCAGCCTGGCCTCTAGATTTCAAACACCACTCTGGGAGAAAAGGAAATAAAAGTGACAATAAAAAATCACATTTTTTAAAATAAATGCCTGTAGCTCCTTATTCCTTCTGTCAATATCGTAACAAAGAGACGGAGAGTTCCAACTTTAAAAGGGAATCACAATAAACAAAATCTCCCCTAATGTCAGCTCACTGTTCCTTACAGCAAGTCATGTGGGCAGGAAGATTGGTGGCTCTGATATCTGGATGTTTGTAAGGTCTTTAATCAAGACTTTCTTCCAAGTCATAATTCAACACTGTAGAGTGAAATACAGAAGGTAATTGAAGCTGATTGATAAAATATAGATTTCCTCTCCTTGGAAGAAAGTTAAGAGTACTTAAGGGGGTGAAACCCCAGAGCATTCACAGTTCAAATGAAAAATATGCTGACATATTTCTTCCAGGAAAAAAATAAATAAAGATAAAAGCTACAGGAAAGAGTAGGTGACAATAATTAGTTTGTTGTTTTAAATTAGGAGGTCTCCTGGGCCAGATGTTAGTTGTCAGGGAGTGATGCCCCCTCCTGAGACATGTAATGAAACTGAGATAGCCAGGGGCCTCAGGGGGGGAAAAATAGGCTCTCTGTTTGGAGATGTCATTTTATTACAATGTTCTTGCCTTTTGCCTGAAGCATCCTATGACTAGGGATGGAAGGGAGAAGGGAGAGCAGGAAAGCGTGCAGGGATTGATGGAGGGATGCAGGCAACATTTGTATTCCAGCGGGCTCCGGCCCCCTGAGCAGGCAGGTGTCCTTAGCGTGGGGGGGAGGCAGGGAGCGCCCGGCCAGAGCCCGGGCTGGTCGGGGACAGCACAGCCACAGCCCGGGCTGGTCAGGGACAGCACAGCCAGAGCCACAGCCACAGCCCGGGCTGGTCAGGGACAGCACAGCCACAGCCCGGGCTGGTCAGGGACAGCACAGGCACAGCGCGCGCTGGTCAGGGACAGCACAGCCAGAGCCACAGCCACAGCCCGCGCTGGTCAGGNGGGCCACAGCCACAGCCCGGTCTGGTCAGGGACAGCACAGCCACAGCCCGGGCTGGTCAGGGACAGCACAGCCACAGCCCGGGCTGGCCGGGGACGCCGAGCTGCCCGAGCTCGGTGCCATGCAGGGGACACCGCCCGCACACGGAGCAGCAGAATTATCCTGATTTTCTCCAAGATTCCCCGCGTTCCCGAGCACTGCCTGCAGCATGCCAGCCCCTGGGCACGGCATTCCAGGCGCTGGGATGCTGGGCAGGCCCTCCGGGGCATCCCGGGGCGGGTCACCTTCCCAGGACCGCCCGTGCCAGCCCACAGCTCGGTGGCACGTCCGTGTCCTGCGGGAACGGAGCGGGCTCATCCCGGGACAGGGATGCCCCCGCCGCCAGCGCCTGCTCCGAGGCACTGCCCGGATATGCCCCATTCCGCACCTTCTGGGGGGCGCTCAGCATTACTCCGGGGGGACGGCAGCAAAGAGCGCTACGAAATCGCCTCCAAAGGCTGCATCGGTCCGTTCTTCGCCGCTCAGAAGGCGCAAGTACAGCTTGGCCCCGACACCGCCGCTGCCACTGCAGCACATCAGAGCCCTCGTTTGTGTCCCCAGCCACATTAATACCACTGACATTTCTCTTTCAGTCCCGTCTCTGCATCTTATTTCAGAGCTAGAATAAGGACAGATATTAACCTGATTTCGCGAGAGGGATATTAAGTTTTCCAGCATTTGCATGGAGCTGTGTTAACTTCTTAAAATATTTCTATGCTTCAGGAGCAATGCAAACACTAAGAAAGATGATGGATATAGAAAAATATATAAGTTTTGCAAAAGTTCTTCCATTCAAAATTATTTTCCAAGACTTAAGTGTTTCAGAGCCAATTAACTTTGAAAACAGCATTTGCATTTACTTTATCTCAGTGGGGTGAAAGTCTGAGTTGTTTTTGATTTATTCTTGTTTATGGAATGATTGAAAAATAGATCTTTTTAAAAGTGACTCATTTAAGGTGCCCAAATGATGCACATTTTAGTATCTGTTCTAAAAGGTGTGCCAGCAGCATTCTGCATTTTAACAGCTTCTAACTGGTTTAATAAAGTGCAGTTTGCATTCGTGACTTCCCAGCATGAGCACTGTATTGTTTCAGATGATGCAGCTGCTGACTTTTAATCAAATGGCAATTTAAGAGACATAAAGACATACCTCCATCTCATTCCCTGGCTGGAATTTCAGCACACAGGAATTACAGAAAGAATGTTCCAGCAGATTATGGCATTTGTTATCTCTCAATTGGCTTCTGGGGGTGCTATGAGATCTTTTTCATAAACCCACCTGCTGTCCAATAGTTACAGGATTTTTCCATTAATTATAAGATTACTTCAAGTTTACCTAATGGCCCTCTGGGACTCTGTCCTGGCTGCACTGGGAGTAGAAGATGCCCAGAACTTTGCAGGTTTAAACCCTGGCTCTGCAGATTTCAAAGAACCAGAAGTTAATTAACTATTGCTATTCCCGGTTAGCTGAAGGACTACTTTAAATACAGGCATCAGAGTGAGCCATCCACATGTATCCCATGGGTGCAAACCTCCCAGCTGGTTGTAGCTTAGGTGCCACAGCCCTGGAGACAGACACACGACAGAACGCACTGAGGTTCACGAGGCAACAGCCACCTTTGATGGAGTGCTCTTCTCCTCCTGCAGCTTTGGAAGCCTGTGCTGCTGGGCCTGACTGGCTGAGGGAGTTGCTACCTGGCTTACTGGCCAATGGATGGCTGCCCGTGTCCCCAGCAGCCCAGACTGGGCGAGTTATACAATTAAGGTAGTTACATAATTAGTTATAGTTCAGCTATAAAATTATAATTAGGATTATTTATAACTGTGAGGCCTCCAGGCCAGCTGTTAGGCAATAATAACTGCTTTAATCTCTCAAACATGCAGCTAATTGGATAAACTAGGGGTGAGCCTATGGGCATTTTGGGTTTTATTCAAATTGCAGTTTACTTAGAGAATTCTTTTTCAGCTGGTGTTACAGTCTGAGTAATGTTTTAGGAAGATCTCTCATGATTGAGAAGTCTGTATTTCATTCTAAAAATTGACTTTGACACTCCTAGGACCATTTGAAAACACAGACCATTTTGAAAGCATTTATATATATATATAGAGGAATTGTATGTGGAAAATAAATGCTGTGGAATCCCTTTCAGCTGAAAGTTGTCAAGCAGAATGCAGTCCATTGGAAGAGATTGAAAAGCCCAGTGACAAGCACGACTGGGTATTTTATTATTTCTCTGCCTCAGCACGTCTTTTTTGGCACAATGTGTCACAAAGGTTTAGGCAGGAGATGCAGGCTCAGAGCTGACTCTGTGGTGTGTTATCCTCCTCACATGGCAGGAGACCCCGTGATCCACTGCCAGCACTACAGCAGAGCTTTGCTGAAGGCACTGATGCTTTCACTCTTTTTTGACTGTTTAATTTACTTAAGGGAATGAGGAGTTTCTTCAGCCATTCCCCACTTTTGGTGTAAGTGCTGGGAGTGTGAGGAGGCTTTGATCTGCTCAGACACTGTGATAAGATGGGTGCACTCCCTCAGATAAATGGACTGTCTTGCTTTTGCCTTTCTCAACAGGAAATGTGTTCATTGCCCTGAAGAATGTGGGAAAACGTGCAGCTAATAGGAGCCCAGTGAATATTCCCTTGTGCAGCTCTGGGACTGGCCTGGCTGGGTTTTCTGTTGCTTACTTTATAAACACATGAAAGGTGATTGTTGTTTTTACACTTCTTGTACAAGAATGTCTCACTTCAGTCATTATCTAACTGTTCCCTTTTTAAAAAAAATCCTTTTCTATATTTATTCCTTTCCCTTTTCTTTCCCCTATTTCTTTTCTGAGTGTTTAAATCCAGACTAAAATCCTGTCCCATTTTTCTGCTATAGTTTGACTTCATGGCCACCCCACATCCATCTCTTGCCAGACTGCAGGCTGGGGGCAGCTTCTTTCTCATTTTGACTTTTTTTTCTTCCTTTGCTCATTCTCATGATGTTTCAGAGCAGAAGACAGCTTGGAAGTTCTGTTTTACAGTTAGCAACAAAAGCTCACCATAAATTGCACGTTTATTATTTTTGCTGTACTCTTCTGGATTTTGTGAACATGCAGAAAATTTTTGATGAAACTGAAACTTTTACAGTCTTTTCAAGAGACTTTGGAATTTTAGCTGATCTTCTTCCATTGTCTGTTTCTATTGACTAAACTGCAATTGTTCTCAGCATTTGCTTTTTTATTTTTTCTCTTTTTGATGTATCTCAAGACAGACTTGGACTGAAATATCCCACTCCACCCACAAAGACAGCAGAGGTCTCTGCAAATTCTTAAATGGCTTTCACATGTGTCCTGCCTATTCAGGCCTGATATTACATTTTTATACACATTATATTAAAGGGAGGAGCAATGTTAATGTTTGAAGGAGCAGGATTATCCTTTCCCAGAATCTACAGTTATCAAAGGACACTGAATTATGGCAATTTGTACCCTGGTTTAGCTGCAGTGCTGTATATAGGCTACTTCTACAAGATGTTTTCCTTTATGCAGCTGAAAATGATGGTTGGAGGTCTTTCAAAAGAGCCTGGATTGCTTATTCTTATTTTCTTTTAGTGGGAGTGAGGTCCTTAGATCTGTTAAAGAGCTGTTGCTTTCCTGGCTGTTTCACAGCCTCATTTTCAGCGGAAGTGTATGCTGATAACCCATCTCAGCATTGTTATTCCATTTTTCATGATGAATTCTCTGTGCTTCTGCTTGTACTGGAAGTGATGGAAGATCTATGGGATAAAGGAGAGGGACAGTGGGTATGAAAGCAGGAATAAAATCAGACAGAGAGGGAGAACAGCCACCTCAGTGGGCCTGTTGAACCTCGCTAGAAGTGGACAGTGCTGCCAGATCTCATCCAGCCTCAACCTAAACCCTGGTGTTTGGGGGTGCCCTGTGTCTCCTAGTACCCCCTGCTTTTCTCCCCGTTCCTCGAAAGTTCTTGATGCAGAGGAACCTCTCTCTGGATGATCCTTTGCTCCTCAGTTTGGTGTCTGTGGGAAAGTTTGTGCTGAGTTCTGCCCATACCCAGACCCAGGCAGAAATAACGTTAGAGCCTCAGGGACTGGCAAAAATCCCAGTGCCCTGTAAAAATCAGCCTTCAGATGGTGGTACATTGATTCGTTTGTAGCTTTCTGGAAGTTTGGGTATTTTGTCATCGCTAGAAGTCATCACGTCCTTTATAGATGTGCTCACATCAAGACCTGGAATGATGGAGCTGAAGCCTATTCCAGGTAGAGGGAATGGACCTCTGCATCTGCTGTAAAGGTACCTGAAGGAAAGATGGAGAGAGGGTATTTACAGGAGCCTGGAGTGCCAGGACAAGGGGAATGGCTTCCCACTGCCAGACAACAGGTTTAGATTGGATATTAGGAGGAAATTGTTCCCTGGGAGGGTGGGGAGGCCCTGGCACAGGGTGCCCAGAGAAGATGTGGCTGCCCCTGAATCCCTGGAAGTGTTCAATATCACAGGTCTAAGATTCCTTGGCCAGGAGTATAAAAATGTTAACTAATTTTATTTCATTTTTAACTTCCCAAAAGAACTTTTTGTTCTCTGGATCTTGGCTGAGACCCATTTTTCCACGAGGATCTTATCTCCAGATGTAATGCCCAGTCAGAACATCTACATCCCAGCGCACAGTATATTTTTTAAAGAGAAGTACCTTATTAAGATGTTTCCTGAGGAGGGAGGCAGTTAGGAATGTTTATAATTGCTTTCCTGAACCAGTGCCATGGATCTTGGCTGCTGTACCACATTCCATAGTAAACTCTCTGATTTCTCAGCATCCCTTACACCTCACCCCCATCCTGTCTCCTCAGCTTCTCCTGACAGCTTTTTCTGACACAGCACTTGGAGGGCTGCAAAGAAAGGAAGCTGATTTTTTTCCATCTTCTGATTTTTGGGAGCTGAGGGTCCTCTGCTCCCTGCAGCTCTTATTTCAGTGTTGACTCAAGAGCACCGCAGGTGGGAAATTGTAGCAAAGTACAAAAATATGAATATGATACTGAAAATGCTGCCCCTTTCTTCCCTGTGCATTACAGTGACCGTCTTGGTGGTTTCTGGGTTTCACGACTCTGAAGCCTGATTTTTCCCATGGGGTCAAGCCATTCAGTACGATGGAGCAGAGATGTGACCACAGCCTGACCTGCAGAGAGGAGCAGAGCTGAAAAAGCTCTCGCTTGTGTTTGGTCTTGGCAGAGCGGGCACCAAGTTCAGGACTGGGGCCTCCAGAACTGTTCTCTGTAACATTCAGTTGGCAGGAGGATGATCTCTGCAGCAGGAGGAAAGGATTTCACACAGTGAAATATCAGAAAAACAAGCAAAAAACCAACAACCAAACCTTTTTACCAAGTAGCTTGCCTAGAATTCAGAGAGGATAAAAGTGACAGGTCTGACAGGAAATTCCTTTGTTCTGTGTGCAGCCCCTTTGGAAATTTCCCGGCAGATGGACTCTAATGCTGTGAAGCATTTTCCTGCTGTTGGAATATCATGTACCTGGATGGAACAAATCAATGCAGGCTCTAAATCAGCCTGTGCATGTGTTCTGGAGGGAAAGGAAGAAAGTTGAAATGAAGAGTTACTTTTCTTCCCTGTCTTCTCTCTAAATCTGTGATTCAGACTGTCCTTCCCTCTTGTGGCAGGATGGGAGACAAGTAAATGCTCCAGTGACCTGGAACATCACTAATTAGCATTAGTGAGTGGTCCCGGGAGAAGTGGAGTGTAGAGAGACACTGTAGGTTTAAGGAGGGAGAATTTCCACTTTAACTCCAACTTATAAGCTTGCTTTGCTTTTAAAGCAATGTCTCCTTTCAGCTTGCGATGCCAGGTGTCTGTTTAGCACCAAAGTTGTATTTTTGGAATGTCAGCCCCTTATCTCTCAATGAAATAATGCCACAGTTGTTCATTCTGAAATTGCAGAATGTCTGTTGCTCAAGGACCGCAGGCACCTCCTAAATTGCAAATACCAGGAGAGATGTGGAGAAGTGAGAATCTACAAGTGGGGTGTTCATGTTTGCAGCTGTCTAAATTCCAGGACACTGCATTGGTCCTATGGTATTTTATCCTGGGATGTGAAGACACATTCCCACTTTTCCGGTGCTGCGAGTGGTACAGCAGAGGGGAGAAAACACTTGGATCTCAGACCTGAGCAAACCCCAGAGCATAAGGGGCAGCTCCTGTGTTGCTCTGCAGGCAGCCCAGCAGCTTTCCCCACGCCCCAGCTCTGTGTCCTGTGCCTTCTGTGATCAGGAGAGCAGCTGCTGCCTGACAGTGCAGGGTCTGAACTCTGCATTTGTTCAGAGAACCTTCCAGAAGGTTTTCCTTATGGAGTTAAGGATGATAGATTTACAGAATGGTTTGGGAAGGACCCTAAAACTCACCCAGTGTCCCCCCTGCCATGGCAGGGACACCTCCCACTGTCCCAGGCTGCTCCAAGCCCTGATGTCCAACCTCGCCTTGGGCACTGCCAGGGATCCAGGCGCAGCCACAGCTGCTCTGGGCACCCTGTGCCAGGGCCTGCCCACCCTGCCAGGGAACAATTCCTGCCCAATCTCCCATCTATCCCTGCCCTCTGGCACTGGGAGCCATTCCCTGTGTCCTGGCACTTCAGTTCCTGAGGAATTGTCCCTCTCTGGTTTCCCTGCAGCCCCTCAGACCCTGGAAGGAGCTCTGAGGTCTCCACACAACCTTCTCCTCTCCAGCTGAGCGGCCCCAGCTCTCCCAGCTTCGCTGCACAGGGGAGGTGCTCCAGTCCCCTCAGTACCTCCGTGGCTCCTCTGGACTCGCTCCAACACTTCCAAGTCCTTTTATGTTGTTTCCAGAGATCAGGTTTGTTTTACAGAACTCTCCAGGATTTTGTAATTCTTGTACCATGTGCAGCAAAGGAACATGGAGCACATGGGAGCAGAGAAGCCATGTGCATTTTGGACTGGGCTCCTCCTATGACTTGTGATGAGCATCAATGGAAAGTGTATTTAATTAGGATAAAGTGTATAGGGAAGGATCAAGTTTAGATGAGTCAGAAGCAAAATGTTCTGTATCAATTCATGGGTTCACTCATCATAAATCTTTTAATCCCCAATCCTCACCAGACCCTCATGAGTATCATGTTAGGGGCTGATTGCAACAATCTTCAGAAAAAGGGCAGAAATAAGTGTGTGACAAGAGGAAAGAGCTGATAAAGGGATATTGCACATCAGAGTTGGGCTGGACTGGAAATCCTCTGCAATATTTATTTCTGAAGCATAAAGATTATCTTATCTCTGTGAAAATCATTTTCCAGTTTGGCAATTTCATTTTAGTGTTACTTGATCTACTTTTTAGACACTTGGGAAATCAGTGTAGCATTTTACCTCTCCCCATGCCAAAATGGGAGCTTTTAGATGACTAATTTGCTCTGCGTGCCTTCCAGGATGGGCTACACGTAGGGCTTATTGAGAGGAGAGCTTTTGCATCGCTCTGTGGCCAAGCCCTCTTTAATGCAGGTGCTGGTGTGATGCAAAGGAGATCCTAGAGGAGGTTCTCAGGGATTGCCTGCAGTGTCTTTTTTTGATATTTTCATATCAGTGTGTCTGTATTGTACCAAAGGAATATCAAGGAATTGTTGGGGTTGGAAGGGGCCTCTAGTGAGCATCTGGTCCAGTCCCCTGCCCAGGCAGGGTCACCCCTGAGCAGGTGACCCAGGTGGGTTTTGAGTATCTTGTGAGAAGGGGCTCCACAATCCCTCGGGGCATCCAGCTCCAGTCTCTGTCACCCTCAAAGAAACTTTTCATCATATTCATATGGAACACCCCGTTTTCCCCTTTGTGCCCCTTTGCCCCTTATCCTGTGGCTGGGCACCACTGGGAAGTGTTTGGCCCCATCATCTTTAGATATTTGTGCGCATTGATAAGGTCTCCTCTTAGCCTTCTCCAGTTTAACAGGCACAACTCCGTCAGTGTCTCCTCATCAGAGATGTGTCAGCCACATCTCCATCTTTGCAGCCCTCAATATCTCTGATTTCCCCTTGAAAGATGTAGAACAGTGAACTTTTAAGACTTGTTTTCCAAAAATCAATATTCAGAAAGGCTACAGAGCCACTTATGACATTTTCACCTAAACAAAACTGAATGTACTCTCCTTGGGGCAAAGCAGTGTCAGCCCAGCCCAGTGCTGAAAGCGCAGAGAGCAGCTAAAACTCAGCACCTGGAAAACCTTTTGTAATGTTCTCTGGGCTCATAACCTGATAAGTGATTAATTAATGTCTCTAGAGAACATTAAAGGAAATAAGGTTTTGCAGGTGTGCCCCGAAGGGCTGTATAACCACACTGCCTGGGGGATTTGGGGGTTTTCTTTAAGGGGAAAGGGTGGTCCCTGGAGTCCCTCTAGTTTGCACAGCAGCCTAACTTGCAGCACACAACGAAACAGGAAAGCATTGAAAGCTGAATTCCAATCAAATTACCAAGGAGTTCACTTCTGGAGTTGGGATATTTAGGAGTATTTCAGTGTTAAAGGTTAATGCTGCTTAAGGTTCTGCTGCAGTGATGTGAATGAAGGGTCAAACACGTTTGGTCTGAGTGATGCTTTCAAGCTCAATAAATATGTTGGTTGGAGACCTCCTGATTATTGTTAAGCCCCAAAGTGCAGCTTTTTAAAGGGTTTACATCTAAACTGACACCTCAGCATTGATCAGAGCTGATCGACCAACGCTGTGATGGACTTGGAGGAAAATGTGAATAAATAAAGGAAATACATTGCTGCTTCCCTCTCCAGTGGGAGTGCTGAGCTCCAGGCATCCACGTGAGGAGCTCGCTGGGCTGGGGCCATGAATCTGAGTCTCAGAGTGCCCTGGGACTGGCTGAGGGTCACATTTCTGCTGATACACAGAGGCAAATTGGAAGGCAATACAGCAGTAGTCTGGAGCCCAAAGGGTTTATTTTTGCTTCTGAGAAGGAGATTGCCAAAGCCTGCTCTGTGGGGAAATTTAATAAAAAAATAAAAAAAAAAAAAAAAAAAAAAGAGGTTTTATAAACAGAGAGTTTGGTTACAGTGAAATAAATAGAAGTTGTGAGTTTGGTGCTTTGATCTTCAGCAGTAGCACAGCTATACCTGGTTAAGTGTATGGGGTAAACAGGTGATTTCACAGATATTTGCACTGATGGCCACTTGTGAAGGAAGGATGGGAAAACTGAGAGCTGCAGCATGGAGCAGATAGAGGGTTAAATCAGACATAAGACTAGAAAATGCTTAGTATTTATCAAATGCTTTCCACTGACTGCTGGTTGGAATGACTTCATTTGAAATGTAAGAGAACTCTTAAGTCTCTCTGAAGATATACGAAGTTAAATGCTTTAAATGAAATAGTACGTGTGCTATCAATTTAGCCTCATTAAGTATTAAGAACTACAATTTCAAACATTGGACTTCTGATTTGTTCATGATGAAAAAATATCCAGGCATTGGTTTGAATTTGTTCATCAGAAGCCAAGTAATGAATGCTTCTGGTAGACATTAGTAAGGAAATTAGAGAATGCAGATTATGAGATCAAAAGCCTTGCAACCGAACCTACAAATTGACACCTGAATTTTGAAATATAGAAATGTGGATCAATAACTGTCCATGTGACTCAATGAGATGAAGATCCACCTCATGTCCTTCTGTTGATTTATTTCAGCGGAGGAGAAACCACATTACTGATCTTTGTTTGCAGAAGAACTTCTTGTAGCTCTTGGACACTCTCTCAGAGCATTTTCCAGCTCTGTTTCCAGCCCTGCCCATGCCTGCATTGTTCCAACCCTGACCTTCTCTGGCCGCCTGCCCTCTTCTCTTGAACCCTTTCCTTCCCTGGAACCAATTTCTTTCAAACACCTTTTCTCAGTAACCTCTGAACTCCCACTTTTGTCTCAGTCTTGTTTATCTTTTCTCCAGCAGATAATTCGTATTTCTTTGTGGTTTCTAAAAGAATTCATAAAATTACAGAAGTGTAGCTCTGTTTAATAGCTGGTACCATTTGCACTGTTACTGCCCCACTTGCCACAGAGTTTTTTTCTCTTTCTGGCTCTGGAAGCTGGGTTTGGGTTGGGTTTGTTTTAAAGTTGGGTTTGCTTTTTAATTAAAATCAGACCTTATGTAAAAGCTCATTCATATGCATAAGTGTTTCACAATCAAATCATAAGTGTTGCTGCTTAACAAATAAGGGGGGAAAATTAGATTATAAGGTTTACTTTTAGGTGTTTCCATATGGATCGTGCCTGACAATGTAGTCATGGGAAATTCTGGGCTCATTTAGAGGCTTTGTACTTCTGCTTAGTCTCAAAGTTTAGAAGTTTAGGATGTTGGATGGTAAAGGAAGGTCAATAATAAAATTGCAGAGGGAAGAATTAAAAAAAAAAAAAAAAAGGCATAGAAACTCCATTCAAAGGTGTCTGTAAACTAACCCAGCATCCCAGACTTGTTTCGTGCTGCTGTGCCCACAAACTCTGCTCAGGGCCGGTGCAGAACTGTACGGAAAGGCAGCACCTCGAGGAAAACACCACCACAGACAGTTAGGGACACAATTTGTTGTTCTCCTTGTGTTCAGTAGACAGCAGGGCAGTGATGATGGCAGCAGGGACAGTTCATCCGACACACCAGAAGAGTTTTGGCATTCTCTGACCTGAGCTCTAAGTCCTCCCATAAAAGCACTCGGCTCCTTTTCCATTGAATGGTTTTTCGCTGCTGCTGTCAGGAAAACACTGAGTGATTTTGTGGTAGGTTCCGTGGCCTGTTTGGATTGCAAATCTTAGGGAGATGTGCAAGCTGTGGAAGCAGCCCTCCCTCCCCATGGCACTGCCAGATCTGCTCTGATCCTGCCAGGACAGCTGGAACTCCATCCCAAACAGCAACAGATCATTGCTGTTCTTAAACGCCCTCGCTGGGTGCTCTCACAGCCCCAGGGGCTGGGAACATCATGGGTTTCTCCTGCTGCTCTGGGAGGCAGAAGTGGGCAGGCAGCAGGGATGGAATGCACAGACAGGGAGTGCAGGAGCTGGGTGCAGCTGGAATTGCATTAGCATTTGTCACCTCGCTGAGTTCAGACCCTTCCCTCCTTGTGTTTTGGTTTCTGACGAGGAAAGTGCCACGATCCTGGTTCACCTTGCAGCATTCCACTTCTAATCCCTCTGCTGACTGTGCTTCAGCAGAGGTTTTACTACTGCATTTCAGCTTTTTCCTCCTCTGGATGCAGCCTGCTATCTTCTCCTACCAGATGTGGTGGGTGCTTTAAGGTGTTTTTTCCTTTCTGACAGATTTTGGCAGCTTGTGGGGAACTCACTGTGAGTGTGAGGAGGATTCCACGGGGCCTGGCAGTAACTGGCACAGCAGAAGGCAGGTCATGCCACCCCACTGAAAGGGAAGCTGGGTTTGTTTGTGGGATGAGAATTATGGTGCCCTCAGCACTCAGAAACCAAGGAAATGTCACACTCCTGTTTTCCTCACAGGTACATGTTCTGAGGGCTGTGCCAGCCCTCAAAGCAGATGATGGGAGAACTTTTTAAGGGTCAGATGTGCAACCCTCATCCCTTACAGCTGAGAGTCTGGTTCATTTTCCATGTGCTTCTTCTTCCTACAGTACTTGAGACTGAAAAGGACCTTTGCTCCCATTTTTCAGTGCAGAGGCAGGAAATGCCAGAGCCAAATTCAGTGAGGATGCCTGTGGACAGAGGATAATGTGGAGGTCTAGTCTCCCAAGTTTTATTTGACTATCTGACAGCAACCACATCACCAAGTAGGACTGACAGCAGGACACTGAACCCGGCCCTTTTAAAAATGCATCAGGTTCATCTTGAAAGTCATTGTCAGTCTTGAGTTGACTGTAATTATCCATAGAAACTCATATTTTGTGTCCTATATGTCCAACAGAATGCATTTTCATGATAAGAAATTGAAATAAAACCGATTTCTTGATATGTAAAAAGATTCCAATTGACTTCTGGTTAAGTTTGTCAGAGAAAGAATTTACTCAACTCTGCTTGTTCAGGATACAAATGCTTTATTAACCAGAGCTCACTTACATTATTCCTTGTGAGACCACTGAAGAATAAAAAGTATTTTCTTTGTGCTGCATACATGAAATATTCAGTTAAATCTGGGAAACTTCACTGGCTTTTAATTATCTTCCTGACTTGTCAGAGCAGAAGGTGTGCCAAGGATAGAGGACTTGGTATTTTAGCCTGTGTTCTTTCTGTCTCCTTCTTTTTTTTTTTGGCTTGGAAAACAATGGAAAAAGGGTGAGGTTGAAGGACCATAAAGCAATTAAGAACTTTATGTGTCATTTTTGATGGAGTCAGTTGCCAGGTTTCACTCACAGACTGGGCCTTGGTGAAATCAGGGAAAGGCTTTGCTCATGTCTGACACTGAAACCCAACACGGGTCCTTTCAAATGCATGGAATTCTGTATCTGTTGTGTATGAAGACTGCATTACACAGCAGATGCCTGGTTAAAGCAAAATTAGGGACAGAAGGTGAAAAAAAAAATCATTATTACTTCTCATTGTTTCCCTCCTGTTCTTCCCCAGAGCACACTTTGCACTTTGCATTTGAAGGTGCAGTTCTAGGGCTTGATGTTTCTGAATGCTTACCTGCACAATGGTTAATCCCTGGGGTCAGGATAACCCATCTGCTGCTTTCATTCCAGGCAGAAATTCCAGGTGCTTCCTGGAGCCTCCAGCCCCATCCTGCCCTCTGCATCCCTCACGTGTGTTCCACTCCTGCTGCACCAGCCACCTCCCAGCTCTTTGTTCTACTCCTCACAGAAATTACTCTGTTATTTTCTGCTCAGTCTTATGAGCAGAAATCTCAGATAAAATCCTCTGTATGAATTACAGGTCACTGAAGCAAATTTGAGATGCTGAGACTCCTTCGGGTAATTTAATTTTTAGGGGCCAAATTTGCAAAAGTCAGACCTGCCATCTATAACTGAGGCCTTGACTTTGAATCAACCATGTTTAGTGGAACAGCAGATGACAAATTTAGAGCATTTTATGGAAGTGTTGAGATGTGAACATGATGGATTCACCCACAGCAAATGGAAGGTAGACACTCTGTTTCTGTGGTGACATTTCTAAAGAGGCAATTCCACGCCACAAAACGAAATGGTGCTTTTTTTTAGTGATGAGCTATGTCAGGGTGTACAACCAAACAGTTCCCTTCTCTGTTCAGGTCCCACACTTGGAAGAGTTGTGAACATTTGAAGAGAAACATTGATGTCATCCCCCTATTTTCTCCTTTGCACCTGTAGCTGTTACAGCTGTTTAATTTTTTTTTTTTTTTGTTATGCACTTGAAAAAAGAGGAAACATCATCACTTTTCTTGTCATATTTTTTCCCTTTTTTTTTTCTGTTGCTTTATGCAAAACCTTTTTGATTTAGCAGTACTTGTCTGTGCACTTTCATGTTTTTTCTTTGGAATCACTCCCTGCAGTATGAATAAATGTTATTTGTGTCAGCAGCTAATCTCACTCCAAAGCCCATATTGTTATTAATATGTTTATTCAATACTGTTTGTTCCAGCCCCAACTTACGCATTGCCATGTTCTTTATTCCTGAGTGCCCAGTGCCCATCAATCCTCGTCCTCTGCTGGGATTAGAGGGATGAGGGATTACCCGTGCAGAACATCTGTCACTGCTGCTGCTGGAGGAGCTGCAGGGCTGGGGAGGGACCAGGCAGAGCCCGGGTTAGAGCTCAGCCAGAGCTCAGCTGCATCTCCTGGGCCTGTTCACACAGCCAGGGCTGCTGGACATGGTCTCACTCCTCTTCCATGTGGGAACTCCTCAGCAGTGTCTGTGTCCAGCACTGCTGCACTCAGGGATTAGCCTTCCCAGGTTAAACAGGTAAAAATGCACAAAAAGGGGTGTTCATTTCAGAGTAAATGGTGGTGGTTAAATGAAAAAGTAGCTTTGAATAATTATGTTAATTTATTTCTAGGTTTAGGAAAGCATTTAATCCCTGGAGAAGGTTTGCTTCGTGTCCCAGGGTGGGATTTTGTGACATCTGGATGCAGCTGCAAAGAACACAAGTGGCATTCCTGAGAGATCAGCATGGACTGCTGCAGAGCTCCGTTGCAGAGCCTGCATGGATCTGGCTGTAGCCAGGACCATTTCTGTCCTCGTAGTTTGTGGGAGAAGAAATGGTAACTCTCCTAATTACAAACCTTCATCTAAACTTCCACGTAAGAAGCCTAAGCCTAAAGTCCCAATAGCAGTTCCACAAAGAGTGAAAAATGGGTGAGATGTTTTTTTCCTGATCTTTCTCAGGCCTTGGAGCATTGACCGAGGGGATCAACTCATGACATCAGAATTATCCCCACATTACAACATTTACTTCTTCTGTGGTAGAAATAACTTTTCTTCTAGAGATTTCTGCAATTTGTCTAAAAGCTTCTTTACGAACGTTTGTATGAAGCTGTAATTTTACTTCCAAATCTCATGTATGAATCAACACAAACCTAATTTGGAATTAGACACAGAAATTTCATATCATACCATTGGTATTATTTTATAAATCTGTTCTCTTGGTTTTGGCCTTGCTGTCGCTGAAGCCAAAGCAATTTACACGGGTCACGTGTGCCATAATTTAGCTTATTAAATATTCCATGTCCGAACCTGGTTAGTTAGGTATTACTAAAGTAATGAGCTGCTTTATTTCTACAGTTACTCACTCCTAATGCTTGAACTCCAGGTGTCTCAGTGTGGACACTTGAAGTTGAAGAGTTTTCTGAACGTCTGTTTTGAATATTTGTTTGGTTTATGAGCACCATGAAGCCTACTTGAGGCAGTAAATAATCACATATACGTCCTCTAAATGAGAATATAAATCTGACAAAAATAGAATCTTAAACAGAACATTTTTCCCTGGGGAGCCTTTAGTCCCTTTCCTGTGCCAAGCCATCCTTGTGCCTACACAGGTTCGTGTTTTACAGGAAAACAGCTGAAACAGTCATTCCTTAGGTTTCTTCCCTTTCGATTCCTCCTGCTTGTCACAGGCAAAGCTGTTATTTCAAACTTTTTGATTGGTGCATAATTAAGGAGGTATGTGGGACAATAGCTTCTTATTTTAAAAAGCCATAAAGATTTAATGAGAACATGGCTTTAGGGCCTTCCTCAGTGAGAAAGGGGAAAAAAAGAGAAGAAAAAAGAGGAAGGCGCATGTATTGCTGGTTCTTAGAGAACCCTGCTGCAGCACAATGGAATGCCTCCAGACAGACGTAGTAATGAAATGCTGAGAGCTTTTGAAGAGGCAGCTAACAATGGGAAGAGAAAAGGACTTAAACCATAAGATGAAATGAGCGCTCTGCAAGGAAAATGATCCAGGCAAAGGGAGGCTGGCACTGGCTCCTGGTGGACTATGATGTACTTCATCTGCCTTTGCTGTGGTTTGTGTCATCACAACTTCATACTAGAAACACACCTCTGGTTTCTTGGGCCTTTTGTTTTCTGCCTATTTCCAATTTGTCCCTTCCAATGTAATTTCTGTTCTAATTTTCACTCTGGAAGTGTTTTCCTTTCTTTGCTGCTTGGTTCCAGAAGCACTGTTCTCATATCCCTGTTCTGTAGCCCTTTTAATCTCTCTGAGAGCAAACTGATGCATCGTCTGAGACTTCTGTCTGTGATCCTCATCAGACAGACCGCAAGAATAATTCAGGGGAACAGAGGGATGTGCACCTTGCAAAACCAAAAGCTTTTGCAAAATTTCACTAAAGACAAAGGGTTCCAAGTTTGAGCAATGCTGACTTTTGAGATTCATTGGTCAAAGGAATGCAAATTTGGAGGTCTATCCTTTAGCTGGCCCCTGGCAGCATAAAGTGCCCTTTCTTTAATGCTGTGCTCTAATGTAGAAAATTCCTTTCTTACAATGTTGCCTGCAGTGGGAGTCATCATCACAGGGAAACAGTGGTGTGTGCTGCGAAGATGTAGAAAGAGGAAGTGATATTTATAGAGCGGATGCTGAATGAACTGCACGCATTAAACAAAAGACAGGATATACTTCAAACAACATCACATGCTGCTGTTATATTCATTTATGTTTAACCACTGTAAAGTACATCCTGAAAGGTGCTGTGAATGGTCAGTCCAGAGTGGTAGTGAACTCCCTGACTTTTGGGACAGCCAATGGGAAATCAAGCAAGGCTTTACCCACCCCTGAACAGAGCAAAGGTACCACACAACTACTGTGTGAATCCTAGAATGGCCTGGGCTGGAGGGACCTCAAAGCCCATCCAATGCCACCCAAGGACACCTCCCACTGTCCCAGGCTGCTCCAANAGAATAATGAACAGAAGGGAGCCAAAAGCTTAGAATAAATGTGGAGCCTAAACAGAAACCAGTGGTGTCACCTTTAGCTCCAAGGCAGACAATAAGGAGAAAACCACAACAGCTCTGCCCCTTCCCAGCCAGGCAGGGACACTCTGCAGGGCGGGGCTGCGCCTTGGGCTCCTCTCCTGCTGTTCTCTGTGTGTGCACAGGACTGGGTGAAACGGTCTAAAGAGAGATGCCTCAGTCTAGGTCTGTCTGATGAAACCCTTTTCTGGCCCTCTGAAAAACGTGAATTGGGCAAAGGTGATCCAGCGCGGCTGTTATCAGTGCAACCTTTCTGTCCATTATCCTTGCTGCTTATGGAGCTCAGTTTTAAGGTCCCCACTTTGCAGCATAGGAAACAATTAACTCTCTGTTCCCAATAATTACTGTAAAAACATCCTCTCCATATGGTCTGCCAGCTATCATGTGAAGTAGCTGACTGGATGCATTTCCACACCTTCTTCTACAAAGATTGTTCCCAAAATGGATTAATATCCTTTCCAAAAAGCGGATCACATTAGTCCTGTTGGAATATGTGTAGCCATAGGAGGCTCCAAAGCTTTTTAGAGACTATTTTTAGAGCTTTTAACATTTTATGCTAAAGTATAGAGAAGTCATTTCTGTTCGATACATATACAAATGATCTGTATTTTCAGAAGCCTTTCTTGTGCTTCAAAAACTGTAATTTCTTTTGTGTGCCTGTATTCAGCATGTTTTCTGTTGGTGGCCAGAGCAGTTAAGACAGGGTTTTAACATTTATTAATATGCTTTTTCTGTTGTTCTTTAAAGATTCTGACTATTGTGCTAATGAGAGGTTAGCATCTCAGTTTTATTTGGGACCTTGACCATGTAGATGAACAGATGGATTCACTCACATCCATGTTCATATGGAATAGACATCCCATTATTTATCCTTGGTTTCCTGCAGCAGATTGTGCAATGTAAAGCCATTGTAAAAGTCATCTTGTAGTGCCTGGCCCCAGTTTTACGGTCATCCTCAGCCTCTAGAAACCCAAACAAAATGAGTGTTTTGACATGCCAAGCTCTAAAGCTCTCTAGGAGTCTGGAAACAGACTGTGACTGAATATGTGGAAGGTTGGAATGTAACTTGGGATAAAGCAGAAGGGATTTAACCTGTGTAGTAAAAATAAAAACAATTGCAGTTTTCCAGCCAAGGAAACTTTGTGCTGAGAGAGAGCTGAATTTGACCATTTTATTTTATTCTGCTTTTTCACAGGGCTGCAGCTGGGGCACTCCGTGGGATGGTGCTGCCAGGGTTTGTCAGCAGGGAGGGAGCCCTGAGGTGGCTGTGGTTGCTGCCGGGGTGTTTGGGAACACCCTGGGAGTGCTCTGGGAGCGGCTTTGCTCTCTGCTGCCCTGTTCAGTTTGCAGAGGACATTTTAGCAGCCTGCCTTAAAAAGGGGCAAGAGCAGAGAAGGTTCCTGTGCTGTTGGGCCCTTCCCAGCCAGACATGCAGGGCTGCTCCGCAGGAAGAGCTTGTGGTTTACAGCATGGGCAGACTCTCTGTGTCCCCCTGCCCTCCTCCTCCTCTGCTCCCACCTTTGGTTCTGCTCCCTTGTTATCCTCCACGTGCACATATGCTCGTGTGGCAGTTTCTGGTTTTCTTTGAAGCCTAAAAATGTGGTCATGGGTTCTCGTAGGAGAGATCAGTGTTTCATTTGTCCCAATCTCTGTGGTGTTGAATCAGTGCAGAACTACCGTAGGAATTGGTTGTCTTTAAAGTGTAGATATCCCTTGAGATATTGAGATCCCTGAGTGTTAAAAAGGGCAAACTTGCGATTCAAGGGTTCACTGCCTGCAGTTAAAGTCAAGGGGTGCTTTCCATTGATAACAGGGGTTCGTGGCTGTCAGATTTACCCCAAAATTTTAGCAGCACAGACTTAAAATTTCGATGGTTGGTGCTAAACACTGTCCTGACAGGCACAATGGAAGGCTCCAGAATAATGGTCTGCAGAGTAAGGTTTAAACAGGGGGCAATAAATAAGATTTAGGCCGTGCGCTGAGCAGTGATGAGAAAACAAAATATCAAGTGGCCGTTCATTAAGCACTGCCTGCTGCACTGGGGCAGGGAAAATATGGTGAAGTAGCACAACTGTAAAGTTTATGCTTAATGTGTGCACAGATGCAATGGACAGGTATTCAGGTTGCAGGGTGATGTTGATGGCACTTCCTAACTTCTCAGTTTTGCTGTTCCAGCCTCGCTGGTGAGCTCTGTGTGTGTTATATTTATGTGTGTGCTACTTTGTCCTCTGGTCAATTGTAATGAAACTAACTGTGTCATCGACTCTTGCAAATGCTTTTCAGTTACTGCTAGCGTTTCTGCATACCTTTAAATTAGAAATAGCCAACTTAGTGGATTTCCGGTGTAAGCCTTTTATGTGACCGTTCTAGCAACAAGTGTATGCAAAGCCATTAGAATGAATGGCATGATTGCAAACTGATTATTGCACGAGAGAGGACAGAATTGGTATTTAACATAATATTGTTTCCCTTCATGTTTTGAAAACCTTAGTTCTTGGGAATACAGTAGAACTTTAATTTAAGCTTAATTGTTGAAATTTAGTGTTGTGCTGAAGTGTCAATTTTCATTTCACAGCAGAACTGAAGCTTTACAAACACCATTGGAGTTCTTGCCAACTTCATTGGAGAAACTGCTGAAACATGCACAAACAAGCTAAGAGGTGAAAACCTCTGTTTAACCTGATATATAGATCACGCAGAGGCAAAGTGGGTGACCCAGCAAAGATCAGTGTTTGGGATGCCTGTTGCTGCGACAGCAAAGGCCACACATCTCACTGGAGGCAACTGAAGGGACCCAAGCTCTGCTGAAGGAATCATTCCTCAAGTGGATCTGGGATGTGGAGGACACTCAGGGAAAGTTTTAGCGTTTCCACATGTGTTTAAAGTCCCATGTGAATTGTCAAGATAGATTGTCATAATCACTGTTGTTGAGAGCTGCTGCATCAACCATCAAAAACAGTAATAATAACAAAACTTTCCATGAGAAAGATGGGGTTCATATCAAGAGCTTGTACTGCCAGAGTGGTATCACTCCTGTGTCATAAATCTGATACTGTTAACAAAGACGGTCTCAGACTCCAGAGGCAGCTGCGTCGTGGCCCTTGGAGCAAAAGCCGTGGTACAAACTCCAGCTCAGTCTCTGCTGTGCCACTGAACTGCTGCCAGCACAAGGCTCTGGCCCACAGCCAGCTCTGGTGCTCTCCTTATTCTCTTAGGGACTTCGATTCCTCACAGTGTGTGGTGTGTTCTGTAAAACCCCATCTAGGAGATGAGGTGTGATCTTGAACCCCTGGGTCCTGATGGTACAGACAGGGAGCAAAGTGGGAAAGAGCAGATGCAGCCTAAAAGCTGAAACCCAAGAGCCTGTGCAGCAGAATTGGGAATGAATCCACAGTAAAAGCGAGGGATGAGGTTTTCCTCTCCAAAAACGGATCCTGTACCTGATGTCCAAGTCCAGCCCTGCATTAACTCTCCTTAGCACCCACAGCAGTTCATTTTGTGCTGTTCTGCCTCTCTGCTCCCCTCTGGCTCCAGGGGCTGGCTGAGCCAGCTAGATTTTCTCCATTACCCCCTCCAGCAGCATTCCAGACTCTTCCTTTGAGAATTACCTCTTGGTAGCAGGAGCTTGCAGTCATGCCTCTGTTTCTCTTTTATTGTACATCCTTTCTTCTCTCCCCCTGTAACTTCTGCAGGTCCAGGTGCTGCATCCTGTGTGTGCAGCCTCCTCGGGGTTGTAAATCCCTTCCAGCCACAAAATTCACAGCTGACACAGGCAGGTTGTCATGTCCCAGCACAGTGTAGTCCTCACTGCTACCTCTGTCCTGAGGCCTGGTTTGGAAGAGGAGTAGCCCCTGGCTAGAGTTGGTCCTGCATTTCAGGCAGCACCAGACTTTTGGAGTAGGGCTCTTCCTTGCCCTTCCATGCCCCTGCTGTGCTGTTTGACATGAGGGCTGACTCTGACATCAGAGAGATGCAAAAGACAGGACAGGAGGTGGTGAAAACACAGTGGAAGGTCTGTGTGAAATGTGGGAGAGGCACAAGGGCAGGATGGCACTGGGCGAGGCAGAGGAGCACTGAGGACAGGAGCAGTGAGGCTCTGGAATATCTGTGTGTGCATGAGGTGTGTGAACTGGAGAGGCTCTTTGTCATTCCAAAAGCAAAGAGGGCTGGGGAAAAAATCAACTGTACATGGCCTGTTGAGCAGAAGAGAGTGTGAATGTCATGCCTTTGGTAGGCAGGAGGAAAGAAAGCAACATTTGAAGGTGGGAAGGAAAATGGCAAAAAAAATATGGGCAGTCAGGATAGTGTGTATTGGAGAACACAGGGTTAAAGAAATATAAAGAAAGTAGGAAACAGTCCAGAAATTCATAGTTGACATTGCCTCATTTTTTCAATGTATAATTGGAACCTTTTTCAGAGGGAAGGAGGAGAAATTGAGTGGGGAAATGCTGTGTATCATGACACCTCCTATTCTGATTTTAATTATCCTATAGAGAGGCAAGTCATCTCTTCACAGATGGGCCTCTTTCCTCACTCCCTAAAGTGGCTTAACCCTAACCTGTCTGAGGGGCCTGGTAATTATAAGTTTTACAGGTTGAAATGTTGCTGGAAATTACCAGCACATTTAGATGTGGAAGGATGTAGATATTTTAACAACCAAATTTTTGTATTCCATTTTCTTTGTTCTGAGCCTGAAGCATGTGGTTTAGAGTGAGAATGAAAATCATGGTGAAGATCTTGCTGTAGCTCTGTATATCCAATTTAAAACAAGATCAGTGTGAAAATGGGGTCATCATCTTCCAGATTGCAACAAATGGGGTTCAATGTAAGATTATTCAATCTTACATTTATAGAAACAAGAATTAAAAATGCAGCCTGGTCTAAGGCAGAAAAATAAAACTTAACAGGAGTGTTAGAATGAACACAATAATTCAAAAAATCATAGAACACTTGAAAAATCTGCTATTCAAGTGCCTTTGTTTCTTAGAGAAAATGTTCTCCTGGCCCAATTGATTGGAGTTGAGTATCACGATGTTAGAGTGACTATCTTGCACTGGCTGTCTTTGGGAAGAGATTTGTTTCTGCGAGAAGGAGTGACTGTGCCAGGAGTTATCGTGCTGGTATTCAGCTAAATACTCAGAGCAGCACAAAAATGACTTTGAAGGCCTCTTATTTCAGTCCAGATGAATTTTTTATTATTATTTTTTCCCCAGTACTCTTAAGGTTTTGCTTTTAAAGAATTATACCCTTTGCTCCTCTGAGTGTTCCCACACAAGGGTCTCCCCTCATGTTTTCTTCTAGCTGGGTGTCAGCTGAACAAAGCAGTCAGTACTTGCTAATTTTAAACCCAAGGGGCTCCTCTTTCTGTATATTTCTTGATTACATGGGTCATTAAATAGGGGGCAGAAATGCAGCAAATAGTATGAAAGGATTGTACACAGTGAAATAAACCCCAGCTCCAGCCTGACCCACATCGCTCGCCCAGGCTGCTGAAGGTGAGGAGGAGCAAATACGCCCTACCCAAGAGTTTGGTACCTTCTTATTAAAATCATTGTCAGATTTCTTAACAGCCTTCCTGGAACAGGAATTCCAAGACAGCTGCATGCCTGGAGACTGAAGGTTTGATGTATGGAGGCTTCTAGTTCCCACAGGCTCTACAGATCCTGGAGAATGAGTCCCTAACACACACAAACCCCACCTTCTCCCCAAAGCACAGTCCTGCCCTTTACTCAGTATTTCAAGAGCTCCTTTCCTCAGCACAGAAAAAACCCACAAAAGGAGCCACCAGTGCCCCTATTGATATATTTTGTTTTAATGATTAGTTCATTTTTTTTCTGCTAGTTTTTATTCTGAGAGTTTTGAGAGGTCAGATGAGTGCTTGGTCTGTTCTGCTGTGGAATTTTCTGCCATCTCCCCATGCTTGGAGAAATATAAAATTCAACAGTAGCAGAGTTTTTGCTGAAACAGGTTTCTTTCTGCCAGTCCCCAAACACATGTTCTCTCAGCACTAGAAGGTGGCATCAATATTTCCTGCCACTGTCCCCCCCTGGATTGTGCTGTTGTGGATATTCACAGTGCTCACATTTATTAAATGTGCAGTGAGGAAAGGAGGGACCTGCTCTGTTCTTGATTAATAAAAGAAGCAAGAGACATTCATGAACTGCAGCCCAGAACCAGATTAGATGTTAGCAAAGACACCCAAGTGGCAAGGAGGGGAAGGACTGGAAGAGACTGCCTTCGGCTTGGGCAACATCCAGCACCAGGGATTTTCCGAGGGAATGAGGCAAATCTTTGCCATGGACTACGTGAGTATTGCTGGTCCTGCTCTGGGCAGGAGAGTGGTGTAGCTGACTTATTGAGCCCCTTCCAGCCCTATTCATTAGGATTTTATGCTGCAGAAATGAAGCTGTGTCCAGAGTTTCCCCAAGTACAGATTCTCTGACACTTGGGCTTGCAGGACTGAAAGGGCCACAGATCTTCAATCTTAAAAATTCTTGTGAGAGTGCTCAGAAAATTTCTTTTCTACTGAAATTTGTTACGGTGCTTTTTTAACATATTTAGTTTGAGATGTGTGTGTAAATCTAGTATGGGTGAGCGAGCAAGGCCATAAAACCCAATTATCCAATTGGTCTAGTGTTTGGCTGCTGTGTTTGCATCAAAAAGAATGCCTTATTCATCAACTCTAGTCCTGGTTCTTGCCTTGATCACTGACTCTCTCTGCTCTTTCCCCATACCCAGGAAATTAATGACTCTGTCTTACAGGGCTCTTCTCAGTGTGCAGTTCAGTTATCTAAACTGTTGTTTCCCTGTCCTTCTTTCCCTTTAACTTTTTGACTCCCCTGTCTCTGTGTGGGTTTTGTGTCATTCCAGAGGCCACAGGCAGCCCTGCAAGGTCAGCTCAGTGTTTTTCTTGCCTGCAGTTCTGTGTCCTGTAGCTTAATGGATGTGATAACAATCTGCAAAAAATCTCAAGGCTGTAAACACTGAAGAGGAGCAGGAATGGTTCCAAGGATGTGTGGGAAGCAGTTGACCAAAGGAACATGTATAGTGTGTACTGTGATAAGTATCTTCACAGCTGGAGCTCTGAGAATGGAATACGCTTTCAAAAGGTTTTTCAGACCACTTTAAATAAATGATGGGAAGTGTTCTGCAGTGTCAGCTCTTGATGGTGCTGCGGCTCTCTCAGCACCATCAGAGCTCTATCAGAGCACATATGCTCATTCTTTCCCCCCAGAAAATCAGTTAAAGGGCATGAGAAACCTCCACTGCAGCTGCTACAAATCACAGGGAAAAAATCCTCGGAGTTTTGTTGCTAATTTGAAGATTCAAAGCTGACTTGTGATCTTCATGATAGTTGAATGTCTCTAAAAATTTCAGCTGTCCTGCTTGCCCTATTTGAGGTGTCTGTGGGTCTCAGGCAGCAAATTTTGCTCCCCTACTTGCAGGATCCATTTTTATTTCCACTTCCCAGTATTCCAAACCCAGAAGGTCGTAATGAATTCCATGTATTTTTCTGCTCCTTGCTAGCACTGTTTGCTAATGCAATGTGAAAATGGTAATGGCAGTAATAAATTTGGTACATTTCCTATCTACTGACACAAAACCTCACTGGGTTAGGTGATAAGGAAGGATGTCTTTCTTCTGTGCATCTTTATAGGACTGTGTTGTCTGTGGAGCTCTGAGAAGCTGGGTAGATATGGAGCACATCAAGGTTTGTAGGAAACAGCCCCTTCTGGAATTCAAGGATTAAAGTCTCCGAGCCCACATGGATCTGTGAACCAGCAGATCTCTTTGCCCTGCCTTTCTTCCATTTGGAACTTCCACAGCCACAATTCTCTTACTGTAGGCTCCCTCCTCCAGGCTCTGAGTGGGGCAGGACATCCCCCTGGGCTATTTCCCATCAGGTTGTCATCAGAAACACTGGTTTTCCTTGTCTTCCTGTAGGGATTTGCTCCAGCTGGACCCCTGGGAAATGATATTTATGCATTCCCAGTGGCTTTTTTACTCCACTCCTGTCCAGAACCTGGGTTGCAAATATATCACTGGTGCTCCAGAAGAGAAACTGAGGCTTTTGGTTTTTCCCTCCTCACTTTAAAACTTCACTATTGACTTCCTGTCACTTGCCTTCAGACCTGATTAATACTATGTAAAACTGAAGACTTCACAGCTATTCTTCAAAAGGATTTAAAGTCCCCTGATTTCCCATAGTGAAGTAAGCAATTGCATTATTTCAATGTGAAGGAGAGAAAATTGAGATCAATATCCCCTCGTAAATACAATGCTGCAATTCGTAAAAACAACCATGATATAATTTTTTTGAAGGCCGGGGGACCAAATATGTGGCAGTTCCTGGGTTCTTCCACAGACAAATACTTATGTGTTAAACTTCTCCTGGTAGTTGACTTAGAGGGCTCAAGGAATGTGTCTTCAGGATATGTTCTGAAGAAAATAAATAACTTCGTCTTACAAAATTTGGGGGAAACATTATCCGTTCCCAGCAGTTTGCCTTTTCCACACTCAGTGGCAGCTGAGGATTCAATTCATCCCCAGACCACAAGGAGTGAAGAGGATTAGGACCCTCAATCAGGATGGAAATTCCTGATCCACATCTTGACTGGCCTACAGGTGAGGATTTAAATGGCTGAGAGGTGAAGGCGAGTGAGGAGTGCTTTGAAGGAAGATTTTTTTCTTGCAGGAAACTGGGAGTTTCCTGTGGTGTGATGTTCTGCCACGGTGCTTCACCTCAGAGGAAGGAGCAGCCTGCAGGCAGCCAGGCAGAAAAATGGTGAAAAAATGGGGTTTTTAGAAGTGAAAAGGTTGAGGTGCTTTTGGTTAAATCTTGTGAGAGGAACTGAAACACAGCAGAATGCTCCTGCAGCTGAAGAACAAGACTTTATGTGTGAGCATGTTACTCCAAAGAGAATCTTCAAGTCTGAACTCTGAATCCTAGGAGGGAGGCTGAGTGTTAATATTGATAGGATGAGACCAGTGGAGAGTGTGAGATGCAGAGTAAATGCATCCAGAGCAAGAAAAGAAGCAGAGGAGGTTCACTGTCTCCTCAGATTAAAAGTAAGGATTGCCATGTATTAAACCATGCTCACACTCGGGTTTGCCAGTACTCCTGGTGACCTCAGAATGGATTGCACAAATACATGGATGCAGCTTCTCAAGAGTAATGGATACCCAGATCCCTCTCTGGGTGGCAAGCACATATTCCTGTCATCCAGAAGGACTGTGGTTTCCAGGGTTCCTTATGGTGCTGAGAAATCACTGAAAACTTTTTCATTTCATACGAATCAGTTTGATTTGTGCTTCCAGAGCCAGATGGGGAGGGCAATAAACTCTTTTGGGGGTGGAGGGATTGAAGAGTTGGGTAGGAGTTGGAATTAATTTCAGATGAAGAGATGTTCGCATGCTAAACTCAGTGCTGACTCTAACCATTGGACTAGATTTATTTGGAGAAAAGCTGTGCTAAGGGAGTGGAAAAAAGGTTACACACCTCTCTCTCCCAGGGAGTCTGGGGAACAGGAACACTGGGATTTATGTATCTGCCCTGTGGCTGAGATTAGATAGCCAGCAGCTGTAGCCTGGGGGAAAATGTGCCATCATTTGCATGCAGCAAGGTAATTACATGTTCCTCCATTAAATCTCCCCCTCTGCATGTGGATCTATGGCTTTGTTAGGACAAGTCCAATTACCTTGCTGCTCTCAACATGGCAATGTACTTGGAGTTCCCTCAGTGCAAAATAAGGCTGCCAGTGTGCTTGGTGGTGCTGGTTTGATGTGGATACACTGCAGCAGCTGCAGGACTGGGATGTGTTTCCATGTGCTTCCATGTATAATTCAGGATGTTCATCAGGAGCTGAGCATCCCGGGTATCTGAAGGATACTTTGGGGCCATCCTGGAACTTCCACTGATTGGTTATCAGTGCACAAAGCTTCACTCCAATGAGTGAAATAATTTCACACTCCCAGCCAGTAGAATATTCCGGCTGTTTCTGTAGCAGAGTGGGAGCAATAGGTGCAGAATTGGGACCCTGGATTTTTTATTGGAATTTTAGGCCTTCAGTACAGCTGTGAATATTAATAGTGAGGTGTTACTGGCTCTGCAGAGGGGTTGTTCTCTCTTCAGTCTGAAAGCTGCACTTCTTTCCTGTCTGTTGCCTCTTCTCTGACCTGCCTCTCCTTCCAGGCAAGGAAGTTTCAAACTAAACTGATTTTGCTTATTCTTTCACAAGGTCTTTGTTAAGGTAAAAACAGGATTGATTTTCTGCCTAACAAGTCTTTCAAAGTTCAGTTTTGCCCACAATGTCTCTTCAGTGGGCCTGGGCTGTGCCCTGTAGCCTGTGCTCCTCTGAGAAGGCACTAATTCATTTTTCATGTGTCTCCTGTTACGTAATCCTCAGAGGGAAAAGGAGTTTCTTGTCACCCTGCTGTCCAGTGAGGGCTGCAGTGAAGTGACTGACCACATTTCAGTCACTTATTTCAGCTTCTTTTTAACTCCCATATCTGAGAGATTAAGACTTTGCATTAAACTGCAGGATTTTGCTTTCTCTCCATTTCTTCTTCAATCTCTCCTTGCTGATAAATTATAGATACAGGAGAATGAATAAAGCACTAAATTTGTGTCATGGGACTGAAGTTTCCATCTAATTGGTGGTCCAGCCCAGTGTGAAATCTATTTGGTGGTTTCAGCTTGGTACTTCTGGAACAATATTCCTCCTGTGAAGACATTAACTGTAAAAAAAAATTTTAGTCTGGCAAAGCAATCCTAGTGTCTGCTTCAGAAAGGCCAAATATGAAGTTAATATAGAAGCAGGATTACCTCTACTCCTACAGAAAGTGTCTCCAGGGCAGCCTTCACTGGGCTGCTGCAGGGCAGCCACTCCTGTGCCTGCTCACACCTGCAGGGCTCTGTTTGATAGATAAAGTGTGGCTTTCAGTGCCTGGGCTTTTGAGCGGCATCACAGAATCACAGAATAGTTTGGGTTGGGACCTTAAAACCCATCCAGTGCCCCCCTGCCATGGCAGGGACACCTCCCACTGTCCCAGGCTGCTCCAAGCCCCAGTGTCCAACCTGGCCTTGGGCACTGCCAGGGATCCAGGGGCAGCCACAGCTGCTCTGGGCACCCTGTGCCAGGGCCTGCCCACCCTCCCAGAGAGAAATTCCTGCCTATTGTCCCTCCAGCCCTTGGCAATTGTCTCTCTCCATCTTCCCTGCAGCTCCCTCAGGCCCTGCAAGGCCACACTGAGGTCACCCCAAAGCTTCTCCTCTCCAGGTGAAGAATCCCAGCTGTCCCAGCCTTTCCTCCCAGCAGAGCTGCTCCATCCCTCTGCTCATCCTGGTGCCTCCTCTGGGCTCTCTGCAGCAGCTACAGGGCTGGGGCAGCTCTGCAGGTGGGCTCTCACCTGAGGGGCAGAGGGGCAGAATCCCCTCCCCTGCTGCCCACGCTGGGGCTCAGCCCAGGGCAGGGGGGTTTGGGGTCCCAGCGCACACAGCCAGGGCAGCGCCAGCTCTGCCCCACAGCTCCCCCAGGGCTCTGCCGGGGCTGCTCCAGCTGCTCAGCCCCAGCCTGGATGGATCCTGGGTGTGCCTGACCCAGGTGAACTCTGCTTTGTGATATTACATTAATTTTTATGTATATATTAATAAGTACAATTATGTATGTCTATAGTATATATGCATACATATATTTGTGTGTGTGTATATACATATACATATGCATATATATACACACACATATAAAAGTAAAATACTCCTCTCACAATTACCTCATATGGGGGAAAACACCGCCTGGCTGTGACTCGGAAAGTAAATGTCTAATGTCACATCACTGCAAGAGCTGTCTTTTAATAATGAAAAAGAAATCTACACCTGATAGTAATGTGCTGTTTGCAAACCCTCATAGCCAGAAAGTCCACTGGGTTTGACTTTTTAACCTAAAATATAATTAGTATCTTGAAAATGGAATAGGATCAGGAGTCAGTCACTCAGAGTTGGACATTTCAGCCCAAAATCTGATTGGATTTCTATGGAAAGCATAGTTCTGTACAATCACTTATCTTCCTTCAAATGGGTAATGATAATTTTATGTGAATTGTTTTTGCATGCCAGAGTGACCTCAGAGTCCTAGCTGAGCTTCATTGCCAGAAAAATGCTGAAAGAGGGAACGTTTCAGCACCTGCACATAAGCGCAGAGTCAGTTCAGTGGTTCCTCCTGTACTGAAAAGTGGTGTGTCAGAACTTTCTGAGCTTAGTACTTAGTGCTGTGGTCTGAAATCAGCCCTGGGTTTTGTAATGTGGGATTGGTCTTTGGGGTACTGATTACCAAGATATTCATGGTAGGACTGGTCCCTAAAATGATCCTCTTGTGTCTAAAAATTCTTTTAATTTTGCTTCTCCTCTTTAGAATACTGGGACACATTTCCCAAAGAAGCTGCATCCCTGAAAGTATTGAAGGCCATGGTGGAATGAGATGAGCTTTAAGGTGCCTTCCAATCCAAGCTGTTCTGGGATTCTTTGATAAACCCAAGAGCAGCTGGTGGAATCTGGCAGTAAAAAAGTTCTGTTTGCATTGGGAGTGTTAAGAGTGTTTTGAGTGGACTGGTTTCTTCCTCCAGGCTTCCACTGACCAAGCTTAGGACAGGAAATTCCTGAGGTTCATCCACTTGTTCAGGCACCTGAAGGCATTTGCATGAAGCCAGTTAAAGCTAGTGGCAGGTGAGAGACAAAGATTTGCAATTGTCCTCTTGTGTATAGATAACGAACTGCACAAGAGATTACAGAATATATCAGACTTAAGAATTAAGGGTTACACCCCAGTCTTTGCTGTGTCTTCAAAAAGACTGATAACAAAATTGACTCTTCCACCATTCCCTGTAAAACTCTGTTGTGCTGCAGAAGAAAAAAAAAAAAAAAAACGAAGGGTGCCAAGCTCGATGGAAACTTTCTATTGGCTTCAGAGTGTTGAGGCAGCTGCTAAACAAAGTCTCACCATAAACACACAGTGTTTGTGTTTCTTCTTGTGGGGAGAAGATGGGAAAGGCAAGATGGGTACTAGAGCTGTGCATTGGTGCTCGTGGAAAAGCGAAGCCCAGTGAGAAGCTTTTAGGAGAAAGGAAGCAGCAACAGGGCCTGATGAAAGAGCTTCAAAACAAGGGAGAGAACTGGCGATGCTTTGCATCTTCCAGCAGTACCAGGATGTGTCTCTAGACAGAAAATTCCTGCAGGAGGCGGTGCTGGCAGGGATAGGGCAGGTGCAGGTCCCTCCTGCAGAGCCTGATGGAGCAGGACAGGGCGGAGCCGTGGCTCTGCCTCAGCAGAGCTCTGGGGTTTCAAAGGCAGTCTGCTCTAAAAGCTGATGCTCTTCTTGGGAAGCCCTGTTTATCCCAGAGAAATTCCTTTAGTAACAAAGCGGAGCATTAACAAATAGCAACTAAAATTTCTGTTCAAAATGTTGGCTGTGGGAAATAAAAATTTGTCTTCTTGGGTAGCTTGTGTTCCTGTGTCCAGGACACCCATTTCTGCAGGCTCCTGCTCATCCACTGGCTCCTCTCTTGAAGGAAATAAATAATATCAACCTTTGGAAATATGTGGCTCAATAGTTTATCTTGGCTTCAGAACTTTCCAAAGCTCATGACTGTGTCTGGGAGGATTGTTTCAGATATATCCAAGTCAATAAGAACTTATGTGAGCTAAAATAACCAATTTAAGAGTGCAGGACTCAGTCATCTTGTTGACAAGCTTCCTTCACGCTAGATGTTCTCTATTATTGATGACATTTCCAGCAGATCCCAGAACAATGCTAGGTGAGTTCTAAAATTAATATCCATTTCCATGGTTCCTTAGTTTGACTAGGTCTGGATAATAAATGGAGCTAGAAAATCCAAAAAAGAAAAGAAATCCCTGCATTTTCTCCCAGATCCAATCCCAAAATTGCAAGTGGGTTGTTTTGGTTATTTTTTGTTTTGTTTGGGGTTTTTGTTGGTGTTGTTTGTTTGTTTGTTTGTTTTTGAAGATAATTTGAACTTTGACTAAGGAATCTTTATGGAAGTTCTTAAAACAGCCTTCTCATTTTTCTTTTCACTTTCATAAGCCTACCGAGTCCCAGTCAGAGTGGTAATTAAAATGCTGAAATGCAATGAAATAATGTCTGTGAAGTGTTTCTAAGCAGAAGCAGAGCTCTCTTGCAGTTCTGCAGACCCAGAGGATTTTGCTGTTTCTGATAAGCCTAGATAAGCTCCTGGACTTCTGAATGCCTGAACTGCAACTCTGAGCTTGATGGAGTTCACTTATCATCAGTGAATTTTGTATTTAATTTAATATTGTTTTATCAGTTGTCTTTGTATAACTTTTCTTCCTCCTCTCCCCTTCAACTCCCCTCAAAATCCTACCTGACAGTTTAAACCCAAATCCCACTTAAATATTAGCAACCTTAATGAAGTAATTATAGGTCGATACATTTTTATTTACAATCTACAGGCCCTGGTAGAGATTGACAACCATACTGAGCAGAAAATGTGTTTAAATCACTCACAAATTAAGTATCTTTAGAATTTTGGAGCAAATAGCTTCAACCTTTGAATATTTAGTTGCTAAATAAGTAGTTCAATTGGAACAAATATAGGTTTTACATATATATTTGTACTCTCACAACACTAATTTCTCTTACTTATTAAATACAATCTTTTAATTAGACCAAGACCTCCAAGTATCAGGAACATTACTGGTTATTTTATAATAACCAAGATACTTGGTTATAATGATTTCCAAAGCATAATATCTGTGATGTTTTTATTGTGATTTGGGATAATTCCTTATAATGGTAAAAGTATGTTTTTTAAGAGAGCAATATATGCTTGCTAGTCTGTATTGAACAATGCTTGTCACTTTGGACTTCCAAATGTTTAAAGGTAATTATATGTATCTTGAGCTGTAGTGAAAAAACACACAATTACAAGTTTGCTTCAGGGCCATACAACATTTGGGTTTTCTTTTTAAACTCTTCATGCTGCAAGATTTGTAATTGTCCAGCACCTCACAGGATTTGCCTGCCTTTATTACCTGACTAATCCTTGGTGCTACATGAGCTTGGAAAAACATTCCCAGGTCTATGACCAAAGCAAATCCAGACTCCAGGAGTTCAGGGCAGTGCCCCTTGTGTCTGTGATTTTAGAACATCTGGATCCATACTAGAAATGACATTTCATTATTAATATTTTATTCCTTAATTACTTGATATTTAACCTCCTTATTCCATTAGGGAGGGGTTGAAAAATGAATATTTTCTGTGGGACAAAACCTGGAAATTCCAATCATTTTGATGTTAAGTTGCTGCACTTAGAGATGTGAAATTATGTGGTTTAATTATTCTGTCATTTAAAATGGTCTTTCACTTCAGTCCAATGTATTTTTCATTCCCTATTGAATTCCTGGGGTACTTAAAATGTTCTTCTCCACACTCTTAAGGGAAGTCATATCAAGGAATAAGAACCTGGGTGTTTCTAACCAGCAAGATGCGTGTGTAATTTGCTTTCTTAATTCAATTTAAATATGAGCATGAAGGTTTTGTAAGCAAACACAAAAACCTGGCCAGAGGAGATACTGAAGAAAATGCAAAATCAATGGGCTTATATAACATTGCAAATTCAAGATTTAATGGGAGAGATGTGCCTGGTCTGACCAGGACTGGAGGCGTGAGGTGGTGCCAGGTGCTCCTGCGCCTGCAGTGAGCACAGACATGGAGCCCAACCCCGTGGCCATGATATTCTGTCTCCCTAAAGAATATATATTGGTCACTGCGTTCTTGTGCTCACTGAGGATTTTTACAGGACTTGATAACTGGGGGCAGTGCTGATAAATACTGTGAGACTAAGATTTATGCTCTGAAAAGTGGCAAAGAGAAATTTCTGCTCTGATTTTCATCTTCAGTTGGAAAGGAGGGGGGAATGTGCTCTGAGCACAGACAGCTTGAAGAGCTGCATCTTTCCCCCTCAAGCTGTGCATTTAAAGGTCCTTAGGAGATTATATAAAATATGTTGACAGTTTGTGAAACACAGCAATGCTGCAGATTCATCTGCCATGTAGACAAACCTTTATTTCCATAATTATAAAGTCATTATAGTCAGGCAAGTTTAAAAAGCTGTGGCGTTCTCACTTATTGTGCCTGTTCAGCTGAAATTATTAATTGCAAACTGAAGTTTCTAGAATTCCCACCTCAGAGGACTGGAAGCAGCCCTTCAGACTCCTTGGTGAACCATGTTGGTCTAAATTCAGACTGAAAATATGCTGCAACTATAATGTTATTGATTCTTTATTGCAGGTATTAATCTTTTCCTTTAGCAGTAAATAGCAAACATAGAGGCAGAGAGAATAGGATGTCCTTCCCAATGGAAAACTGAGTAATTAAATTTTGAACTGTTACTACTGGATGTGTATACTTCATATGAGTACTCTGCTTTTATCATGACTTTTTTTTTCCGCAAAATCCAAGCTGTTAGAAAAGAGTGAACTCCCTTAGTGTAGTTACAGATTTTTACTCAACATATGGCTTTAGGAGGCTGACTCATATTGATATTCAGTTTCCACTAGGAAAAGAATTGATAAAAAGAAGGACGGAGGCAGGAAACAAAAGACTTTTTCCTGTGTATGGGTGCAAAAGCAGAAGAGAAGTGAAAAACAAATATAGGGCAATAGGATTTTCAGAGAACTGCAGCCTCAGGTTTGATTTTATTCACATTTAGGCTGAAAAAAGTTTCTCCTCATTTTCAAAATTGCTCAGCTCTTTCCAAATTCACTCTGGGTGATCTGAGCTCTGCATTTCTGGAAATCCAGGCACTTATTTTACCTTAAATATGGACAAGAGACCAATTATAGCTCTTTTATTTTAGTCTGGGCCTAAGTGCACTATATACCATCATAGCATAGTGACTCTCTAGCTCATGGAACATATTCTTCCATCCCTTAAGACATTTATCCAACTGATATAAACCCCTCCGCCTGGTGGAATGGTTTGAATTACCCCGAGCTTGCTGTGGCAGATGGGGTTTGTGAGCCTGAAACATCCTTTAGGAGGTAAGCAGTGTCCAGGCCCTGTCATTGTCCTCCCAAGAGGGATCTTCGGGTGACCAATGCCTGCTCAGCAGGGGGGTCAACAGCTGGGACTCCTGCCTTTTTGGTGGGATTGAGGGTGTCATTTCCTGCACTGGACACAAACTGGGCAGGACTGGTGTAGCCAGGGCTGTAAATCAGCTCTGGGTGTTCGGCAGGTACCAAATGTGACCTAAGATCTGTCTGGAGCAGGAGGGGTTTTTGGCACATTTTGAGGAAGTGCAGCTGGGGAGATTTTCTCCATTCTGATTGACAGATTAAGGACATCTTTACCTTTCTGATAGTGCTGGAACCAAGGCTGTCCAGAGGGGCTGTGACACCAATGGCAATGACTAACAATTGGATTTACCTGCCCGTTTGAGTGAGGCCTCATGGCCAAGGCTGCCTGCTGAGCAATCCCTGTGTCACTGTCCTCCTTGTGCCCAGGAAACAGGTGGTGTCTTTATGGAAAGGTCCAAACTCTTTCTTTTTAAAAATTTATGCAGTTTTCTGTTAGAAATGTAGGGGTTCAGTGTAGCGGTGTGTTTTATAGCTTGCGTTGTATGTTAATTTGTGGTTCAGTTCATGTACCCCCGTTGTTATACATTTTTGGATGTACCCCTTCATTCTTCCCCCATAGCCATGTATCCATTCCCTACTTCCCTCCTCTGGGGACATGTCTGTCAGCCAGGGGTCTGTCCCTGCTGCTGGAAATCCCCTGAAGGGCATCGAGTGATAGGCTGTAGCAAGAGGGGTCCCCCTCCCTTTCAGGGAGATTGGCCCCCAAGGGTTTCCCTCACCCCTCGGGCTACTCCCTGTTTTACCCTGGTTGGTGAATACCCTGCTCCCTTCCCTTCCCCCATCTGGGCATAAAAGTTACTGTCCTTCCTTTGTTCAGGGCTCTGCCAAGGAGAAACCCTGACCTGAGGAGGTCTCATCAGGGGCCCAAATAAACTCATGTGGCAACCCCTCTGCAGAGTCTTCCTTTATCCTCGCCTTCGTCGCCTTAGCCCTCAGGCCAGTGCCATAAGTTGGGTCTGCTGAGGAACCCACAGGATCAGCCCGGTCTGCGTGGCAGACGGAGCTGTACCTGCCTGTGCCTGCGTGCCAGGGTTAGCCCGGACTGGCAGGGTGGGCACTCTGAGAGGCACAGCCACAGTTCAGGATTAGGATTTTTTTCTGAAAACTTGGGTTAGGCTCCTCTGGAGCCAGTTTTAGTTTCTGCTCTGTGCTGTTTCATTGCCATGGCCTGAGGTTTTCCTCTCTATCAGCTGGGCAGGACAGAATCCCATGACACATCTGGGTAAAGAAATCTGAGAGAGACTATTTACAAAGGCCTGCAGTGCCAGGACGCAGGGAATGGCTCTGTATTGGTTTGGCATGAATGGCAAAAAAAACAATCGCTGATCTGCTTTGGAACTGACAGCCAAG
>WBMY01009139.1:160017-181660 GCA_013397315.1 Donacobius atricapilla
TCCACAGCCCTTATGTAGTCATATGAAAGGCTGCATTTGGGAACCTCACAGATGCAGTGTTGGGCGGGCTGTGTTTGTGGAAGCTGGAAGCCACAAACAGACTGTGTCTCTTGTGGAAAGTTACCAGAAGAATCAGGAGGGACTTGTCTCTCTCAAAAGACTGAATGAAAGACTATTTTATAAGTGCTACTGACTTTAGAGTTCTGATGTTTTGTCTCTTTACATTGTTTTGTAGAAAACTAGATTGTTGCTAAGGAGGAGGGGGGTGTCTTTAAAAGGTTTAGTAGTTGTCGTTTTTTTTTCTTTTTTTGTTTGCCCGTTAGTGTGTGTTAATAAATGTTTCTATTTTTAAGTTGAGCCTGTTTTGCCTTCTAATCCTATTCCATAGTAAAAAAGTAGATCCCCACACTATGTTTCACAAAACAAATTTGGCGAATGTGATAACCACTACATTTTTGGTGTTTCTGCCTGGTTATGAATTTTAACCCATTACAGGCCCCTAGTGTCAGAGGGCAGGGCTAGATGGGATATTGGGCAGGAATTGTTCCCTGGCAGGGTGGGCAGGCCCTGGCACAGGGTGCCCAGAGCAGCTGTGGCTGCCCCTGGATCCCTGGCAGTGCCCAAGGCCAGGTTGGACACTGGGGCTTGGAGCAGCCTGGGACAGTGGGAGGTGTCCCTGTCCATGGCAGGAAGGTGTCCTGGCCCACGGCAGGTGGAGGGACTGGTATGAGCCTTAAGGTCCCTTCCCACCCAAACTGTTCTATGATTATGATTCTGTGAAATCTAGAACTACCACTCTAGAAGTACCCTGGAATAATTTCTTTTTCTTCATCTTCCTCTATCCCAAGAAAGCAACATCTTGCAGTGGAAAAAAAAAGAAATAATGATCTTCAGCTGGTAATATTTCAATACAGATTCATGTTTCCAGTGTGAATAATTGTATTTATTTGATGAATACAGTGTGACATGGGAGTTTCCTGCTGATAAATTTGTTCTGAGATCAGAATGGACGTGTGAGAGAGAAGGGGATGTAATCTACAAATCATCTCTTTAATGACTGAGACAAACCCCAGGTTGCCCAGAGGATGCCCATAGGGAAAGTGAAAATGTGAGTTTATAACAAAACCCTGAGCCATGCCAACACAACACTCATCTATATCTTTCTTGTATGAAATTTGGGGAGTTTCTGCTTTCAGAAACCTGCCCGTATTTTGCAGCCATTCCTGTGGTTTCTCTTTGAAGGATATAAAGGCACATTAAGGTATTTGGAAACCCAGAATTTTCTGCAGAAGAAATTTCTGTATTCCTCTCTAGCTCACTTTTAATCACTAAGTCAAGAACTCTTTTAACACAATGACCTGCCTGCATGCAATACAAATGAGGGAAGGCTGTGTTTGAAGCTTTTGGTACAGACAAAGCATAATAACACTGACTGTGTTGGTAGAACACATCCTTTATTTTGCATGTTATGCAGCATGTTAACGTTCACTGGAGCTGGGATTGCCTCCTACAGTTTAAGCAAATGCACAATTTTCCGGATCAGAGTCAGTGATTGTCCAGCCCACACCTTAGGGATTAGTTCATGTAAATTGTGAGGGCAAAATACAAAGGATGCTCCTAGACTGTGTTTTCTTCTTGTCTGCTCTAGTGTGAATGAGGATTTCAGGTGCCCATGGAATAGGGAAAGAGAGTAGGGTTAGATGGGATACTGGGCAGGAATTGTTCCCTGGCAGGGTGGGCAGGCCCTGGCACAGGGTGCCCAGAGCAGCTGTGGCTGCCCCTGGATCCCTGGCAGTGCCCAAGGCCAGGTTGGACACTGGGGCTTGGAGCAGCCTGGGACAGTGGAAGATGTCCCTACCCATGGCTGGGTGGAATGAGAAGGTCTTTAAGGTCCCTCCCAACCCAAATCATTCTGTGATTTTCAATAATCCCATGTTTGCAGACATAATTTTGAAGTTTGACATTAATCAAAGTACAATCTGAGTTTAGGAGCAGAAACTTTGCTGATTTATATATTGTTCTCATTATAGTGTGGTACTTTTTGTTCCTCTCCCTGCTTTCCATTTTTGGGCTGAATTTCTGTAGCACACATCAATATGTAGAAGTTCCTTTAAAACCTTCTTATCAGGGGAGTCTCGGTTATTAATGAGGAGATGGGGAGCTGAATGCAGGGAACTGGTGCCAGGAATGAGGGCAGGGCGTGGCTGTGCTGCCCTGCATCCCTGCAGGATGGCAGCTCACACCTGGGTTTTCCTCCAGTGCCAGGGAATGTTCCCAAAGCTGCCCTGACGTGTGATGGATGGCAGAACGGGCCTTCCACACTCAGCTTACCTGCCTGCAGAGCTATAAATCAAACTGAGCCTTAAAAGCCCAAGAGCTTTATATTTACTCTACAGCATCCAAAATATAGTTTGATTATTTGTAAACAGCTACGTAGAAATAGTGAGCAGCTTTCAGAGTCAGACAAGGTACATCTGAGATATTTTAAAAATGTATTTTAAAAATACATTAGCCATACATGAAACTCACTAATACCTACAGCACTATATGTTATCATCAAAGCAAATGGGCTTGAAGTAAAATTAGTCACTTATTTTGTTGTCGTCTCTGCTCATTCAAGGGAAAAACATAGAAATGAAGAAAAATTGTGTTAAAAGGTAAAGTTTATTTTAGTAAATGTGTGCTAGTGTATACTTTAGGCTATGCAAATAAGAACTTTGCTGTGTTTGTGCAGAAACATAATCAAGATATTTCCTTCAAATTAAGTTATCTTCCTTTAACAGAATATAATATTTGAGGTATTGGAGGTCTCATGTTTCTGCTTCTGGTGGCATGAGACCTTGTGTACCTCTTGTGGCTTTATATGGCTTTGTTTGACCTCGTATTCGCTGACCCATTGAGAAAACATTGGGTTCTTATTTTTCCAGCATGGGATGAGCTTAGTGTAATCGTACTAAACTTTATCTTCAGTTTCTAAATGTGTTGTTCTTGCTGTGTTGGAGGAAAAAAAAAGGAGCAGGATCCGGAAATTACTCTGGTTTAAGAGAGGCTTTTTACAAGTACCTTCAGGAGCAATTTAAGCACTGTGAGTTACAAGTGTCCCATGCGTTTTCTGTCCCTGAGGGGAGGGGGTGTGCTGCGAAGCATTCTGCTTTGGAGGGGGTTGGAGTCTACCCAAACAGTCTCCGTTTCTGTGGGAGGAGCATGCCTGGTGTTTGAGCACCAGGGCTGGAATTCCTGCTGCCTTTCCAGGCCGGGCAGAACCACTGAAGGGAACAGCTCAGTGCCAACCCAAGGACATCACTTTGTAGAGAGTCCTAACATGGCAATTCTTGTTCAAAATTCTGAAAATTTGTTTATTCAAACTATTTTGTGGGGACTTCTCTTGAGTTTGATTTGGTGGTTTGATTTTTCTTGGTTGCACCAGCAGTTCCTACATCTATGTGGAAAAACTCTGCATCCAGAGGGGACACTGAGCTGGGTCATCACCTGAATCCCATGGGAATGATTTCNCAATTTAGGAAATGTCAAGAGCAGCTCCCCTCTTAAGGACTTACAATACAAACAGAATTTTACAAGCAAAAAATATTATTTTCTTTTCTTGGTGAAGGCACAAGAAATAAACAGTAGGAGTAAAGGCTAATGAGAACAATTTTGGATTGTTATTTTTGCCATTCTTTATTGATTGAGGTGTTGTCCAAGAAGACCAGTAAGAATTAGACCCCTCCTCTTTTAGATGCTATAAAAACCAGAATGAATTTCCCAGCTTTTTCTTAGCTGTGCATGCTTTGTCAGTGCATTGCAGCAGAGGGGCTGCATTCCAAACACAGACAAAGCAGGAAATATGTTTGTGATTCTGCTCTGGAATCTGTGTGGCTGCATTTCTTTCTGCTGCTGCATTCACCTCTGTACAGCACAGAAGCATATCCAGAGCTGCTCTGGCACTTTTCTGCATTGGGCATTATCTGCTCAACAGCGACAGTAATTAGACTAAATTTAGAATGTACAGGGTGGTGAATTTAAGTTTTCAAAACAAACTCGTCGTGGAGTTATGCACACAAGAATGCCATAAATTGAGTATTGAAAGAAAAGAGAAATGGACTAAATCACTTCTAATTTTCTGGTGGGAAAAGACTGTAAAATATGCTAAAGAATACAAATAGGCAGAAAAATTCTGTTGTAAGCTGGGATTCAGACTTGATCTCATTTCTGGTCCAGCTGTAAGACAGGGAAGAATAGAATTTTTATCAGATTTCATACAGTCTTGACTGTGTCACTGTGATGCTCCTGCTGTAATAATGGAACAGTTTCCTTTAGTCATCCAGCAGATGCAGAAATGTTGTGTATTCTTCTCAAAAGAGTCTAAAATACTTTTCTGTAAAGTGAAGAGAGAGGCCCAGTCTCGTTCAAAGACATGTCTTGGATGAGACACCACTTCTTTTGGTTGTTTGTAGAGTTTATTGCACTTATTTTTTTATTGTTATTGTATTTCTAATTTGATTTTCCATAAGGGCTCATAATAGATAAAAATGTAGATCAGGCAATGTCATCTCAGTATCATTTTAATTTTGTACACAATTTTGCCACCTTTTCATGTGGCAAATTCAGGAAGTCATTTGAATGGGACAGAAAGTCTGCTCCAATGCTGTTTAATTCTGGAAAAGTTAAGAAGAATAAGAAAAACTCACCCTTTTTATTTAAGATGCCTCAAATTATAACTGAATTGGTGGGGAAAGCTCATCTTCTTGGAGAACCTGTGACTACAGAACTCCTCAGGGGCAGTGTCTCCACACACAGAGGTGTTTGTGCATTTTTCTACCCTTCCAAAATAACCTCTATGAATCATGTCATTAAGAAACTGTCTCAGACTAATAAAAATAGCTTCCATTCTTAAATCACTGTTAGTTTGGAAATCAGAAGTAGTAATGGTCTCGTGTTTCCTGCAGTAGGTAAAGCTGCAAAGCAAACACTGAACAAATGAGGCTCGTGACTCCTGTTGGCAAAGCCGTGCCAGGGAGGACTGGGCCAGGCAGTGGCAGATCCATCTTCCCTGAAAGGCAATTCCTCACTGTTCCTTACGGTGGCAGATATGAAATATTCTTTGTTTTGCCAGTCATATCTTTTAGAAGTCATAAATTGCTTTATCTTAAGTAATTAGGGTAGTTTCAGGTAAGAGGGATCTAAATTATGGATCCTTTTATTCTGCTTTTATTTTTGTAGGCAGAGGTGAAGGATAATTTTATTTTACCTTTTTAGAGAACTAAGGTTTGCCTTGCTGGGGGAAGCTGAGACTGTAAGAAAAACATGCACTATGTCAAAATTTGCAATAACATAATGAGCTCTCATTAACACTGCATTCCACCCAAAAGTTTCCTCCTCTTCCTAATAGCTTTTCACACCAGCACAATTTCCCCCAGTACCATTAGGGACTATGTATAGCGCCTAACTTTAAAATGACAGATCCATTCAAAGACATGATCCTTAGAGTTTTACTTACCCATTAGCTAAAATAAATACACATTTTCTTCTTATTTCCATTGCCAGCAAAGTAAAGACCCACAACTGCATCTTGCTAAAATGCTAAAGTTTTTCAGCTTTTTTGGAGGGGAAAGTTTTTCTAATATACAGATTCCTCAGAATGTGTGTGATATTTAAAGAGAAAATGTTAACTAAATTCTTGCAAGAGCTTTCAACAGGATTTCTATGAGAAAAGAAAAAAGCCAAGCCCTCAATAATTTGAAAGGGCGTCTAAATAAAGATGGAGGTTATCAATTTTTTTTTAAGTAGAGTCATTCTAGTTTTTTTGTCCCGACCCATCACCAAAACCCCACCAAAGCAGGGGAGTTAAAATTACATTAATCTCTGTGAAGACACAGGGACTGCATGCACATTTAGATGGCTGTGGTCTGTTTATTCAGGCCTTAGGAACCACAGAAAATTGAGTTTGCAATGGGGCAGGCAGTGTGCGTGGGTGGAGAGTGGATGGGAGTGAAAGGCAAAGTGGGAGAGCGCTGGTTGCATTATAAATGTTTCAGCAGGAGGTATTTGGAATGGCTCCCTTACTTGCATGTTGTTAAATCAGGAGGGAGTTCTGCTGCATCCCAAATGAGTGCTAATGAAACCTTTATTCCCAGCACCATCGTGGATTCTGCATATGCTACATATGAGGTGGGAAAAACTCAAATTAAAATCAAGGGAGAGGGGGAACATGCGAGAGAGAGGCAGAAAGGTTTTATCAGTATGGGGTTGGGAGGGGTATCTTACTCACAAAAGCAAAGCTGAATTTATTAATTCACATTTTTTTTCTCTCCCTTTGAGCCCTCAGTCTTGGCACTCACTGGAGAACAGAGGCTTATGGGCACAGGCTGCAAAAATAGTCTCAATAATCTATTTTAAAACTCCTTTTCATCTTTCAATAAATACTTTTTTTGACAGAATATATGAGATGATTCAGGGTACCAAAGTGTTACCAGCCCTTGTTCAGAATTTTTTGCATTTCTCGCCCCTAGTTTTGCAGTCTTTTGAGTGCTTCTGAACTCTCATATCTGAGCCTTGACCTTTAATCAAGCCAATGGAAATAAAAGCCTCCTTCTAAGAAGGAACACTTCTTTCTCCACCTTCCCTTCTCCACCACTAAACACTTTTTCCCTCTCCCTGGATGTATCATTTGTTCATCCCTCCCAAAGCCCCAGCACCTGGACACTGTGCAGTTCTGGGCTGGTGAGTTTGGGGTTGTATTCCTGGAGTGATCCAAGGCTGCAGGGGCTCTCCCAGGTTCATGGAATGCACCTGGAGCTATTGCAGCTCAGTTGGTAAAAATACGAAGATTTCTGCCTTCTCAGCCTTTCCAAGGTCAGCACAATTTCCAGTCATGCTGCCTTACAAATCAATAAGCATGTAAAATACTTTAAAAAACAGGCTAAGATCTATAGTTAAGAATCATTTGCCTGGTTTAGTGTTAGAGCCACATGCAGTGTGAGGTGCCTGTGCCATCCTGAAGTACCTGTCCTCACCTCTGCTTTGGGAGATATTCGTGCTCCTCTCTCCCTGTCTGGGTCATTCTGTTTGGCCTGTCTGTGGCTGTAGAACCAGAACAGGCAGCAGCAGTGGGATCTTCTAATGCAGTGGCTGAATTCTGATTTTCCAACTAGAAATAGGCAGAAACAGACTTTAATAAAGGTGACCTTAGTTACACTTCAAGATGAGCAGTGGCAGAGGGAGGGAGAGGACACCACAGCATGACGGGCTTGTGGTATTAGTGACAGGAAAAACAGTGAAAGTGTTTTAGTCCACATTAAGGTCATCTGGTCATTATGTTCTTGCATCTATTGACTTGGAGCCTTGGAAGAAGAATATCTTTCGGACTCCAGAAGGAGGGGTCAGGTGGCATGGAGAAGGATATTTTCTCTCATGCCTTCCCTTCCTGACCTGATGCTTTCTCCCAGCAGGAGAAATTCCTCACATTGCTTTCTCCTGTGTGCCCAAAATGATGGCTCTAATTACACACCCTGCCCCCCCCACCATACTTTATCTACAAAGAATAAATAAAAAGCAGATAGCAGGTCCAGAAGATTTCTTCCTATACCCGAAGAAGGTTTTTTTTTTTTTTTTTGTGTGGTTGTTCTACTTGAATATATTTTCTCTGATACATGGAAAACAGGGAGAAAAAATCAAATCGTGGAAAAATAAGTGGAAACTATTCTTGCCATAAATCTTCCCTTTCTCTCTATTTACTGGAACAGAAAATTGGCTGGGAGTTGAAATGTAGTGTTTGTGTGCCTCTGAACCTCCCTTTCCAATGTAAGAAGTTACATTTTCCTAATTTCTTAAGTTTTGGTGATAGGTTGGAAGAAAATTACTAGAATGACTCTACTTCAAAAAAATTGATAACCTCCATCTTTATTTAAATGCCCTTTCAAATTATTGGGGGTTTGTTTTTTTTCTCATAGAAATCCTGTTTATATAAAAACGCTTTGCATGACTTTGATTTTCATAACATGAAGGTCAAACAATTCAGAATAGAAACAGTAATATGCTTTAGAAATTGACCCTTGAAAATGTATTGAAGTTGAGTCTGGAAAACTGCCCTTCAAAGCTCCTTCCCAAGTCAACTTGCAATGACATTTCAAAAACAGAACGTGGATGCTAGTAACTGTGGGCAATTTTTGGATCGTTTCTGCTAATTTGGCAACCACACACAAAATACCTGTTACACAAATCAAACTCCAGTAATTTACCATCCAGGTGCCTGATCTTGTAACAGCCAACATGCTGAGAAATGGTTGAGGATATTCAGCTCAGTTTTATATACATTCTGTATTGTTTTTTCTATTACTTTGATTGCTGATCTTACTTCCCCAGGCCTTTAACAATGAGAGAGATAAAGCTGCTGCCCTGTTAAGGCACAAGGAATTGACATATCAGAGTAATTTGATGTCAAGGGGTCATTCAGTTAAGAATTAAGGTTTCATCATGGTTTTATATCTTTTTTTATTATTATTTTTCCCAAAAAAACAAAGCGTGTTGCCTAGCTGGGCTCAAGTGTCTGGACAAGATAAATGTCCTGCCTGTGCGGTTGTAACGCCCGTGTCTGCAACAATAACATGGACAGGAGGGATGGTGACACTGGAAAACCATGGGGCTGCAGTGTCGGGGGTCAGCTGTGTCTTTATCTCTGCCAGGCCCCATAAATGAGGAGGGAGCACAGCTCAGCCTCCTGAGCAGAGCAGCTCAGGGATGCTCAGGAGCCACGGCACAGCTGGGAAGCTGCCCCCAGAGCTCTCCTGAGGCCTTGGCACAGAGGATTTGTATGGCAAGTTCACACTCAGCTTTCTTTGAATGTATAAAATCACTGGGTATTTATTATAGGCGTGGGTGATAGGGAATGAGTTTTGATAGAAAATGGGAAAGAAATAAGTCTTTAATTAACCTTCTTTGGATGTTCTTTGGCCTTTGTCTTGAGCTCTCTTCTCTGTTGTAGAATATTACCTGATCATTAGGTAGCATATAAATATAAAGAGTACTTTCTGAATATACTAAATAATGTGTTGGGAACATGCAAATCCCCACAGTGATGGAGATCTGGTGAGGGATAAAAATCCCCATTTCTGATGGACTGTACAGGGGAGTGGAGGGGCTCACATGCAGAGAAAGCTCAGTGCTGAGAGCACAGGGAACCCAAAACACCCAATTCCTGAGGGAATTTTGCTTCATGGCAAAGTGGTTTTGCCTAGTACTGGCCAAGTAATTCTATGTGTGCAGTGCCTGAATCCTGAAGAGGAATTACCTGGCATCAGCTCTCATTGGTAATTATCTTCCTACTGCATGCTAGATAAAAATTGAAGAAGCTGTCAAATATCTGGTAGAATGTTATTTAATATATATGTATTTAAAGGCAAAGTCTAACTGTGGGTGAATCTGAGTCCACTGGCCCTACAAAGACATATCCATGTCCATACCACTCCATGTCCACGTTTCACTTTTAGCATTTTGGGAGTGATTTCACCATGAATTTCTTCTGCTTGTTGCCCTCTGGACTGGGTTCTTTAAATACAGACCTGACTAAATATCCTTTTTATTTTTTCTTCCCTCTGCATTTCTAAGTATTTTCAGACTGAAACCCTTTTGCCATGATTTCTAGAGGAAATACTGTGTATTGATCCAGAGTCATGTGGTCTGTTGGGGCTGACATTGTTTTATTGCCTGGGTTTAATGGTTTTTATTGGCTAAAGCTTTTAGTCTCAAGGCCCAGCAGTTACAAGGGAGCAGTGAGTGTCTTGTGGCAGTAGGAAGGGTATTAACCTGTCTGCTTTAACCGCTAGCTCATTCCTCTGGAGGCATCATGTTTGTCAGATCATTTTTCAACTGTGCCACACAGGCCTGGGTGTGATATTCATTCTCCCTGTAACGAGTTCTTTAATTAATTTATAGATGGGACACTGAGGAGTTCCATGTTGTTGCTTACTATTGTTATTACCTTTAAAATAAATTTTGTTTAAGTCTTCAATTTTGCCAATCTTTGGTTTTTTTCATGGCAGGGCTTGTTCTGCACTGGGTAAAATCTTGATAGGATGAAGCTCTGAGGGTTACAGGGTTCTGCTCTGGTTTAGGTGTGAACACAGCAGGACTGGAGGAACAGTAGGCGCCAGTGGAATTTCTTTTGTTGTTACTGACTTCCAGCTCAGCTTCCAGTTGCTTTCAAGACTTCTTGGAGCTAAGGCAATCCCAGAGTCGTCCCATGGTTTGCGTGAGTCTGGGTTGTGAGGAGACCTCAAAATTTCCAAGGTTCCAGTTTCCCAAATTTGGGGCTGTTCAGCCTGGAGAAGAGAAGGTTGTGTGGAGACCCCACAGCTCCTTCCAGAAGGAAGCTGGAGAGGGACTTTTCATCAGGAAGGATGGAGTGACAGGACAAAGGGAATGGGTTCACACTGGGGACAGGGTTGGATGGGATATTGGGCAGGAATTGTTCCCTGGGAGGGTGGGCAGGCCCTGGCACAGGGTGCCCAGAGCAGCTGTGGCTGCCCCTGGATCCCTGGCAGTGCCCAAGGCCAGGTTGGACACTGGGGCTTGGAGCAGCCTGGGACAGTGGGAGGTGTCCCTGCCATGGCAGGTGGTGGCTTTAAGGTCCCTCCAACCCAAACCACTCTGTGATCCTATCCTCAGGTAATTTTTCCTCTCCTCCAGAGTTGAAGTTCCACATTTCTAGCTCTGTCCCGCAGAGCTGGGTCCCCATGGCACAGCAGGAAACCCCTGGAGCCCCAGCTGTGATGGGACAGCTGAAGAACCAGCCCTGGCAGGAGCCAAGGAGCTCCTATGCCTGGAAAACATATTTCTGAGGTGAAGAGCAGGGAAGGATTTTTTTGTCTTTAGTTTTCTGCCTCCTTTTAGCGCCTGTCAGTCACCTTTATCAGCCCAGGGTATTCATAAGGCACGTATCAACTCAGGATCTAAATGACACAGGCCTCCCATGGAAGACAACTTAGATAAAATAACTGTTGAATAATGAACTGACAGACTGCAATGTCCTCAGATGGGAATTCACTTGGGACAGTGAATACATCCCACATCATTTAACTGCTAATATATAAACTCAATTGTAAATATTTATGCTCTACACTGTAACATGGAGTTTTGGCACATTGTCCATAAAATCTTGATATTTTGAGACAAGTAGAAATTAATTTTCATATATTTCATGCAACTATATTTTTAATAAGTTTTCTACTGAATTGTGTGCTGAACTGCAGCAGGAATAAAGTAAATATTAATGAAAATACATTTGCAATGGTACTTTAATTATTAAGATATGCTGGAATATTATATATACAGAAATACTCATGGCTAAATCCTAAACTAATATAGCAATATAAATCTCCAGAGCCTCAATTAGCAGATGACCAGTGGAAGAATGATAGGTTTGGGAGAGTAAATGTTTTCCTGTTGGTATGAGGTGTGATGGGTAGAAGCATTTTTGAGAATGTTGCTAGGGTATCACTGAAATGTTACTTTCTGCAGCACTAAAATTCATCACCAGAATTCTATTGCTGTTTTACACTTAGCTTGAATTACAAAGAGAAGTATTTCAATTTATCTTTCATAAAATACCTGGCAATCATTTTAGTGGAAACTGGAATAATTCAGAAGATGGAGGTTGCTTTGAGAGGAATATGGCATGTGTAAATTAAAGAACTCTTATCATATTCTAGAGGAAATGCTTAAAAACCCCCTAAATGTGTGTGTTTAAACCAGAGGTTCTGTCTCATAGCCCTTAATTGTACTCAAAGCTGTTCCCAGAAGTGCTGTTTGATATATCTGTAGTGAATATACAAATAGGAAATAGGTTCAATTTATTTAGTTAAAATCTAGGAATTAAGAGAAGTGAAAACAAGTTAGAAATTTCCCAGATTTGCTGTTACTAGAAAAGCAAAAGCTATGGGGCTTGGGGGAGGTTTTTTGGTTGCTTACATTGAGTCCATTTCATATATTTGAGTGTTCTGCGGGTAAAAATACTGCCAGTCTCTAAGAGAGCTTCAATTTATCCCATCTCATGAGCTGTAAATCTGAAAAGGTGACAAAAATGGCTGTTTCAATGAGTTCTTTCAGTGTCATGCCAGCCCTAAAATTGAGAGCATCTATTACACATGCACCATGCTCTGAGCAAGTAGGAAACATGTTCTGATCCTAAAAAAAAGTTCAATATTTTTCATCTGAAGTTGGTTTTCTACTGTCAGCAAACAAAACAAAACAAAACAAAACAAAACAAAACAAAACATCAAAAACAAAACACCAAAACCCCAACCATGGATGCAGTTGTGTATTTATGAGCAAGATTTATCTCTAAACAGATTTGTAACTAAAAACAGAAATATCTTTTTATGGGAGACAGCTGGTTGGGAGATTAAAGAAACCCAGCAAGGGAGGGGAGTTCAAATTAACAAACATTCCTAGTCAAGGAATGCCTGTAAGCATTAGCAAGCTTTTAGCTTGCGACCTAAAAACATATCTAATCTCATCCATGGGGCTGCACTGATGGCTTTCACTTGGTCATTTGCTGATAAAGAAATCTTTAAAAAGCCCAGAGTGGAGCCATAACTCTTGGATGTCTTTAAGTATCAGACAGACCTTAAAACTCTGTGTCAGCCTAAAAATTTCCAATTATGCAGTGAGTGTCAAAGAGTTAAACCTTTGAGAGCTCTGCTGGTAGTTTTTGTTGGGACACACTGCTCTGAGTCTTTAGCAGCTTCCCTGAGAACTTCCAGATCTTGGAGCAGAGCATTGTGACCAGGGATAGTTTTTTTCCTGGAGAAGACAAAATTGTCTCCCTGAAGAGCCAAATATCTGCAGATGGGCCGGCAGGAAGTAGCTTGTCCACAGTGTGTAAATCAGACTGTCACATCAGTAACTGAACCCCCTTTTTGTGACATGAAATTGTGCAGGACCATGTGTGCCATGTTCCTGTTGGTGCCGAGGTGCCACCTGAGACTGGAGCTCCTCAGCACATTTTAATGGAATACAGAAAGGCAGCCCTGCAAAACAAGGCCACTGTTCTGTGCAGAGAGGTTTGAATAGCCAGACCTTGTGTTATTTGACAAATCTCGTTGAACTTTTCTCAAAAAGTATACAGTAATGTCAGTTAAAAATAGTTGGAGTATGCCTGTGATATTGTATTCTGTCTTTGCTTGTTTAAATATTATTATTGGGAATGCTGCCAGTTTCTAACAGAACTATTGTTTGTTTTTAAATCAGTATCGTTACATTTGGAATTGTGTTCCTCCTTCAGTCTGGGTTGTTTTTTATATGATTTTCAAGTTTGTCTTATAAGGGCACATCTTCTGCTGGAGGAATACAGCTCAGATTTACTGTCTTCCAATTGCACCAGAACAGAGTCTTATCTATGCTCAGAAAATTCACAGAAATATTTAGGCCAAGAAGAGAAGCAAAGTACCAACTTTCTTAATACCAAATGCTTTGAAGCCATTTTTTTTAAGCTTTACCCAGTGCATGATTGTGTTTTTGTGCTGCATCTCATAAATATCCCTTAAAAATTGAAGAGTGGAAAATCCTGTCCTCAGTGCAGTTAGTTATATCCAAGTTTCCCAGTATCCATGTTTTCATCTCTTCTGCTTGACTTGTTTACAAACCCCAAGTTTGCTCAGAAGGATGAATAGAATAAGGGAGATTAAAATTAACTCTGCTAATTAATATGTGTATGAAAGGAGCAGAATGGCCAGGATGGGACATTTTTATGTCACAGGGAAGAACTTGGAGAAAAATTTGAAACAAATTTGTATTTGTGCTTGACCCCAGCTCCCTCAAAGAGCTTCTGAGCACTGATATTTGGCCACAAAATGTGGCTCAGTTCAGGGGATGCAGGTGGAGATGAGCAGAAATGAGTTGAGATACTCAGTTCCCTGATTTCCTGTCTGCGTTTCACTTCTGTGATGTTATTTCACCTGCTCCACCCGGACTCCTGGTGGGGGATAATTTATGTTTGACAACCATATTTCTCAGCAGAGACCTCTTTGAAGACTTGCAAAATCAAATCTTCCAAAAAAATATTGGAACTAATTTGGGTATTGTCCTCAACACAAATAGGCTCTGGGCCATTGCTGGTTATTGCCTTTTAGATAAAACAATAAACTGTGTGACTGGTGAAAAACATGCAAATTAAATTTTAAAATCCTTAAACTGTATTTTAGAGAATCAGAGATCCAATGGAAATTTTTTTGTTTGTTTGCATTGGGTTTTTTTAAGTGAGTTATTAAAAAATATTTAGCTACTTAGATATATTTTAAAGGTATTTTGTTCCTTGCAGGATTGGAACTTAAACATTTTAGGGGTTAAATATGGAATTTTAGAGCTCTTCTATTTGCTTTTTAAAGTGAATTGAGCGCAGGTGCCTGTAGCAATTTATGCTTTTACCTTCCTAGTTGCAATTATGTATACATAGATTACCAAATCAGAATCCTGCCTCTGAAAATCTGTTTCTTTCAGTGCTTTGTGAGAGTATCATCAGTTTAGATCTTTCTCACACATGCTCCTGATTATATCCTAAAGAGGAAACATTTTTCAAATTCATAAGTTAAAAAAAATAAGGGGGAAACTGTATCTGATTCTTGAACCCAAGAAAGTAACATGAGAATCTTTCTATTTTGACTGGAATTCTTACTTCATTATGTGCAATTCTAATCTTGAACACATTTTTATTGCCCTCAAAGTAACATTCTTTCAGCATATGCTTGGGTGGAAAGCTACAAAAAAGGCAAAAATAAATTCTGACAGCACAAACTTTTTTTACATAAAAATAGTTTGTGTGATTATCTATTCCATATATTTGTGCTGGAAATATTGCCCTTTCCCTACTCCTTTCTGTCAGTTTTCCAGTCATAAAAATTGGTGGGGAAAGGATCATGCATTGTTCGATGCATTTTTCTGCTGTACGAAGATATTCACTGGATGTTTAGAAATGAAATTTGTTGGTATGGTGGTTTCTTTTCCTGGGTTTTGTTTTGTTGATTTCTTTCATTTGTATTTATGCCACATTAAGTAATCTTGGCAAGTCAAATCTTAGAGATTTCTGTAGACAGCACATAAATCCTGGTTTTATTAATTCTAAGAACTCACCTTGAATGCATTCTGGTGCATTCTTTTGTTCAGAAATAAAGAGGTTTTAAATTGGAAAAAAGTCAAAATGGGTTCTTTTTCATAAAAAGACATAAGCAAAACCTTTCCTTTGAGCAGCATTCACTTTTGCAGTGCGAATGGGCTCTGACTGACTAGTCCAGACCATCCACGCCCATTGCTGGAATATTCATATTGGAAATATCAGCCATAAAGCCATAAGGGAGTGTGTGTAATATGTATTTCAATATATTAGCATTTTTAAAAAACTAATAGACCTCTTTTGTCATCCTGTTTCTTCTCCAGTAAAAAAAAGAAAATCAATTGGGGAACAATAAGAAAGGTAAGTGAAGGAGCATGTGGAGGAAATTCCTCCTGCAGCACAGGCATTTATGAAGACGTGAATGTGTAAAGAGCTCAGAGAGCAAGTAAATGCAAGTGGGTTTAATTTCAGGATCAGCTGGAACCATTAGATTATGTGTCTGACCTTTTATGTACAATAACTCTTGCCCTTTTCTGTTCTGGGCCCATGATGTGAGGGAGGCAGTAGCACCTGAACAAGAGCAGCACCTCGATGGGAGAAGATGAAGGTTCCTTTCCTTAACCAGCAAAACCCATGCCTGGTTGGGATTTGTCTGATTTCAGCATGGTTTGTGCCACGTATGTTTCAGATTTCCCTAGGAAAGTTTCAGCCTCTGAGTTCACCATGTTTGCCAGAGAATTTACGCTGTAAAAAACAGCATTGGTTCTGTCACATCCTCCAGTTGTCACAGAAAGTCCCTGTTGTCATTGTGACATGAAAAACGCTCAGTTCTTGCAGTTCCAGATACAAACCAACCCCTAAATTCCAGTATTGCTCCCATGTTTCCCTGTCTTTGTGCAGGGGCTGGTCAGGATAAAGTTTCTCAAGTTACCTCTTTGTGCTGTCTCATCTGCTGGGGCTCACACTGTTTTCAGCAAGCACAGTCAGCTTAATTTAATTTCCTAATAGAATTCCTTTGAATGAAATTCATGGATTTCCTTAAAATGAAGAGCCAGCAAAAAGATTCTTATTTAATTTCAGCTTGATTTCTCTGCAGCTTGTTTTAAATGTTAATATCTTTAATGCTTTCCGGCGTTTTTGCTAGTACTTTCTTAGCAACGATAATACTCAGAGTTATTAATTCTGTTAAGGTGATGTTTATACTCTGCAGAACTGAAATCATAAAAGTCCCTGGTAATAGGTAATATAATAGGATATCCAGAATTACAACAAGACTGAGAAGTAGTGTGTTATTTTTTAATTTAAGCTTGTACTTGTTCCCCTCTTTGGCAGGGCTACATCAGCACCAGTGTTCTGGTACTTCTGTGTCACCTTATCAGTGAGAGGCCCAAGGACTTTTATGAAATTCTTATTTATTTGTTGAAGGATACAGTGGACTGAAGAGTTGCTGTCACGCAACCAGGTCTAGAGTTCTGCACAAATCCAAAATAAGGCTTTGGCAGAACGGTGGAATTAAGCTGATGTTCTCACTGCCTGGCACTGAAATGTTTTTCAAATTTAAGGAAATAATTAGAACCAATAGAAAATAATTCAAATTGCAGAGAATACATCCTTATCATGCTGGAAACATTGAGAAGTGATGTTAAAAAGAAGAAAACCTCCTGAGATTAATGTCAAAAGCAAGAAGATTATAGAGCACACAATAAAATTATTGCTGCTGTTCAATGGTCACTTTAATGATGAGCTGAAAGTTAAATAAGAGTAGTAGTAAAGTGGAAAGAAAGAAATAAGGAAAAGAAGCTGAGACAAAGATGAAGAGATAAAGTGGAATTGTTTTATTGATAGCCTAGGTCAATTTTTTCCCCAGGAGACTTCATGAGATATCCTGTCATTGTCCATAATTATCTCCTGCTCCTGGAACAGCTTTTTCTCTCCTCTCACAGCCAGCTCTGCATCTACAACGTGCAATCATAATTCTTTCTCTGTTCTATTCTTCATTTGAGGCATAACAAAATGGAAACATTTCATTTCTTCATAGCACTCCCATTGCTGTTATTCCCAGTGGATTTTCACAGATGGAAGCACTGTCCCAACCAGCAGAAGTCCCAGGTGTGTAACCTGTGGATGGTTTGGGGTTGGGCTGCTGTATTGTGGTCAGCAAGTCAACATCAACACACCACAGATAGAGTCAGATTGACAGGAGATTTTAACCAGAATGTCTGAACCAAACATTCCTTCACTGGATGCTTGAGTGTGTTCTGGTGGATATTTTAGTCCTTATAAATTCCTTAGTCAAAAGTCTGAGGAGTTTTTGGTTTCCTCTGGGGAATCTGTGCTAAGACTTCAGCAAGTACAAACCCCTCAAGATGCTGTAGAAGGTTTGACTCATGACTTGTGGGGCTGTTTATTCTCATTAATGAGTCTTTTTGTACACAAGAATTCAGAGGAGGAAAGTGGCCATGGCACAGCTTTTCCAGCTCCACAGGCTGTAAGCAATTCAGGTCCCAGCATGGCCTGGCCAGAAGGATGGAGGGAAAATTATATTCTATAACCCTGGATAAGTGACTTAAAATTACCTGGTTTGGAATAAGTATTTGGGTATAAACTGAAATGGGATTGACATTTTAAGGTGAAGATCAGTTCCTTCAGTATTCCTGAAGTAGGAAGATCAGGTGGAAAAGCCAAAACAGAGCCCAGTGTCCCCGCCTTCTGCACTATGGAGAGCTCAGTAAAGGCTAGAACAAAAGGAGTAATGGCTGCGTAAGAATTTATCCCAAAATCCTGTGAAACACTGACAGAAAAAAATGCTAGAAGGATCTGGTGTTTATTTCTGCATTCCACACCACATTACTTTTATTCTCCACATAGGGAAAAATAGCAGAGACATGATTGTGTGATTTACTAATGCAGATCATTAATTCTGCTGGCCTTGACCTATTGTAATGTTTGACTTTAAACATTATCCAAATGTACTCTTGCCACGTTCAAAGCATCCATGGGGGAAAGCAGAGCCAGTTCTCATGCCGGAAGGGGTTGGAGTGTGTGAACACTGGGAAGAGCCTGGTGGGGTGGAGTTACTCCTCCCCTGAAAACCTTCTCCAAGGAGCCACCACGACTGAACTCTACCTCATGTTTTCTGAGACAAAGGAGCAATTTCAGCCACTCAGTTAGGGCTCTGAAGGCAAAGGAAGAGCTCCAAATCTTCCCTGCACTCCATATTTCCATGGCTGGAATGTAGACAGCTGGGAATACATATTCCTGAAAATTTCTGTTGGCTAAGTGAACATGATACCAAAAAATCAAGCAGAAAGTGCATTCTAATGTGTTTAATCTAACAGTAAATATAAACCCTAGTTTAAAAGCAAACTTTTCTGCCTCAAAGTGATAGTTTAAGGTGAACCAGAACAGAACAGGCCCTGGGTGTCCTTAAACAATATTTTCTGTATCTCCAGAGGGTTGTGCATAATGATACAAATAATCACGTTAACCTGCTCACTAAGTTATTACTGATGGATGCTGCAATGATTAACACTGAACTGGGTTCTCATGTTTTGCTTTTACAAGTCCAGTGAGTTTTGATGCAATTTATGCAGAATATTCTGGGGGAATTTTTATCTTACTTGAGGTTTGAGCCGGGTGATTTTGCTTTGTATTTGAAGTGTTCTACCTAAAATATTATTCTTTCATCTAACAGGAAGATGAGGGCTAGTTAGAGTGCCTTGGAAAATTGCGTACTTTTAAGATGAGTGGCAATTAGCACCTTTTTGTTTTAGGATTTTTGTAATTTCTCTCTTCTTTCACCTTTGTACATTGCCTTGTAGCTATTATTCTCTGCTGTTTTTTACTGTATTTGATGTCTTACCTAGGTTTCTTCTCTTTTGTGATTCAAACATCAAGTGTTTATGGTTTCTGTAGGTCACTTCAATGTTATATTCACACTGGATTCTTTCAGGCAGTCGGGGCTTTGAACAGAAGCAGCAATATGCAGCTTCCCCCTCTACCTTTCCTTTCACTTCATATTGTTTTCTTGGGCTTTCTGGACAGTGTTTCAGATGAAGTTTTATTGGAGGATCAGCACTTATTTGGACTGCTTTTTTATAATCATGTTGTGAACTGGAAAGGGATAAGGATCAACACAGAAAGAACCAGAACATTTCTCTTTGCTGGGGCAAAAATGCAAATGAGTTAAGTGGTGACTTGAACTGCAGCACAGGAAGAGAAATTGTGTTCTGAGCCAGGAGAATGATCCAAATGAGTAGTCAGGGAGAGCAAATGGTGATTTAAATCACATCATTTTCCCTGTGAACCCTGTGGCCTTTTCATAGAGAGCTGGTGGTCTGCAAGCCAAGAACCCACTGTGGATCCTATTCCTGGTTACAAGGATGGGAAATCAAAGCAGTTGTCAACTTGGCACCTCTGACAGAGCTGCCCAAAAGTGGTGCTGTGGCTTCCTCTGATCCTGAGCTGTTGAGTGTGTCCCAGGTGTTGTGCACAGGTCTCGTGGTGGGGGAGCAGAGATGGAGGGCTGGAGATGGATCTATTCCCTGATTTGCTCTGACTCGAGCGAGGCAGGGCATAGTTCGAATTTAGGCATGTTTAAATTTTTGCATTGTCTTTGGGAATCATGTTTGGAAAGCTTTAAACCAGTGCTTTCCTGTCAGCAGAGCCTTCAGCAGGCCGGCAGAGGCAGACTGTGGCAGACAGGTGCACGTCTGCAGTGTGGAGCTGTGGAACTGAACGACCCCAGGAGCATAATCCTTGATTTCCCCCATCTGAGGGGTTTAGCACGATGATCACCACTTAGCAGACAGGATTAGCACCGTGCTGATCCTCCCTCAGGATGATCTGTCCAGTTTGCTCTGCTGGCCACAGAGGGGCAGGAGGAAGAGCAGCCCCCACCGTGTTCATGGCTTACGTGTCCTTCGATTTCCCCAAAACATCCTCTGCTGAGACATGAGAATGCAGATTGCTGTTTCCCAAACCATCAGAAAAAAGCAAGAGGAAAAGAAACTGCTCCCAAACTACTCTGTTAGTCTATGAAAAGTAACAAACATGTTGGTTTCCACTGCACTCTTATGGAAAGCTTCTCTGTATATCTGATATGTTGTTTCCACAAAAAATTACTGACACCCTGAATGCTATCAAGGCAAAATGAACCCATCATTCCTTGGAAGAATTTACATCAAAATGAAGCTCTTCCACCCCCCTATTGTAAGTAATACAGTAATCTACTCTTTCTACTCCCTTGGCTTTTTAAGCCTTTTTCAAAGAGTTGTATAATACAATACACTTGATTTAAATGAACTGTTCCTTTATAAAAACAAGGAGCCTGGTAGAGCTGTTCTGTAATTGTGTGATGTCAGAAATAATGGGCAGAATATTCTGCACATGAAAACTGGCACAGCTCCATTAACTTCAAAACTGTTCTGTGAGTTAGCAGCAGAATTAAGAGCCAGAGGTGTGATTTGGGACAGGCCCCATATGTGACTAGTCAGCTGCAGAAGTTTGCAGACTGGTTTGGGTTTAACTGAAAACAAGGACAGCTTGATCCTCTCCAAGCAGGAACAAATTCCTTCAGCAGCAATCAATAGAAGTTACTTTTTTTCCAGGAGACTTCCAAAATCTTTAATAGACATATTTTGTCTCGGCCCTAAAACTGTAACAAACAAATGCAAAACAATTCAAGAGAGAAACAAAACCTAAAGGATAAGTTAATTATGATTTATAAATGTATTCACTTGTTGAATATTCTAATGAACGAAAGCAGGAATTTAATTTCAGGGCAACTCTGCTGAGGTGTGCTGCCAAAAACAGCACCTATGGAAAGAAAGTAACATCTGTCAGATCATGGCTTAAGATCAATAAAAATTGTAACCTTTTAACCATTGGTGTCATTTGCTTGCTTATAGATGAGCGAGTAAAAGTGACAGATTACCAGCACAGCATAGCTGAACCTTGCAAGGAATCATTAATATTTCATCAGCAGAAACAGCAGTGGCAAAAGGCAGAGCTTGGGCACATGGGGGCTCCTGCAAAGCTTCCCACAAATTCCTTCGCCTGGGCAGATGCTGGCTGTGGAAATCCTGCTGCTGTGTCATGGGGGATGAGTTGGTGTTGATATATGGAACCATAATCTCTCCTTCAATAGCAGCACAGCCCTGTTATTTTAATGACACAGATGTCAAAGTGAGCCTGTGTTGCTGCCTAGAATGGCAAAAAAATTCCCCAATCCTCAGCTAATACTGAAGAAATTTTGGAGATATTCAGTATAACCGTGAAGTTAAACTACTTGCTATATTCCAGTGGATCTTAAAATAAAAATGATAATATATTATTATAATAAAAAATTAAAAATAAATTAACTTTCCCTTTTCCATATTATGCATTTGCATATATTTTTATTTTGGCACTGTCTGTGCACTATTCTTTAGAACAGCATTAGCATGAACTCAAAGGAGGCAGATGATTTGCCCAGTGTCCTGGTAGAGAGGAGCTCTGGAATTGTCTGCCTGGAGTCCTGCAGGAGAGGAGCTCTGGAAT
>WBMY01009139.1:181835-195550 GCA_013397315.1 Donacobius atricapilla
AGGCCATTTTTTAGCTTTTTTTTTTTTTTTTTTTAAATAAAGTTATGGCATTTTGTTTGTTGAGATGGCAGTGCATAAGTTTTTAATACATGGGCAAGCATGTAGCTTCATTAGATTAAATTTAATTTAAATTAGTCATTCTTCCCTTTCCTTGATGTCGATCATCATTCTGTAGATTAAAATTCCTGGGAATCTGATTAGACTTGCAAGTTTTCTTTCCACTTGCCACTGCTAATATTTCAAAATATTTCAAAAAATACTTTGGAAATATTTCTTTCTTTGGACAAAAAGTCTTCCTCTTTAGAAAGAAGACATGTAACTTAGAGAACCACAGAATGGTTTGGGTTTGAAGGACCCTCAAAGCCCATCCAGTGCCACCCCTGCCATGGCGGGGACACCTCCCACTGTCCCAGGCTGTCCAAGCCCCAATGTACAACCTGGCCTTGGGCACTGCCAGGGATCCAGGGGCAGCCACAGCTGCTCTGGGCACCCTGTGCCAGGGCCTGCCCACCCTGCCAGGGAACAATTCCTGCCCAATATCCAATATAAACTTCCCCTCTTTCAGTTTCTCTTCCATGCACTGAGATGTTGTCCCTTCCCAGATCTCAGCCACCATCAGCACACTCAGGTCGTCTCTGTATTTAATGGCTGTTCTGGGTTTTGCCCAGGAATATCTATTTCTGTCATTGGGGAAAGCTCTATTTTGGACAAATGAACCAATTCTTTTTTTTTCTGAGTGCAGCTTGTGGATATTACAAACCAATGCAGTTCTTTGTTTTCTGTGGAAGAACCATACTGTGTAGTTATGAACAACACATAATACTCAAATTTTCCTCTTATTTTTATGCATTTCTCTAATTTGCTTGTTATATAATGTCACCCTGATGTTTTTAGCTTCTTTTCTATTTTACAGTTTCATGGTTTGGGTTTTTTCTCACGCTTGGGTGATGTAAACACAGCCAATGTTTTTGTAATTTCAAGGTACTTTACATTCCTGTTCTTAGAGATACGGACAGCTGATGGACAGTTGTCTTAACCAATGGGATGGGGAGAGGTGTCAACCTTCTCCCCCAANCCTCCTCCCCCACTCCGTGGCCTTTGTAGAAATACTATATAAAGGAGTCAGATCTTTTAAAATAAACTTCGTTCATAGTTCTTGCCTTCTGATCAAAGTGCGCGCGTGTGTGTGTGTGTGTGTGTGTGTGTGTGACAAGCAGCGTCAATATGGCATTTTATAAAAAAGGATTGTCTAACCTCCTCTCTCTGCTATTTGGATGTACAGGTTCTTAAAGAGCTGCTTTCAAGGATTGCAATACAGCATTTTCACCCTCAATGAGTTTTTCTGTTTATTCCATCCCAAAAATGCACAATGGAGTGATGACCTTGTTATCTTGAACATAGCACTGCTTTTGATAGACCTTACCTTTTCATCTTCATCAGTCCTCAGGTGCCTTGTAATCTGCAACATGAATAGGGTGACATTTGTGCTCAGTCTTGATCATATCTTTATAAATGTTTGGTTTTACACATTTTAGCTGCTGCCTTGTCACATTTCATTGCCTTCTACTTGTTTAATATGTATGGATATAGGTAAAAAATAGGCTGTTCTTTTTCTTTTTTTTTTTCTGGGAGTGTAAAATATAAAAATATATTTATGCTGGATACATTAACATGAGAACCCATCCATAAGATCCTGGGGAACAAAGGTCATGGAAATACTTTTTTATCAAACCAGTGAACTTCATAATTTACAAGTTTAGTGGAATATTTCTGTGCATGTCATTATCATTTTACTTGTTACCAGCATGTATAGGTGTTCCCATAAACCTTATTTTAACTGAGAACTGTTTTTTTCCACTTTGGTTACTCAATGAAATAATTTAAATATATTTTCAGTTTGAAATGAAACTCCCAAAATGTATTTACTATTGAACTAAATGTTCTCATCTGCTCAAAGACAGTTTTAAACATTTAGGTTTGAGAAATTTAGTTACATTTCATTTTGCTTTTCATTTATGAATAACATTTTCACACATTTTGTTTAAAATATATGAAAACAATGTTTTGACTTGTCTCAAATGTTTCCCTTCTCTGTTCATCTCAATCCCATTTGCACACTGGATTTAATGTCAATTTACCAATAATTTGTTGCTAAAATTTCAGTTTAATATTTTGACTAGCAACAAAGAAAATTCCAAATAAAAATATTACGGAAATGAACAATTTAAACAGAGTCTGATAAAAGGAGATGCAAATTCAGGCCCGAATTGCACAAGGCACTGAATATTTTGCCTTGAAAAGAAACATCCCTGTTGTTAATTGGGGTTTTAATTGGAAAAGCTGAAGTGCCAAATGCTTTGAGAGGTGAGACACTGGGTGCCACGAGGGCTCTTTGATTTAGGACACGGAGGGGAAATGCATGGAGGCCATGGATATAACTGCAAATAACGAAGAAATAATGACATTTAATGGATTACTCAGGAATGTCATGTGGGACATGCTTCAGTACCTGCCATACTCTTGTTGATATTCTTATTATAATAAATGCAAAATGCCATTTTCTATTTCCTAGTGGCAGACTTATTTCTGAAGAATGAAATTATATGGACATCTGAATACTTTCTTTGGCCTTTTACAGCAGGCTCTGCCCCTTTTTTTGTTTGATTTCATGCTGCTATTGCTCTGAGGAATAAAATTAAACTGTTTTACTCATATGTGTATTTCAGTTCCATTTTATTCCAGAAAAAGTACTACATAATTGTATAAAAATTGATCTAGGTCACTGTTGCATCATAAAACACAAACAATAAAAAAATCACTGGTAAATTAGAGAAGATGCTTTCTTTTAAAGGATTTTCCTCAGCCAAATTAAAGGCGAGTAGAATTCAGGGACTTCTTCAAATTAGCCCATTATATAATGTTTCATGTTTAATGTATCATGTCTGTATGTAGTTTAGATTATTTAAAATTATTCTCTTGGTATCTTTAAAATCTGCATACTTTAGTTACTACAGCACATCCCTGAAGAGGATGATTTACAGTGCTTGATTTTCAGGGTTAAAGGTACAAAAAAATTTGTATGTCTGCTTTGTGTGAATTTTATTCAATTCTTTGGTGTATAGAGCCATTACAGTTGGACTTAAGAAACATCTGTAAATCTGCTCAACTGGATTTCTGGTCAGCTTGTGCATGGGTGCATAAGAAAATTTAAAGAACACACAATGCTCAGAACTGCACACAAAATTTCAGAGTGGAGGATTAATTTCTTCTTATATCTCTTACCTGTAGACCAGCACCAAACCAGGCTTCACTCTTTGTTTATCATTTGTTTGGGGTTCTCATTTATCCAAGAAAATTTATCAACCGAGCCTATGACTTTCAAAGTATCAGAAGATGGATATGGTGTATTCTTATGGCAGATGAGAAATTAATTCGAGTGAAATGAAACTCATCCTCTGTTTCAAGAATTACAATTGGATCGTTGCATTCTTCTCGCTGATGCTCTGAGAGCTCCCTGCAAATTGCACCTGCAGACACCCAAGAGTACACACTTCCAGACAAAAATTAGGTTTTTTCCATTAAATTCTGTAGAAATCTTCTGTAATAAATGAAGGAAAAGCTAGATGGGGCATCAAGGTTGAAATCAACATTCAGACATGGAAATGCTGAATATTAGTCTTGTGCCTGGGAAAAAGCAAAACAACCCAGACCAAAGTATTTAAAAGTTTTTTGGATTCTTTCAGCACAAGTCTGTCTTGACCAGAAGTCAGGCAGCTGAATGATATCAAAATCTGATGTCTGTGCTTTAAACCTAGACTCAAAGTTTTACTGAATAAGTGATCAGAGCATAAACCTATCCAATATCTGAGTAGAATTAATTCAGGATCTCCCCTGTGCTCCCAGAAATGCTCTCAGGTCTCCCTTTCTTCATGGACTCCCTTGTTCTGTTACACTCTTCTATGATGTTCAGCTCCTCTGCCAACTTCCAGGTCCTTAAAACAGGTTCTTTTGGCAGCTGCAAATGCTCTTATCAGCAACTGCATTTGAAATTTATCCAACTCTCAGACAGTTGTAAAATCTTGCAAATTGAAAATCCTTGGATCTCCTGGGAAATCGCTGTTTAAGATCATGTCTAATCTCCTTTTAATATCCCCTCAGCAGTTTGATCCTGATCCTACAGTGATGTAAATTCAAAGTAACTATCCTGAAGTCAATGTAAAATCTAAGTAAGCCAATGGTGTTATTTTGGATTTATGGCATGAGAACAGAATCTGGCATGGCTTCCTTATTTTTTAGCTTGTTGAAGGAGCAAGTGGAAAAGTTTCTGAATCCTGTGCTCTTTTTTCTTCATCTTTACCCGCCAAAAGGTTTGTTTTCTTTTTTTGAGCTTGACCTGAAGGCTTGTGGCATTAATAATTAATCAATCATGTTGTCTAACATCTTCATCTCATTTTTTTTGCCTCTTTATTTTGCAATTCTTCTATAGAGTCTTTTCAGTTACCTTTCCAAAAGAACAGATGCTGAAATGGTACGGGGACAGTTTTAATTTAATTGCATGAATCACTGCAATGAAAGAAAATTAATCTCTCTTTTCACTGCATGATCAGGAGCATCAAACATTCCGGCATATTTTTCTAACCTTGGTTTTGTTGGACAACTGTAACCATCCTTGTTACTAATTTTAATATTACAATTAAAAGTTAAAAATGTCCCGAGATCCAGGCTTTAAATGTATTAACATGTGTGACCCCTGGGGACATAAGGGTGTTATTTATTAATATTGTATTTAAATTCTCTGTTTCTGGTATTCTTAAGTCAAACTTTCAAATACTATGTTCTACAAGTAATGCAGTCAAATTACATCTTCAAAATAATGCCAAGTTGCATTTTTTACCCCCCCCAAAAAAAAGAAAACATGTAGGCCTATAATATAGTTCTGTGTATTTAATTATGACACCATTAAAAAATCACTGAGTGGTAGAATGGTTTGGCTGGAACAGACCTTAAAGCCCATCCAGTGCCACCCCTGCCATGGTCAGGGACACCTCCCACTGCCCCAGGCTGCTCCAAGCCCCAGTGTCCAACCCGGCCTTGGGCACTGCCAGGGATCCAGGGGCAGCCACAGCTGCTCTGGGCACCCTGTGCCAGGGCCTGCCCACCCTGCCAGGGAACAATTCCTGCCCAGTATCCCATCTAACCCTGCCCTCTGGCACTGGGAGCCATTCCCTGTGTTCTGTCCCTGCAGCCCTTGGCAATTGTCTCTCTCTACCTTTCCTGCAGCTCCCTCAGGCCCTGCAAGGCCCCCCCGAGCTCAGCCCAAAGCTTCTCTCTCAAGGCTTAGCAATCCCAGCTCTCCCAGCAGAGCTGCTCCATCCCTCTGCTCCTCCTGGTGCCTCCTCTGGGCTCTCTGCAGCAGCTCCAGCTCCTCGCTGTGCTGGGCCCAGGGCTGGGGCAGCTCTGCAGGTGGGCTCTCACCTGAGGGGGCAGAATCCCCTCCCTGCTGCCCACGCTGGGCTCAGCCCAGGGCACACTGCCAGATCCATGACTCTGTTGCAGAAGTCCAGATGGGACTACGTTGAAATAACTGACTATTAAAAGCTTAGGAATGTATGTGCTGGCTCATTTTAGCATCTTCTGGGTATGTTCTTGAAACTGGGACAGTATCTTGGTCCCTTCAGGACAGGTCTCAGTGCCTGGTGTGGAACACTGAGCAGACAGCAATGGCAGAGAGCATCCTCTTGATCCTGAAAAGCTGCAGGAGGCCACCTCTCTCCAAGAAGATGCTTGGGAAAGCTGCCGAGAGTCAGAGTAATCAATACATCCCTAAAAGCAGAAGCAACTACAGAGAACCTCTTAGAGGCTTCTGCATGGGAGAGCATTGCAGGTGCTGCTTTCCATGGAAATGAGTTCATCTAGATGCTAAACAGTTTAGTGAGGGCTCCTTGCACATTCCTACACAGCAGTGGTGGAAAATGGAGAAAGATGAGTCTTTCTCTGAGTAGGTCTTATGAAAATGAAAGCATTTGCCATGGATTAAGAGCTCTGCAGATCCAGAACATACGTAATTTTCTCCAATACTCCTAGGAAAGAGCCATTCAGCTGTGTTAAATTGTATGAAATGTTTCTGTGAAGCATTGCTTTGAGTTGTACAACCTGAACAGAGCCTGAGGAGGCTGAAGAGACCTAGTCCATGTAGAAATTCCCATTTGTTTCTTTTTTAAATGTGTAGTTTTGTTTCCTTTGTTGATTAAATTAGTAGGAAGGGTGCATTGGATTCTCAGATGGAACATGTTTGTCTTCTGGTTGAATTTCACAATGTGGCAGCACAGTTAGGGCATGTTTTTCACGATTTCTTAGCACCCGCAATATTTCACTTGGAAAAAACCCTGACATTGTTTGATGCATTAAGCATCTGTGTTAATCTACCTCCTGATTCTGAAAAATGGAAGGCAAACAGCAACACATCTCTGTGGAATCAACAGAAGATTTGTGGGTTGTTTTTTTTTTTCTTGAAAACTAAGAAACATCACCACATATACAGAACAAATAACCAAAATCAGCAAATGACCAAGCAACAGAAAGGCATTCTCATGGTTTCTTATAGATGCCTAAAGGACGCCACATTTTTCCACAGAAGCTTGTTAGATGATCTATATAGGTGAGAATTAAAGGCAAATAGATGGCTGAGCTTCCTGCCTGTCATTTTCATGCATCCCTTTCTCTGAGTGGGATTTATGACCTATGACTTGCATGTACATGGAACTAAAAATGCTATTCAATATTTCATTTATGTTATTGGGAAATAGAGGAAAAAAAACTCAGCAGATTCTTCAAATAATTATTTTGGCTCATGCGAAATTATACCGTATCATACACAGGATTTTAAAAAGGTTGCACTGTATGATTGATGAGATTTTAAACCCTGTGGCAGATTTATAGTAAAGAGGTGCCATTTCATTTTTTTAACAAGTTTAATAACTGAGATTGTTTTCTTGTTTTGTGATTGATTCTTGTGTGAATCATCTGATGTTTTCAGTTGTGACTCATCTGACAAACTCCAAAGTCTGTTATATTTTTATCTCCTGATAAAATCAATAATAAAGAATTATAATCTTGGAGACTTTAAATAGCAAAGTGAACATATATATTTTTTATAACTTTTTTATTCCATCAAAGCCACCATGTTTTTTCCAGTAGCACATAGATGTGAAAGCAGTGACAGTACATGATCTATGGATAAAACTTTATAATTTTACCATTATTTTGCTAGTGTATGCACAATTTATAGCTGCTTACTGAACTCAAGAATGGTTGGTCTCTTGGATCATGGGTATTCATGTACAGATGTGAAAATGCCTCTCCTTGTGTGGAGAGATAAGAAGCTCCCAGCTCCTGGTGCCTGGAATAGCAAGGGGACATGGAAAGAAATCACCAGGAACAATCTGAAATACTCCAGGCACAGCTGGGGGAGATTGACTATCTCAAGCTGTGGGCATTAAGGGAAGAGAGATCTTTGTGCTAGATAAGAATGACTGCATCAGCACAGGAGGGTGAGCAGGGAGATTCCTAAGACAGCACCCTCCTTTAAATCTTCCTGGGCACAGGCAGGGCTGTTCACAAGCGGATGGTTGGTGTGCCCCATACACACGGAAAGAATATTCCCAGCAGAAGTACATGCTAACAAATCAAACTTGATTTCTCCAGATAAACCAGAAAAATAGACAAAAATGAAACATTGTGAAGATGACATATTTTTTCTTAGATTTCGGGAGAAATAGTTAATCATTAATTGTTCAGCACATCCTGCACAAAATAACTGACATTCAGACCTGGAATGAAAAGACAAGATTATTAGCAGCTATTTAGCTGTGCTATACCTTACAGCCAGATGATGTGTGTAGAGGCAGTGCATGCTCTTTAGGAAGATGCAGTGATTTTTTTAAACTTGTTTTCTAACAAGATAAATTAATAACCTATCAGTTGACTACACTAGAGGAATATATTTGGAGGTGTTACCCTGTTTGGCAGCCTGCGCAGACAGTGCCTTACACATGGTTGGAATCACAGAACCACGGAATTATGGAATATCCTGGGCTGGAAGGGACCTACAAGGATCATTTGTCCCTCGACTGCTGACTCAGATCCACCTGGCCGTCCATCAGAACCACCAGGTCCCTTCTCATGGCTTCTCCCCAGTCTCTCATTCCCAGCCTGTCACTTATTGTGTGTTCATACACAAAAAAAATCCATTTCTTTCTTTTAAGGCACAGAGTCAGAAATAAATGAGCCCCAAGTTCCTAACTAAATAATACCTTGTGTAAATGAGAAATTTAATTTTAGTATCTGCATTTCTAAAGAACTTATCAGCAGAAGACGTTGATACATTAAAAAGTTTATGAGGTTGATCTGACTCACCCATGCAGGTTTTTATCCCCTTGGATTCTTTGTGCTGTAATTTTTGGATACTGGTTTGAAGCTATAAAGAGTCCATAGCTGTGAATCTACACTGGTCAGCAGACCCATTGTAGAGAGCATTTTTGAATTGCTGTCCTTACAAATTACCTACTCTGTGGTAATCTACTTCAGTGCGGTCAAAATCACCCAGCTGGGGCTTGATCCCTGTGTGGGCCGCATGTGTAACTCAAGGCAACCAAAAGTGTCCCCGTGCTTCTGGAGACCTCCCAGGCTTGAGAGAGCCCCACAGGCCAAAAAAGCTGACCAGGACCAGCCCAGCCTTGCTTGGCCTTCACTGCCTCCCAGCAGAGGTGAGGAAATGGGATGATGACCCAAATGCTGCAGCATTCACAACAGTCACTTACCACATCATAAATAAGCTGAAGAAAATAGGCTCAGAAGATTCAGAGGATTGTAGGAGGAAAGATGATCTCAAAGCTCAGTGACAGCAATGTTTCAGTGTCCATGTATTGCCAAACATTCCCAGATTTTGTAAAACAATGTCATGAGGGAAGCTCTCCCACCAGAGCCTTAACCCAAACAGACCCAGATTTAAAGGGTCTCTGAACCCTGGAGAAAAATAAGCTTTTTTTTACCACAGCCTAAAGGAAGCTGGGCTCCACTCTATTGTATTTTGTGGTCAGGAAGGTGCTGGTTCTGTGGGCTGAGCCTGGATGCCTAGGTTTCAATAATGAGAGGGATTTTCATGGAATAGCTGTTCCACTTGGGATAGGTGTTTCCAGCTGATGGTTTATCAGGATAGCCTGTGCCCTTGCAAGAAGCTCCATGTGCATGTCTGGAACTTAAAACCACCCCCAAATCCTTTGTTTATGATTGTACTATTTCTATAGTTCAGTTTGTTTTTACTGTGATCCTCTTCCCACTTCAAAATTTCCTTTTCCCTCCAGGTTTCAATGCTTCAAGTCTAACCCCCAGAAATTGTTTGCATTGCTAACTTTGTGGAGATTCTGTATCAGTTATTTTGTGTATATTTGTTTTAACCTCAGTGGTTTTGCCTTTGTTTTAACCTTTTCAAGTAAACACATGTTGTTGTATTCTTGTATTTCTACAAGGAAGACATTTGTTTTTGGAAGAAATGGCTTTAGGTAGCAGCTGCTTTGGGCTGTTCATTATTTATGGTGTAAAAGCCTTGCTTCCTCATCACAAGAAAAACACTTTTGTTAGTTATACTCTTTACACACTTGTCTTCTCACTGGACTGGCATTGTGGCTTTAATTAATTTTCCTGGTTTTGGCATTATTAAGAACAAGGGTTTTTCTCTCCTTCAGTCCTGGCCACCTTTCATGTTTCCACATAAGATTCAAGTTGTGCTTTGATTCATTAGCAAAATGACACTGAAATTGAAGGGCATTTTGAAAAAACTTTGTTCTGACTCTGTGGAATATCCTTTCCTATAAACCTCTGCTTCTCCAGCTCCTTCCTGAGCTCCCAGCTCCTGGAGATAGCAGCAATATGCTACTCATGTGCCTCTTAAATCTCTAATATTTTCCAGGTGAGAAGAAAAGTGAAGGAAACTGCAGGTCTGTTAAAGGGAGCTGAGAGGGAAGAGTGTGTGCTGGAAAAGCCAAACAAGGCTGGGGGGCCTGAAAAAAACAGGGTTAAAAGGTAGAAAGAAGTTTCTCCTTTCCTACTCCTTGTGCAAATGTGTCCAAGCTGGTGAGTAAATGGGGTACTGATAAATTCTTTTGAATTGCTAAGACATCTGCAGTTCAGCTCCTGATGTTCACCATTCAAGCTTTTTCGTGCATCCCAATGCAAATGTCCAACTTAAACGTGCAACTTTCTTACCCTAATTTTATAAACTCACAATTTCCTAGAACAATGATTCAATTAGCAGAAGTGCATGTGTACCTTCAGATGCTTAGAAAACAAAGCAGCCAGCTTCCTTTCAAACAAAAAAATGAGTTAACTTACCCAGCAATAAGCATAATTGTAAAAAACTTCAGATTCTATAAACCCAGGGTAGAAAAGAAACCTTTTTTTTGTTGTTTGTTTCACAGATTTGTTATCACAGATGTTCTTACCCTAAATATATGGATATGCAAAAACAAATACTGTTTAAAATATGTATAAACTTCCTTTATTTATGTCTGACACTGATTTCATTCTGACTCCAGGTTTCAAGCAGCTGGAAATGTTAACTCCAGGGCTCAGTGTGTTCCCCTGCTGCTCCCCATGCCTTCCTTTCCAGCAGGAGAGATCAGCCTGGTTTTTGGGGGTGCATCTCACATTTTATAAAGAGAGCTGACCATTGTATTTAGAAAGATTTCCCAGCAGTGACTGTGACACTGAGTTTAGCTTGGTTCAACATGCCATTCACAGAGTGCCCACCAGCCCAGGGCTGTGGAGGTGAGGAGTCACCAGAGGCAGAAATGGGGAGAGGCAAATCCTCTTTTCCCTGTCTCTGTGTGAGCTGGGACTATCAGTGTGTGGCCTGGGCAGGCTATGAACTCTCAAGCACTGGCCAGAAATCCTCCCTGCCAATGCCACCTCTGTGTGACCTGCTGGCATTCTCTGTGCAACACTCTCCTGGAAGGATGAGGGGGCAGTTTGGAGCTGCCGGAATGGGAACTGCAGTGGCTGAAGGGAATATTCCAAATGTCGCCATTTATCGGCATCATGGGCTGATTTTGCATTGAGCACTTCTTCTTTTCTGTATCCAGGAGAAAAAGGACATCCTGCCTCATCTGCTCTGGCTGGCAGATGGCTGTAGGTAGCCTTTAGTGAGGAAGTTGTCTTTGGGATACAGAGAGGAATCTCTAGCTAATGGCCTGTCCCAGTTAGAGGAAATGTTTATTGACATTAACTGAACTTTTTCTATAGACAGCCTGTTAGAGATTCAATTTTAAAATGGCTTAAGGTAGGTGAAATTAATTCCACAGTGGTTATTCAGGTAATCAGCCTTGGGACTTAGCCAGAGGTGCAAACACAGATTCCAGCAGAAGTTTTGCTTCGTTTGTAGATAAGGACCATCTATCCATAGATCTTATGGGAAGATGAACAAACGAGAAAACTAATAGCAGAATCTGATTACTTTATGCAGAGATTTCAATGCAGAAGGAAGGAAAGAAACAAGGCTCTCTCCAGATCAGATGTTACTGCACTCATTTGTTAACGTGCGTCCTTGAATGGAATTAATGAAACCTTTCATTATAGATCAATAAGCTCTTTGACTAGAGAATGTTATGGGTACCTATTGTATATGCTTAATTAGATGGAAATTGCTTTCACAATTCCTTTATATTCAAAAAAAAAATCTGATCTCAGCAGTTTAAAAAAGGGAATTACAAAAGTCATCCCCTCTGCCGTGGTGCTAGAGTCAGCAAGAGGAGGGAAAAAGGGAAAAAATCTTCAGCAAGCTCTCAGGTCTCAGCTTGGTGGCAATTATGGCCGAGCTCACAAGTATTGAGGTGCACCCATGATAAAATCAAATGGTAGTTCTTTCACCATCACCAGGAGAGGGACAGTTGTCCATTGAAGGCAACAGGTTTGGACTGGGTCTATATAATCCATTTTGAGACATACTTCACTTTCCTGTTTTCTGTCCAAAACCAGTTCCTTGACAAAACTGTCCCAAATTAATCTGCACCACCCTCCTTCCTCATCCACATCTCCATAAGCATTCTCAAGTGATCCTTTCCACGTTTTACTTCTTGATGGCTTTTATTGCTCCTTGAATTCTCTCTCAAAACTCACTCTTAAAACATGTAGTTTTAATCCCAGGACCCTATTCCTATGAAAATAAAGCCCTTAGAACGTCGGTACTAATTACTCTGCTGTGCTGTTACCTCATGCTTTCAGCTCAGTCCCTGGGATGTTTCTGGGTTTGTTGCTGGCTGTCCCAACCATGGTCACTGCCCTTGTTTCTCACCCTGTTCAGCCACTCGGGTCCCCAAGCGTGGCCCTGGGGCTGTGTCCGTGCTCCAGCCCCGTCCTCCCCCTTCAGGGCACACCCAGGCCTGGCTCTGGGCCTGTCTGGGCTGAAATGTCAACTCTCAGCCACACTCTGAAGCACTTTTTGTCCTTAATTCTCCAAGCCCCAGCTCTGCAGCCAGGAAGCTCCTGCTGTTTGCCCGGGGCTGCCATCAGGCAGGGTTGGGGTTATTTATCCTGGAGAAAAGGAGGCTCCCTCTCCTTAGAGCTCTCTACAATTCCCTGACAGAAGTCATAGCCAGGCGAGGGTCAGACTCTGCTCGAAAGTACCAAGAAACAGGACAAGGGAAAATGGCCTCAGGCTGCACCAAGGGAGGTTTAGATTGCCTGTTAGAGAAAATTTCTTCACTGAAATGGTGTTCAAGGGCCTGTCCAGTGAAGTGGTGACTCAAGCACTCAGAGACATGTGGATGTGGCACTTGGGGACAGGGTTTAGTGGTGAATTTGGCAGTGCTGGGAGAGTGGTTGGACTTGATCTTACGGGATTTTTCCAACCTAAACAAATCTATGATTCAATGCTCCACTGCGCTATGTTCAGTGTCCCTTGGACTCCTAAGGATGCATTGTGTATCAGCTTTCCTCCCTCCAAATTCTTTGTTTGTACAGTGGCAGCTTTTGTGCCAATTTTTTTTTTCCTTTGCCTGGAGTTATTGGCAGAGCTAATTAACCACAGAATATAAAAGCCTTGTTCTCCAGGGCTGGGTGGTGTGGTCCCAGAGCAGCACCAGTGCTGCCCTAAGCTTGGGGAACGAGCAGAGGGATGGGCTACCTGAGTGTGGGCAGAATATCTTCACAAAGAGCTACCAGGTGAATTCCAGCAGTGAATGCAATCCTTATTCTGGAGGGGGCACGTGTTGCAGCCTTCCTTGCCCGGCTCCACAGGCACACGGATGGCACTGGCTGTGCTCACAGGCTGCCACGGGTGGAGCTCGATGGATGCTGGTGGATCAGAGGGGATTTGCAGGCTCACCTGTGCCCGTGTGGGCGTGAGATGCCTCTGGGTGTGGATGGGTGCACGGGCTCGGGATGCTGCTCCCTGTGCGCAGGGAGCTGAGCCACACCTGGGAATCACCGTAGGTGAGGAGAACGGGGAGTGGGAGAGGGGCAGCTCTGGGGTAGAGTGATGAGAAGGAAGGAGTCCCCCTCCACCTCCAGGCCTGACCTCAGTCTCTGGCTGTCAGCTGTAAGACACCAAGATTTTTCCACATCCAGAAATGCTTGAGGAACTTTATCTTCCCCCCCCCCCCCCCCTTTTTTTTTTTTGTTCATCTTTTTTTTTTATTCCTGGACAAATGTCTGCTCCTTTT